>CM036753.1:35797978-36135478 GCA_020796225.1 Arion vulgaris | reverse complement strand
CTCTTGCAGAATGTGTGTCTCTGTCACCGTGCATATGCTACACATGCATATTCATATGTGTATATACATATAGCCAGTGGCGGCTCGTGATCATTTTATTGGTGGGGCAAGACAGAAATTTTCGGGAAAATCATTTTTTCGATTAGGATATATTTAAATGTATAATACACGTTACGCCTTATTTTTGGTGGGGCCCGGCCACTGACCCTTAATGACGAGCTGCCACTGCATATAGCATAATTTAGAAAGAATTATATTAAAACTATAATGGAAGTGAAGTTCCGAAGTGGACATGATACTGAATTAAAGAATCATTCTTTGTTACTTTATTGTTAAATATCAGCATTGCGTATCTCTATTTCAGTTGTATGAAGCTTGTACATGTTCAATTTTTCTGAAGGCATCTGCCGTAATAATTTTGACAACTACGTAGAAGAGCACTGAAAAATTGTTCTTTACTATTCACCAATAACGAATTGCTTCATAAAGTGCAATTTTTATATTGGGTCTTTTTTGTCCATCCCCAGCATCAAAGTCTCAGAAGTTCCAATGCAATATGTTATGAAAATAGTTATAATTGATCTGTGGAACTGCTCTGGTAAAATATAAACATTGTTTCTTCTCGTTCTGCATCTTTCGTTCACATTGTCCATTGTATTCAGATGTGTCTTGCGTCGATCAACATTTTCGTGAATTCAAATTGCCAGTATTAACATCTTAGCCAGGCTTACATTCCTTCCTCTTTCCATTTTTATTTTTAACTTGTCTCGTATATTGTGGCTGAAGTGCTAGGTTAGTTTTGCTTAGCATATTAATTGTGTTTGGTATGGTTTTTCATGCACCGTATAGTACATTTGTGTTTACCGCAAAAGTCTGTTGTGATATCTCTATCTCTCTCTCGATCGTTCTTTTTCGGCCATTTTTATCATTCTTATTGTGATATATAAACAACCTTTGCCAAGAATATTTGTTATACGTCATAATCGTCAGTACCATTTGAAGCTCTAGTGCATGTCCTTCGGCGACGTGTCCGATTTCAACCAGTGTTTACTGGGTTCGCTCTCAGTCAGTCTTTGACTGTCCCCAGCCAACCTGCAAGGCAGTAGGTTGCTATTTTATTTTATATGGAGTAGCGACCCTTAGATGACCTACCCTCCCGGGCTGTTGAGCGTCATCTGCCCAGGTTGCCCGTCTTTTTGTGGACTACTTGGTTTTTCTTCCGTCCAGTTTTATGTACTGTTTGTTCCGCTAGCCTTTGATTGTCCCCAACCTAACTACAAGGTGGTAGTAGTTCACTTCGAGCGGAAGCGCGCACTGGAATCAAGCATCTACTGGGCTTTCCAGTTTTTCTGCAAATTTGGGTGGCCCGCTCAGCTCTACGCCTGCTACGCCCTATATTCGCTACACCATCGTTTGCCCATCGTTGGGTACACCCATGTATCGTCTGCATGCGTGCTCACTCTTCCCTGGTGCCTGCCTCACCATTTCCATCAGTTTTCACAGTGCTCGTATTTACCATACCTCTAGGCTGTCCGGACCCGGGCTCAACTCGGGCCCCCAGCTCAGGGATCCGAGATTCGCCCTATGTGGGCCCACGTGCAACTCATCTCGAGCCGAAGCTTCACTCCACGCTGCCCACGTCTTTCCTCTTGATGCACCACTCATCCCTTGTTGTTTATCCGTTCAGCTTTTCCTATCGGCCGGGAGAGATGTGCATTAGTAGTCACTCTGGGATTCCGCTCGTCTGTGTTGCGGGAGGATCTCATCCAACGTGGCCACGTCTGCATCTCTACGTATACCAAAGTAGCCCTCCCTCGATCCCTACCCGCTTAGCCAGACAGGAATCAATGTCTGTTACCAGGGTCACCACATGGAGGTGGATATGATCTTCTTAATTTAGACTTTCTGTTAAACTGGGATGATAACCAAGGAATATTGAGATTGGAAAAAAAGCAATTCTGGTTTTATTTATTCTTTTGATGAAATCATTCCAGGACCTATTCTGTTGTTATTATTTAATCTAATTATGACGCGCACACTTAGCAACCCTTAAAAGTGTCATTGAAAAAAAACTGACATATGACACAACTGATATGTATAAAACACAGCTTAAATGTATGATATGCAGAAGGTATATGTGATACTCAACTGACATATATAACTGAGAACTACACGCATCTGAAACAGCTAAAATTCATCATATGCAACACTGCGAATGAAATGAAAGAATGACGATTCATTCTAATCACAATCGATACTCATATCAGTGGCGGCTCATTATTCTAATCACAATCGATACTCATATCAGTGGCGGCTCGTGGCGACATTTTTCTTGATGGGGCCAGGAAATAATTTCGGAAAAATCGTGGTTTTTTGAAGTATTTAATATTATTTGTCTATTCTGGGAAGTTATATCCCATTTCAGGAAAAGAACAAATGCTTCTGTTCTGCAACATCATCATCAAGGTGCGTATCCTTTATAGGACGTTGCTCTCTTTGCAGCACATCTCAAATTCACTCTGTCTCTAGCCAGTTCACCCACTTCGTCGATGGTCATTTTCATGGTTTCTTTAATATCTTGTAGCCATCTTCTTCTTGGTCTGCCTCTGCGTCGTCCTGGGACTGAGCCATCTAATAGTGTTCTTTCCAGGCCATTGTGACGCTTAATGTGACCAAAGTATCTAATTTTTCTGTCTAGTATGTTGTTTATCAGCCAATTCTCTTTAACATTTAGTTCTTTCAGGACATTAGTGTTCTTTCTTTTTCTGTCCATGGTATTCGTAGGATCTTTCTGTAGCATTTAGTTTCGAAGGACTGGATTTTCGTTCTTAAATATTTGGTTCTTGAATCAGAATATTTTAGTGAAACAAAATCATCATCCAAGACCTACCTAACAGATAAAAAAATAAGGAAATATACGTATCGATAAAATGAAAACAGAAGATCTGATTAGAACAAACATTCAGAAGTGATCCAGAGACCATCACAAGAATTGTCATGGAGTGGATTCCGGAGGGAAAATAAAGTAGGACCAGTTCTACCTTGCGGAGAACATTGAAGAAGATGCAGATTATAGATCCGTCATGAACTCACTGCTAAGGATGGTCACTAGCAGATCATGATGAAGAGATTTTGTGGTTGCCTTACAAGACATCACAGAGATTGTAGGATATTGGCTGCTTTGTCAGACCGTACCCAGTAACAATAAGATGATTATGTGTACATGGCATAATCGTGAAATCAGCGCCCCAGTATTATTTTATTTGTTTCATTTATTCGTTTGAACCTCATCAACATTTTTGCTGGTTAGACGTGATTTCGAAACTAAATCATTCATAAACAGAAGAAGTAAAAGTGCACATACAAATTGTATTACAATTGTGTTAATATCCCGAGTGTGCTGTCACAAATGTGGACCTCGTTGATTACTTTAAACATACTTTTCTGTGGCCATGTAAGTCACATTCTTAGATTCTGGTCATGTAGTCTGACTGCATATCGGGACAAAGTGTAAAACGATACAACATTAGTTTACGTGATTTTTCTGAGCAAAATAATGAAATTCTCTTTCTCTAGTATGAACATTATATGTGAACATACAACCGCTTATAACATCAATTTATGCATGATTTTGGAAAAATATTTACCAACGTAATTGTGTGTTTAATTTGTAAGAAAACTGTATCATCTTTTTTTTAAATCCGTGCAAAAAATAATCAGCTTTCAAGTAAGCAGCTACAAGCGTTATTCAAAAAATATATAAATTATGCACAACCGATGGCTAAATGGCTATCTTAAGATATTGCTACAATAAGCGGTTATTGTTTGGTTTCAGAGAGAAGACATATATTTAATAGAGCAACCTAAGCATAGGAAAAGAAATACGGCATACGTTAGTTCGCTGTTGAAAATACATTATAATACATTGCTGGTGTAATTATGTTTTGTTTTTATAATTTTTTTGTTTGACCGCATTGAACTTTTCTGCTACATATTCTCCAAAGACTGATCTAAAAATAGCTACTCTTTGTTTCTAGGTCAGAAACGTGAATGTACGCCTAAAGCAATGACAGTAGAAATGTATAACGTGTTAACACGTCTTTAGACCACAGAGAGAGAGATAATAACAGAAGTGTTAATGCGTCTTTAGCAGAAAATGGGAAAACGTATATACACGTCCTTAGCAGCTAAAGGGTTTTATATGTAGGCGGTTCTACTACTTGATATTTGCGTATTATAATTGTAAACATAGTTTAGAACTTCAAACATACAGATCAAGTTATACAAATGTAAATAAAGAATGCAAAAGAACCTTCAGTTGAAGATGATGGATGAAACATATGTATCTTGTAAAAGAGAAACGAGTTTGGGGTTGTGAAGTACAACCAGATAAGATGGTTGCATTCAGACGTAACGCTTTGGACGTCACAGCATATTTCTAGAAGGTTAAGTGATTGATGGCGGAAACACCCACGCTCTTACAGAGAGAACCAATCGATAAAGAAATAAAATCAAGATTTTTTACATATTTCCACTTCCGTTCCTGTCTAGAATTGAATAGCGGACATGGCATTGCGTCTATACATTATAAACAGATATATAAATATAAATGTCTAATTCATTTGGGCGATTTATATTATCAGTTTCGCCTGTGTGGTGCTGGGGCCGGCCGCAAGGATAGTAACACTGCGACCTAGAAGGCATGTCTTAAGAGGCAACTGAGGTAGGGGCCTATCATTGCTACCATAGTAAATAAAAAGCGTCGCAGAAATCGGATGTGCTGGCCTACTTGGAGGTGCATAACTGGCACAATGTACAATCGCTCTTGGGCTCAAATCACATACAGCTCACACAAAGTGGTTAACAAGTGGTCGATATGGAGCGTTCGAAGAAGAAGAAAATCTGTTTGTGTAAAAAGTTTATTTATTGATGCAAGGTGTTGATAATACTGATTTTCCTTACCGTCCCGTTTAATTTGTGATATAATATAACTTTGTTTTGGAATACTGTGTTGTTTTAAAAATGAATTCGTGTTTATCTAACAATACTAGTACGCATGGTCGCATGACCTGGGTAGTCTTATTTTCAGGAATTTCTACTTTAGCTGAACGGTCTTAGGCTTCAGGAGGCTGTGCTTGTACTTCTAATAGAAAAGAATTTATTAAACCCTAACGTTGTTTTAACCTGTGTTCTTGTTACAGAGAGACCGGAGAAGACATATTTTATTTATCATTGACTATTCATATACTTGTACTTTAACTTTTCCCATTCCTAGAACTAACAATTTGTACTCTTATTTTAGTTTGTCAATGAGTGAAATATGCATATCTGTTTCGATTGCTTTCTGCATTCATAAAGAATGTTCGTAAACAACGAGATTAGGTTAGAAATTACAAGTTCTGGTCTTTCAAGGTCAATAAATTTGTAACAAGTGTTGGCTCTCTTTTCATCCACTTCTATTGCACTGTTTACAGTATGAAGTATGGTCCACCGGTCACTCCGTATATATATATATCGATATCCAATGATCCATCCATTGATGACCGCCGTTGATGTCGATAATTTGCTGTATACTTTCAAGATATGTGGGAATGCTCGGTCGTTGCATGTGTGCGTCAAGTTTTGATAATGTGTCAACACTTTCTTTATATCTGACAGTTATGGAGCTTTAAATTAACTGCTGCGTTGGACTGACATGTTGCGTAAGTTGCATGTGTGTTTTCTTTGATTTTTTATGCTGATTAAATTCTGGGTTTTTAATCCCTTAACCCTTTAGGGAAGATATATACTGGATCGCCGTATATTTAAAGATGATAAGGCCAATATACTCGCGAGTTCAGTATTCATTCTCACATAAATACGTCCGGACGTAAGGCCAGTGTACTCGCGAGTTCAGTATACATTCTCAAATAAGTACGTACGGACGTAAATAAAATTACTGAGGGATATGGTTAAGGGCATATAGAAAATAAGGGAAGTCTAAAAATATTAGCGAATTTTTTTAGTGTGCTAATTAGCTGTTGTATTTAGTTGTGATGTAAGACAGCACTTTCAATGTAGTCAGCATCTTTGCATCGCAGTCGGACTAGAATAGTCTACAACGTTTACTTGTTGACTTGTCAGGAAATATTATTCTGGAGTCGTATTCGACAAACAACGTCGTTTTGTTTGCGGTTTCATCTATGTATGCAGGTATGCAGTCCTCATGTTATTAATTAATGGTTACTCTTGATCTTCTTCTTTTTTTCATCCACTTTGTATTCAGAAGTAGTCAGGGTCAGTTTGACGCATCTACGTAATTGCCGGAAGTATTGCTCTCCTTATATTGGTGGCTCTCATTCAGACGAACCATTCCCGACTTTAGAGGTTATGGTTACTCAATTTTGGAGTTTCTTTTCCTCCTGATATGCTAGCTTGTATGATGTTAAATATGCAGATCGTTTCAAATTTGTGACTCGTGATAACCGGAAAACCAACATCAAAGTTCGAGAACGTGTATTTAATTTTTTTTCTGAAATTTTTATATTTAAAATTGTGTTTTCTTCTTCTTCGAACGCTCCATATCGACCTCTTGTCAACCACTCTGTGTGATTTGTATGTGATCTGAGCCAAGAGCGAGTGTACGTTGTGCCAGTTATGCGCTACAAGTAGGCCAGCACATCCGATTTCTGCGCTGTTATTTATTTACTAGGGTTGTAAATTGTGTTTTAAGAAATGGTTTAAAAATTCAAAATCATGCTCCATTTCTGCAGATCCTGAAACTTTACTCAGCATTCATACTTTTGTTAGTTGTCATGTTGTTTTTTGGTTAGATAACGACTAATGGATGCTTTAAATCTTTCCAATCTTGGCTCGTATGTGTGCTTTCGCACTGTCACTGTCCCATCAACTACTGTCTTTTGGCACAAGCAAAGTATAACTGCTGGCATGTATTTGACAATAACGAGAATAACATATGAGCTTGTCACGTCTTGTTTGAATGGTTTTTACATTGCACTTTCATAAATCCCCTGATCTCACTCCCAGGATCACCACCACTTTCTTTTCATGTATTAGATCCGTTGTTATACACTGGTCAAGTTCACCGATACGAAATGACGAAATGTACAACGCCACGAAATCTAGGGCCATCTATTCAAGATGTAGCTTTTACTACTTGACCCACAGTTAGTATCAATAAGTTGGCTGAAATCGGATGCATGTGTCCTAATCGTATGTATGTATATGCGTTTAGGGGCTACCAAACCAATGTGCAACGTATACACGTTCTTGGCAAAGATCAAACATATCACAAAGAGTGATTAAAATTGTTCGTAAAGAACAAACGCAAAGAAGAAGAGTATCAATAAAACGTGTTGCTATAATGGTGTCGTGTGATTTTCTCTTTTCAAACCAGTCTTTCTCCACCGATTTCAGCATATATCAATAAACGAAAGATGTTAGGGTTAGTTTGATTAGTGCCATGGTAAACACATCACGTTGGCATGTTCTCCAACTTCATCTCTATAGCTTCACTTACTCTGAGATTCTCTTCCAGTTTCATTAATAATCTGCAGAGAAAAAATATATCCGTAATGTACGATGACTACGAAAGGTAGAAGACTCTCAATGAATTATGTAAACACCAGCATGGGTTGACTTATAAGAGGTCACAATTTTAGTTTTATCAATAAAAAAAAAATGTTGGCAAGTTTTACAATGAAGACCATTATGGAAAAAATGTTTTGGTTTTTTAGTGAGAACGAATGTGAACTTCTTCTTCTACTTCAAACGCTTCATATCGACCTCTTGTTAAGCCAATCTTTGTGATTTGTATGTAATATGAGCCTAAGAGCGATTGTACGTTGTGTCATTTATACGCCTATAAGTAAGCCAGCACATACGATTTCTGCCACGCTTTTTATTTACTAGGGTAGCTTTCCTAGGTCCCTACCTCGTCACCTCTTACGACATGCCTTGTAGGTCGCAGTGTTACTATTCTTTGCTCCCACTGTGGGCCCCGGTAACACAGGAGCGATTCTCAATTCAACATACTGGCTGTATTTGTACATTTGTTCTTTTTTTTTTTTTTTTTTAGGACTGGACCAGCAATGCGATATCATTTATATATTGTCTTCAAGTGTCTCCAACTTCAAATACATCTAACTTATTACTCTAAGAATATCATTTTATTGTTTGTTTCATCACCCAATCTAATACATTCAAGAAGAGAAATGGTTGACAGAAAACACCCTTGTCGTAATTACATATTTACTTAGATCGATTTACTACTCTTGACAAACGATGTATGTGAATTTAGTATACAGGCTTTCGAAAACTATTACTATTTTGTTAATTTCATAGATAGATTGATTGATTTCATATATATTAGATATTCTGTATGTACGAATGTTGTTACTATGGTTACTGTTATATCCTAGTCAAAATATTAACAATTTATGTCTGCATTTCTGAACATTTTCTTAAATATTCTGACGGTGAATTCTGGTATAATTAGTTCATGAGGTCCCAGACCATCAAGTTTGAGTAATAAATCTACAGATCCAAGAACATCAAGTTTGTGTAATAAATCTACAGATCTAGGTCATAGTTTGCGTAATAAATCTAAAGATCCAAGATCATCAAGCTTGCGTAATAAATCTAACGATCCAAGACCATCAAGTTTTTGTAATAAATCTAACGATCCAAGACCATCAAGTTTGCGTAATAAATCTAAAGATCCAAGACCATCAAGTTTGCATAATAAATCTAAAGATCCAAGACCATCAAGTTTGCGTAATAAATCTCAGATCCAGACCATCAAGTTTGCATAATAAATCTAAAGATCGAAGAACATCAAGTTTGTGTAATAAATCTCAGATCCAGACCATCAAGTTTGCGTAATAAATGTAAAGATCCAAGATCATCAAGTTTGTGTAATAAATCTAAAGATCCAAGATCATCAAGTTTGCATAATAAATCTAAAGATCCAAGATCATCAAGTTTGCGTAATAAAGCTAAAGATCCAAGATCATCATGTTTGCGTAATAAATCTAAAGATCCAAGACCATCATGTTTGCGTAATTAATCTAAAGATCCAAGACCATCAAATTTGCGTAATCAATCTAAAGATCCAAGACCATTAAGTTTGCGTAATAAAGCTAAAGATCTAAGTTCATCAAAGTCGCGTAATCAATCTACCACGTCAAGATTTTAGAAATTGTTTACTAGATGCGTGTTCAGGTTCAATTCCACAGTGAAAGGGGTAGTGAAATATTTTTTCCGACCGTAACGACTCTTGAGTTGCAATCAACCTTAACTGAGTACCAGGAAAAGCACTAGGAAGTAAATGCGGCCGGCGTGATGTTGACCAAATCACCCAACGTGTCCCGACGGTCAGTGGACAATACGGGCTTAATATGATTATCCAATATATCTCGAGATATTAAAGTGTTCCTTTATTTTTTAAAATTTTACTTACACTAATGCACTCCGCGGTTATCAAGTTCCGCTTCTTCTTTTGTTGCAATTTTTACCCACTCTGCGTCATTTTCAATCTCTAAAAATAGAATATGTTGTGGACACTTTGGTTAAAGTTCAAGATGACACGAAAAGATGAAACGTGTCATTCATTTTCTACGCCAACTCTAGTTTTAATTGTGTTTCGCTTGATAATTTTGACAAAATAGAAGCGAATTGATCGTGCAAATTTTAGGAAAATCATCGTGACTCAGTTCAACAAAGAAAACTTGATGTAATTATGTCTAAGATACATGAAGATTGATATAACTGTGTCCGACATTATCATCAGAAAGGAGAGAACAGTTTTAAATATATTTAATCATTGATAGCAGGCAATATAGACGTGGAAGGCGGAGGCGAAGATTAATACAACATGTGATAGATGACTTCAACATGACAGTAGCAAAGACATTACAATCAAATAAAAGTTCAAGATAATTCAATAGCCGAGATTTTATTATTGGTTATTGGTTACTAAACTGACGTTATTGCACTCCGGGCAGACCCATAGGTTCCCAGTCTCCTCCAACAGATATCGAAGAGTATGCATACTGATGGTTCCTCCTGTGGCTCGCTGATTAAACACACCTCTCACTCTGCCTCTCAGTCATCCAGTTCAACTTGAACAACGGGTAACTCCAAACTGCCTAAATCGCTTGATCGATTCAACCTCGATTTTAGTGTCCTCATCCAACAGACAGTCGCGAAGAATCCGAAGAATATCCCCTTATCCATCTTCAACTCCCCAATAATCGATGCTGTTGATGCAAGCCTGTCTGCTCTCTTTATTTTATTAATAAATAATGGATTTCAGAATATTACAAATTTATTGTTTTGACTAAATAAAAAATATTTAAAAAAATAAAATAAAAATTGTCGTTACTGCCGGTAGTACCGCTTTTTAGGGCAGTGTAGGACAGAGGGGACGTGAGTCTGAGGAATTTAATGACCGCATGGCTAGTGCAGTCATCGACAAGCTGTTCAGGTTAGGATTTTTCATTTATTTTCTCATAACATAAAAAAATCCTTGGCCTTGCCGTGAATTGAACACAGGTCTCCTGCATGGGAGCAACGCTCTAACTCATTCGACCAAACGCTCTACATAAAATGATTGGATTAGGATGATATGTGATTTTCTAACTAGAGTCGGTTAACAGTTTTAAAAAATGTAATTAGCATTATTGTATTGACTAGCGTCAGTCTTGCGTTGTTTTTTTCTAGGGTCATCATCATCATCATCAATAGTCCTCTTTGTCACCTAGGACACGTAAGACAAAGCGACAATTTGTTTTTCAATTGAACAGTTTTAGTTTTTACTGTCTCTGTTTTCTAACTGTGGGTTTCTATACAGCTTGGGGTCGCTCGACCACTCTTAGTTACCTTTTGCGACACGCGGTAGTAGACAGTGATACTATTCTTCGCTCACCTGAAAACCACACCAGGGGATGACTAGAATACTATTTACGTCTTTGTTTTACGTGATACTTGCATAATATTTACTGTTCTTTGTTGATTGAGATTATTCTAAATTTTGACTGACATTTCTTCAGTCATTTCCTCCTGACTATTTGGTTTCAAAATAATGTAGTGTCATTTATTTACATCTTTTACATAAACCGCTGTAATCCAATATATATTTTTTTTAAGTTTGAATTATTTTTTCTCTGTTCTGAAACCATTGATCAAGTATTTGACGCGAGCTACATCTTTATTTTGTGCGTCTAGAGGACGGTCACAGTTTTAAAAAAAAACAATGGCAAACTACTGAACATACAGGTGGTGTCTATAAAAGCACGACTAGTTTACTGTGGTTGATAGCGAAGTTCTGTAAATGATATGCCTCTATTTTCCGAGGACGTTCACTTCCTGGGACTGCTCTTCTCACTCTTACATGCTCAGAGCGTTCGTCTTACTACGTCTGATCATTAAGTCGCCAACTTGAATTCTGCCGTTTCTTTAGTGGTGCCGGTGGTAGTTTGTGAATTTATTCCTGTGGGAAGAGTAAATCTTAGGTGACGATGTTATTTATTCCTAGTTAGTGACACGAGTCAGCTTTGACGCCCTCCTCCATGTGATCAATCCGATCTGATACCATGACACAGTATAATTCCAACTGTGGTACTTAAAAGTGTTATTTTTTCTGTATGTAAAATCGTTACCGTCCTGTATAAATGTGTGTCATGTTGAATAATATACATACACTTTGGTTGACATTATGATTTGCCTGTCCTGCATGCCGTAGGTCTAAAGGATTTAAAGCCGAAGGATTGACTTCATTGCATCAGGTTTTATCCATATTGCTGGGTCCCTCTCCACATAAATAACACGCTACATGCCGATAGTATTGCACAAAGCACAACATACGTAGCTACAACAATAATCCTTAGGCCTCTGGAAAAAATGCACTCGTAAACAGAACGGTCCCGTCTGGATTCGAACCCCCGTCCTTCGGATTGCAAAGCAAAGACTTAACCACTTGGCCACATAGCGCCCCCATCCGTAGGTACCTGAAGGAAAACAAGGTTCTCACTTTCTCCACACAAACCGCACAGCTCACAAAGGGTGTTTATTTTGCTTGATAACAACGAACAAAAACAAGGTTCTCACTTTCTTTACACAAACCACACAGATCACAAAGGGTGTTTATATTATATATTTTTTTTAAATAAGAACAAACGAAAAAAGACAACAACAAACATCCCACGTGTTTATCAGTTTATTTCCAGTTCACTTTACTGCACTCAACCCACATTTCTCTTTACTTTCTATAAGTTATATAAGATCGCACTTAAGGTGGCGCATTACTATGGCTAAATCATGTCTTGGAGTAGCTTAAACCTTCCTTCTGCATTAGCTGATAGAAATAATCCTTTCCCTCGTTGTCTCTGTCATTCGTTGGGGATTCCAGCTGTATTGTGGTGAATTTACCATTCCGTTACGTTCTCTTCAGTTTGTTATTGATTAGTTTTCGTTTTAGTTCAATGCTCTCCATTTCGCTTTAACAGTACGATTCTTCTTCTTTTCTTTAATCCTGTTTTACCTCACAATATCAGGATAAGAAGAGATTATAGAACGGGTTTTTGTGTGCACTTCGTGAACAGTGTTAACTCTGAGTTCTATCTTTTGCGTGGATGACTTTTTGCCTTGTATCCACTGTATCGGAGTATATGAAGGTCTTTCTTGATGAAGTTTAGCACTGATGGTGTACTGCTTTTTTTCTGATGTCTTGATTTATAAACCGGTCTCTTCTTGATACTCCCAGCATTCGCTTAGAAACGTCATTTCTATCATGACTAATTGTCTTCTCTGTATGATTAAAACTTATTAACCGTGTTGTCTATTTTCCTCTCCAATGTAGAAAAACGATTCTCCAGTTACTGCTGAAATATTCCCTGGTCAGAAAACCTGGTTTTACTTTGTTTTAGTATATTGATCTTAGTTCTAGTTTATTGTTATCTGTTCAAATCTTGTTCAACCTTTGTTTTAGTATATTGATCTTAGTTCTAGTTTATTGTTATCTGTTCAAATCTTGTTCAACCTTTGTTTTAGTATATTGATCTTAGTTCTAGTTTATTGTTATCTGTTCAAATCTTGTTCAACCTTTGTTTTAGTATGTTGATCTTAGTTCTAGTTTATTGTTATCTGTTCAAATCTTGTTCAACCTTTGTTTTAGTATGTTGATCTTAGTTCTAATTTATTGTTATCTGTTCAAATCTTGTTCAACCTTTGTTTTAGTATTTTCGATCAAAGCTTGAGCTTCAGTTTCGCTGTGCATGAACATCGTCAAACCTTCGGTTCGATGACACTTAAATCTTTTAGAGCCTGTGAGTTTTCGCAGCCCGGAATTGACAAACTAAGGCTTTATTGTCGTCACGTTACGAACACTTGTCAGAGGCACGTTTAAAGTTGATCTTAGTTCTAGTTTATTGTTATCTGTTCAAATCTTGTTCAACCTTTGTTTTAGTATATTGATCTTAGTTCTAGTTTATTGTTATCTGTTCAAATCTTGTTCAACCTTTGTTTTAGTATATTGATCTTAGTTCTAGTTTATTGTTATCTGTTCAAATCTTGTTCAACCTTTGTTTTAGTATGTTGATCTTAGTTCTAGTTTATTGTTATCTGTTCAAATCTTGTTCAACCTTTGTTTTAGTATATTGATCTTAGTTCTAGTTTATTGTTATCTGTTCAAATCTTGTTCAACCTTTGTTTTGATATATTGATCTTAGTTCTAATTTATTGTTATCTGTTCAAATCTTGTTCAACCTTTGTTTTAGTATATTGATCTTAGTTCTAGTTTATCGTTATCTGTTCAAATCTTGTTCAACCTTTGTTTTAGTATGTTGATCTTAGTTCTAGTTTATTGTTATCTGTTCAAATCTTGTTCAACCTTTGTTTTAGTATATTGATCTTAGTTCTAGTTTATTGTTATCTGTTCAAATCTTGTTCAACCTTTGTTTTGTTTATTTTTCGATCCAGAAGCACTTGAGCTTTCAGCTCTTCGGCTCGGTGCCATGAACATCGTAACCCTTCGGTTCGATGCCACGAACACCGTAAATCTTGAGAGCCTGTGGTTTTCTGCCAGCCCGCGGAATTGAACCAAACTCACAGGGGCTTCTCATATGTCGTCCAACGCGTTACGAACACGCTAGGCAGGCGGACGTTAAACCTTTCATGCTTCCTATATTCCCTAAATATAACCATGTGTGTTTATTTGTTTATGAGATTAGAGCCTAAAGCAAAGACCCGCTCCTTTCTATTTTAAATCGTTTTCGTTAATTGGTTACCTCAGAGCAGTGGCGGCTCGTGATCATTGTTGTTGGTGAGGCCAGACATTTTTTCCCGGACAAATCATGGTTTTTGGTTGCTATATTTTAATTTATAAAATAAGAAATACACGTTATACATTATTTTTAGTGGGCGGCCCCACTGGCCCTTAATGACGAGCCGCCACTGCTTCAGAGTTTATTGATCAACAAACATTAAAAATAAGAATAACTCCATGTAGAGAATCCTACTTACCTAGTTTCGATTCATTTTTGTAGCATTCGTTTTCGTTACAGTGTGTCCCTGTCTATTTTCGTCTTTGGCAGTAATACGTCTACAAGATCCGGATATATTAGAAGTTAATTGCGTATCCTTTACAGGACTTTGCGAATCAACCCCAACTTTTAACGCTGTTTGTGATTTTTCCAGGCATTATTACGTTCAGTAGTTTGCCATTGCTTTCTGAATGGGTCCTTTTGTAAAAATCCACGCGAAACAGTTTGCAACCAAATTGTCTGCAGTCCTGATATATACCCCGCTGAATACTGAAATTTTATATTGTTTCTTTGACTTTTTTCTTTTCTTACTTAGTTAGTGTTGGACCACAGTGTACTTTATAGAAATGTGTACCGGTTTTTCCGTGTCAATCGACCCCTATCATTGGTGAAGTACAAATAGTGATCTCTGTGGGTGTGAAGTACAAATAGGGGGTATCTGTGGCTAAGTGCCTTGTGAGTCGAAGGTCGTGGGTTCGAATCCGGACCACGCCGTTCTGTTCACAAGTGCAGTTTTTTCCAGAGACCCTAGGATTGTTGCTGGAGCTACGGAGTTCGTGCTTTGTGCAATACTCTCGGCAGGTGGCGTGCCATTTCTGCGAAGAAGGACCGAGCCATATGGGGTAAAACCCGGTGCACTGAAGTCAATCTTTTGGCTTTAAAACCCTTAAATAGTGATAACGAGCTCCCGTATGTTCAGTGCTATTACAGTGGGCTACTGCCTGGGTCAAATAGCGATATCATATATCATATTTCATACATTCTTGCAAAATCTCTTGACAGTTTCACCAATGTATGTCCTCTCACAACGTTCGCAAATGATAACACATATTAACATAAAAGATGTTATATTTTAATTTATGTTAAATTTGAACCATAGAAACAGAATCATTTGGTTGTAAATTTTAACTTATCTAAATATATTCGTTTAAAAGTTGAAACTTTTTAAATGTTTAAGAATTTGTTTGAAAATGTATGATACAAAATGTAAACTGAATCTGCTCAGAAAACTTGTTATGTTTTCAAAATGTAAGTTTGTTTGCTTCAACATTTACTGCGCGATTGTTTTCTATGATTTGTGATCGAAAATAACCGCATATCACTGCTAAGCTCTCTTGACTGATATTACGCATGTTTTGAATATCTTAAAAGTGAGATTGTTGGATAAATGAAACGTTGTCACAGACTTGTTTACTGATGCAAAAGTGTCTGAGGTTAAATGTGAATTTCTCTTAAATCTTTTATGGGAAGAATACTTGTTTTTATCGTTTTAGTTCTTGAAATGATTTAGAATTAAAATAATGTTTCTTAAAATTCAATAAAATATAGATAAAATGATGTAGTAAACATTTCTAAATGACTACATTGGATTCTACAATAGATTCCATAATTTGTCTAGACTTTTAAGTATAAATTGAGAGCCGTAATAGCTCAGAGATTAGTGTACTTGCTTCATTGGAGCGTGATCCCGTGATCAAATTTCACAGTTGTAGTAGGATATTTTTTACCACAACGATTCTAAGTTCGACTCAGTCTCAATTTGGTACTAGAAAAACACAATAAATGTGCCAGCTTTATTGTTGAAGAAATCACAAATTGTACGTCGTTGGTAAATCAAAAATACGCGTCTAACACTGTATTTCCATTCTAGGAAAACGGGCTCTTATTGTTTTTGTTTTTTTAACATAAATTTTTATGTTCAAGAATATATGAGTCATCATCATGTGACATGAGGTCTGGTTTAATCACATAAATTTTTATGTTCAAGAATATATGAGTCATCATCATGTGACATGAGGTCTGGTTTAATCTGCTATGAATCAGCGCGCATGCATATCATGAGTGATGACTATTAGTTCGGATAAGGACATTTTACTGTCCCAGGTTGTCAGTCATTTCGAAATTTTCTTTCTTTGTCGTCTTATGCCTCCTTTCTCATCGTATTTTGATGTTGTCATAATGTGTTAAAGAACTCTATTTCTCATGTCAGAAAAATAGTGTTCTTCTATTTCTAATATCGATACATGAGATTTCTCTGGGACTTTACCCTTTTTCTTATGTCGACATTAGTCATTTTAGCAGTCCGTGATATTATTTACATTCAACTGACAAAAACAACATATCTGTGGCCTCCAGTGATTATCTGTCTGCTTATTTATTATCGATGACTCATTACCATATCTCAGTACTGACTCTATGTAGCTCTGAAAATATATCTTTTTCATTTTCAGAGACAACAACTTTTACATAGTATAATATCTTTCATTTTCTGCGATGCATTTTTCTTTTTGGTCTATTTTGTTCTTTGTTTCTATCGACCCTCTCTTGTTTACCCCGATCGAAGTATTAAGGTTGATGAACTTTTTTTTTTGCACTGTCCCAATTATTTTGTTGATGCATTTTGGTGAGTGATGTTCTTTTTTTTAACATTTAGATCACTATTACCGTCATCTCTTTCATCTTCAGACAGAACGTTTATTTTTACTTTATGTAACCATCATATTAATTACTTACCGGAGATTTGTGTCGTTTGTGAATTTTATTTTCATACCTACTTTGTGTTGCCAGGGCAAAACGTGGACAATGAGCAAAGCGCAGTCACAAAAATAACTAGATGTGAAATGCGCTGCCTTCGAAAAGTTACCAACAACACCAGAAAAGACAGAGTCACCAACATCAGCTTAAGAAAGAAAGTTGAATACAGAACAATGCTTGAATTACATTGAGAAACAAAGAATGAAGTGGTTTGGACGCTTAATAAGAATGCATCCAAACTCCACAGTATACAGTCTCTACAACAGAACATCGGGAAAGAAAGCGAGAGGAAGACCACGAAAAAGATGGTTAGAAGGCATAGCCGAATCCTGTCAAAGAGTTAAAAGCAAACATAACAATCACCCAAGCCACCAGAACAGCGCATGACAAACACAGAAAACCACGACACTTAGCAACAACCCGGTAGCAGTGTGACAACAACAAAAAAGAAGAAGAAGTAGGAGAGTTCTTCATTGCTCTTGGTATTACGAATGAGGTGGTTGCTGTTATTATGTGGTACCTTGTTGGTTAGTTATGATAAGTATCTTATTCTAGCTTTTACTGGATTGAAGTATGACAGGATTGCTAGCTATGATTTGATGGGGGGAATAAATTTCCTAACCTCCCTCCCGAAGAGTAGTGAAACACTTACAAACAAAGTACTATAGTTTTACAAAAACAGAAACAGTGACGATAAACAGCAACGTTTCGACCAACAAGGCCTTTATCAAGCAAACGAACAAACAGGAGGGACAAATTAAAATGAAACACAAATGGACGACCAAATACAAACGTATCTAAGGAAAAGCTGGAATAAAAACGAATAACGAAATAAATGTAACACAAAAAACACATAAAACTAGAAATAGAACGGAAAAGAAACAATGAAACATCTAGTAAATATATAACTTGAATACATGCAACATATACCCATATAGAGTACAAAGCATGGGAAGAGAAAGTACTAAGAAGCATAAGAATGTAATACGTTGAGCCCGCGTGGTTGCAAGGTACCATACAAAGAAATCAACCGATTCTCCAGAGCAAATCGACTACGATCATCAGAGGAACATGATCGGATGGCTGTGACCTGGACATCGCAAGCTCCTGAATGGCCAGTATCATTGAAATGGGTAGCTACAGGGTCACAGAGCATTGGCGTATATCGCGCAAGTGTTGGGCGAATCGGTCACTGAGTCTCCTGCCGGTTTCCCCAATATAGGCCTTGTTGCACCGCTTGCAGATAATGGCATAGATAATATTACGGGACTCGCATGTGAAACTGTCTTCAACAACGAACGTGGCTTTGGAAAAGACACCGTGCGGGTCTGTATGACATAAGCACAAGTGTTGCAGCGCCGACGGCCACACTGGATGGTGCCAAAATGACTCTGGATATTAGGCTTGAGGCGACTGTGAACCAACATATCCTTAAGGCTTCTGTCCCGTCTGTACGCCACCAAAGGATAGTGTTGGAAGATTGAACGTGTCTCAGGATCAGACTGAAGAATGGAGAGATGACGGAATAAGACTTTCTTCACAAGGGAACTATGAGGGTGGAAAGTTAAGACAAGTTTCACCCTGTCAGAATTGGAAGTTCTATGCTGGTTAGAGAGAGCCTCCTGGCGAGAAATTTGTTGAACGCGCCGCATAGCAGAAGCAAGCACCTTATCCGGGTATAAGCGCTTACGGCAGGCTTGTTATACCCCGGGGAGCAGCGAATGTTACAGAAGCTAGAAACCAAATGTGCGCTACAACGTATGCGTTGTATTGCTTCTAACCATTCTCATCTTCTTACTGATTTGGACTCCTCACAGTCCCTACTTCTACAGCGTTTACAACTTCTCACTTCTAGCAATATGCTCCTTTACTCCCTTATTCGTTTTATTATCCATGTTTTTAACAGACAACTACATGAATTTATGTGCACCCATCACCAACAAAAACTTAACCTTCTTCGCCCTGTATCTTCTACCACTCCTTCCAATTGTCCACTACGATCTTCTCCTCCCACACAGGTGGTTTGCATCCCTCCAGACCTTCCCTTATCGGACAGCGAGAGATGTGTTTTAAGTAAGGGTCTCAAGTTTGTTCCTCTCCGACCCACCATTGACCACTACTCTACTCTTCAAGATGTGCACCGTTTTCACCGTGGCTTACGGCTGAAATTTCATTTTCGGAACCAGGTTGACACTGACCAATGTCATGACACGAGTATGTTCGCTAAATATTCTACTCGCAAACATGATTGGACACCCAACCCTGGTGTTTCCAACGCTCTTGATCTCTACATCAAGAATACTTTACACGATTTTGGGACTGCTCCACCCCAAACGCCTAGGGCATTCTAACATGTCTCCGTCCGAGTTTCGTGCTCTATCACACCTCCGTCGACGTGATGACATTGTTATCAAACCCGCAGATAAAGGCGGTGCAATAGTGGTATGGAGCAAAGAACTATACCTTCAGGAAGGCCGCAACCAATTACTTGACACCCAATTCTATAAAACTAGTTCTTCTGATGTAACACTATCTAACAATAGTAAAGTCCGTACAGTAATTAAGAACTTAATTGCCTCTAACGACCTTCCTACCGGCGCATCATCACTTTGTGTCATCGATAGCTGTTTAGGAAAACCCGCCTTTTATATGCTTCCCAAAATTCATAAACTGAACAATCCGGGTAGGCCCATCGTTTCTGCTTGCTCTTGTCCTACGGAACATATCTCCGAATTTCTTGATAGTATCTTCAATCCTATAGTCACCACACTACCTTCATTCTTGAAAGATACGAACCACACCTTGTCTGTTTTTTCGTCTATTGAGTTGTTGCCTGGCAGGACTTACCGTCTCTTCCTCCTTGATGTGTGCTCATTGTACACCTCCATACCTCATTCCGACGGACTTCAAGCTCTCCAGTTCTTTCTCGACAGGAGAACTAACCCACTTGTCTCCACCTCGGCTCTCCTTCGTCTTGCAGAACTAGTACTAACTCTCAACTCCTTTCAGTTCAATGACCAGTTTTTTGAGCAGATCAGTGGGGTCGCCATGGGTACTAAAATGGGACCCAGTTATGCTTGTCTATTCATGGGTCATCTTGAGCACCTAGTATGGAATTCCTATGATGGCCCTCTTCCGTCTGTGTATCATAGATACATTAATGATTGTATTGGCATTACCGATATGCCTGAAGCCGATTTGTCACGCTTCATTAATTTCATTAATGTCTTCAATCCGGCTATTCGGTTTACATCACACATCTCTACCTCTTGTGTCAATTTTCTTGACATCACTATCACTATCAGCCTATCCACCATCACTACATCAGTTTACTACAAGCCTACTGATGCACATAGTTTTCTTCTTTATACCTCTTCCCATTCCCAGGCTTGTCGTGATTCTTTACCATTCTCTCAACTCTTGCACCTTCGTCGCCTCTGTAGCGAGGACGACGATTTTCTCGATAGAGCTCACGAGATGCTGGATTTCTTTCGTAAGCGCTTATACCCGGATAAGGTGCTTGCTTCTGCTATGCGGCGCGTTCAACAAATTTCTCGCCAGGAGGCTCTCTCTAACCAGCATAGAACTTCCAATTCTGACAGGGTGAAACTTGTCTTAACTTTCCACCCTCATAGTTCCCTTGTGAAGAAAGTCTTATTCCGTCATCTCTCCATTCTTCAGTCTGATCCTGAGACACGTTCAATCTTCCAACACTATCCTTGGTGGCGTACAGACGGGACAGAAGCCTTAAGGATATGTTGGTTCACAGTCGCCTCAAGCCTAATATCCAGAGTCATTTTGGCACCATCCAGTGTGGCCGTCGGCGCTGCAACACTTGTGCTTATGTCATACAGACCCGCACGGTGTCTTTTCCAAAAGCCACGTTCGTTGTTGAAGACAGTTTCACATGCGAGTCCCGGAATATTATCTATGCCATTATCTGCAAGCGGTGCAACAAGGCCTATATTGGGGAAACCGGCAGGAGACTCAGTGACCGATTCGCCCAACACTTGCGCGATATACGCCAATGCTCTGTGGCCCCTGTAGCTACCCATTTCAATGATACTGGCCATTCAGGAGCTTGCGATGTCCAGGTCACAGTCATCCGATCATGTTCCTCTGATGATCGTAGTCGATTTGCTCTGGAGAATCGGTTGATTTCTTTGTATGGTACCTTGCGACCACGCGGCTCAACGTATTACATTCTTATGCTTCTTAGTACTTTCTCTTCCTATGCTTTGTACCCTATATGGGTATATGTTGCATGTATTCAAGTTATATATTTACTAGATGTTTCATTGTTTCTTTTCCGTTCTATTTCTAGTTTTTATGTGTGTTTTTTGTGTTACATTTATTTCGTTATTCGTTTTTATTCCAGCTTTTCCTTAGATACGTTTGTATTTGGTCGTCCATTTGTGTTTCATTTTAATTTGTCACCCTGTTTGTTCGTTTGCTTGATAAAGGCCTTGTTGGTCGAAACGTTGCTGTTTATCGTCACTGTTTCTGTTTTTGTAAAACTATAGTACTTTGTTTGTACGTGTTTCACTATTTACCAAGTTTTACTGCAGTCTTCCCCCTATCCCGAAAAGTACGAATCTCAATATTTCCTACTCTTCGACGAGCATTAAGATATATATTAATAACACCAATTAGCTTCCATAAGAAGCTAAGAGTTATAGAGGATAGTCGGTGGATCTCTCTCACTCTCTCTCTCTCTCTCGCGATCTTTTTGGTTGATCTAAAATGGTTGGGTTATCAGGATAGAGGAAGGGCCTTTCTTGCCCTTAGTGGTTTTTTTCTTCTTCTTGAGTTGACCGCTATAAGGGTTTAAAAGGGTTTTAAAGCCGAAGGAATGACTTCATTGCACCGGGTTTTACCCCATACGGCTCGGTACCTCTCCGCAGAAATGGCACGCCACCTGCCCAGAGTATTGCACAAGTATTGGCCGCTATAAATGAAGACGCAGTCAGGGCAATGGTAGGGCGCTTCTGACTGATTTTAATGGTCTGCTTTTCTTATTATCAGTGTCCCCCGCCACACAGGCGTCCTTCTTCGACTTCAGCGTTGTTTATGAATTCAATCGTAACGTTTCTCTTGCAGTTGTGGGTTTCAAACGTAGGAATACTTCAGACGCGAGGCAGAGGCCCAGGCAATACCGATCTCTGATTATGGCTTTGCCAGAGAGATGTTCGATGACTTCAAACGTAAGGCTCTTCTTCTCGCTGAGGGGGTTTGAACGTACGACTCATTCAGACGCGTGGAATAGACACAGTCGCGTCTGCTCTCTGCCTATACCTTTGGCAGAGAGACACTGGATGACTTCAAACGTATGGTTTTTTAGACGCATTTCTTCTATAGTATTTTGTCTGCTACATTTGTAGTGTCTCTGTATTGTCGTCTTCCATGTTCTAATCTGGTATCAATGGTTCTAAAAGAAATATGTCATTTGTAATACCCTTAGCTTCGATATACTTACACTGTTCATCACCAATTTTGGTCTTCCTCTGCTTTTTATTTTTTCGTACTTTTTCTCAGAAATGTGTTTCTCATGTAGTTGATGATGGTGATTTTGCTATTACCTTTATGGAAAACATCTATTTCCAAGGTAAAGTAATGGATATGTTTTCAGTAGTTCGATTTCTTATGTTGATTTCACTGTCATAGATGTTAGTCAAAAGTTTGCTATTACTTCTAGTTCAAGATTTTCAAAATCATAAAATACTTACACCGTTACATTATATGAGTCTGGAACTTTTCTCTCTTTTTGTACTTGATAGTATCAAAAGCCACAGACGGAAGTGTTGGTGTTCCTTAACTTTCCATTTGTGTGTTTTGGTTCCACTAAATGTCACTGTGGTTTAGAGAGAGCAATTAATAGAGGACATCGTTTCTAGAAGATGTAGCAGGGAAAGACAAGTCGACTGGAGGCAACACTACATTAAAGAGACATTGAAAGTGACGATGGAGGAGACGGGAGAACTGACTAGAGATTAAGAGTCTTTGATGCCGGGGTTGATGATAAAAACGACATTGTGTAAAGAATATGCTTCTTGAAAAAGATTTCACTCTACCATGTCATGATCATAAAGTTTGCAATACTTTAAATTCATCTGTCTGTTATACACTCTGTTCCATTAACTTAGTTATTTCTCCAATCCGTGGGCGTGTGTCTTCATCTTTCACCTACATTTCCAGATACCTTGATAATGTTGCCTTTTCATATGTTCGTATTCTCAATTGGGTTCTAATTTGCTAAAAGATTGAACATCTCTAATCATATAAAGCCATTCTTGTTGATTAAGATTTAAAGATTAGTAATTTTACAGACTTTTAATTTTGTATATTCTTTTATATCTTTATCGTCTTGCGTGGTGTACATATCTTATAAATCGAACTATCTTCTGCGTGTGGGTGTATATATTTATATAAAAACGAATATCTTCTGTGTGGTAATATTATAAAACGTAATGAAAGTAATGATCACAACTTTCTATCATCATTAAAAGTAGTTATTAAAATGTTGCTCCTTTAGGTTACACATCTATAATGGTTGGCGGCTTCAGATATCCACACAAATTGACTATGATTATACGTTGTGGTGTTATTAAACATGTCTACGAAAATGATTAGTTATATTACAAAGGTTGGTTCCTAATCTATGTGCACTTTTAGAACACACACGCACATATATATATATATATATATATATATATATATATATATATATATATATATATATCGAAATGACGTTGCTTCTTGAAAATGTCTATACCATTAGGAAAATATAACAAGAAGGGCTCTGTCATAGAACCCTGCATGCAATTTCTTCATACTGTTCTATCAGGAGCAACTCTCTCAATCTCCTCCATGGAACTGAGACCGACATTTCCTCTCTCAGTAAAGTTCGTTTCAGGCTCTCCCTATGGCGCCTTCTCTTTCTTAAACCCTTTGCATCCCATAGCATTATTAGTTCCAGTTACTATTTCACGATAATTGCACATAATGAACTCAATATTGTTACGTAAAACTACATCTGAGTGATTTTTATTGACCGTCATACTTCTTTAATATTGTCCATGTCTTTCTTTCGTATAGCAAAATAAGTTCAACTAACGAGATCGCCTTCTTGTTGTCATTGACATAGGTTTGCTGTATACGATTCATATAATTTTCCCAAACGCTGTATTTGCATGACTCTTTATTCCTTTGTTTCACTACTGTATCTTCAGTTACGTTATAAGAGTGCCTAAAGACCTGTATACGATTCATATAATTTTAAACGTGTATTTGATGACTCGTTTATTTTTGTTCACTATGTATCTTCTAGTTACCGTTATAAGATGCCTAAAAGATAATGTATGACTTGTTGATGACGTTGTTCATTTATTATCATCTTTGTTTTATTTATTGAGATGGAAGTAGTTTAGAAGGCTATGCTACTGAGATAAGTGGTGACAGCGATAGATCGTATATTGACTGTATGTATGAGAGACATATCCTAATGATGCTCACGTTTGCTTGTTGAACTGTCTATTTATGATAAGACATTATATTAAAGAAGTTTTAGTGAGCTTATTCTATGAGTTGCTAATGATACATACCTTGCATGTTGCTTGATTTGCTAGCTACTTGCCGTATAATTAATCACCAAGGAATACTTGCCAAGAACGGTAACTTGCACATTAGTTGCTGCCTCTAAACGCAAACTTCTACGCTTTAGGACATGTGCATCCGATTATAGCCAATTTCTAAGTCCTCTACCTCTAAAAAGGTTATTGGGCCCCGTAACCACTCGGGCGAGTTACCTATGTCAAAATTCCAACACGTTACACTTTTATTACATCTCATTATACTAAGCATCTTAGGATCATAATCGCCTCAACCACTGTCGTCAATGTTTATTTATCACGGACGCGTAATCAGCCTACTGTGTCCAGAATACAGACCGGTACAAATATGAAAATGGGGAAACTGGTTAGAAAGTAAGCGCCTTCAGGACGATTGAACAAAGACAGGTATATACAGTATTACAGACGTAATTGAAAATTAATGATTAAGTATGGAAAAAAATATCACTCGACGTTTCGGTCATAGACCTTTGTCAAGATAATGAATATACACAGAATACTTAGGAAACTAAAATATAATTCTAACTAAGGATGCCAAGAAAATGATACTAGCATACGAACCTACCTCCAAGCACGTGTTGTCTCAAAGAGTAACGAATAAAGTGATAGAATGGACAGGAAATATTGTGGTGAAAACGATGTTTTACAATGAAAAGATATAAAGAGGTATATGTCTAATGTAGAGATATATAATATAGTCAAATGAGTAGAATACACGCCGGAATCACAAAACAGTATACATATATATATAACTCTATGAGTTGTTAGTGACACTTATACTTCATGGTTTTTGTTATCTCAACGTACACAAAATTAGTCCGACATGAGATTGCCAAAGATTCTCAGAATATTTCGACCAGAAAAAATCAGCTTCCAAAAACTGCTCAAATTGTAAACTCGAGATAAAATGCACACAGTGCAAAACAAACCGCTGAAGTTGGATAGTACACGCACTCAGAAGTGCTCGAGATGCCATCACTAAAACCGCCCTGCAGTAGACACAGGAGCGAAGAAGAAGGAATAGTAGATCAAAAATAACCTGACGGAAAACAGGGAAGGAGGAGATGCACTTTGTAGGTAGATCACGGGGCTCTCTGCATAAGATGGGCAATGATCGACCATGATCTAAAGAATGTTTTACTGTCCTACAAGACGTCACAAGCTGTGCCAGACACTGACTGATTTTTCGGTTCATGTCCAGGAAAAATGTAAAACAATAAAAAAGAAGCGATAGTTAGCGAACTAACTGTGTTACTCATAATAAATTATTATGCTACTCTGCACCAACTACTTTGTTGTCCTCTTGATTCAAAAACAGTTAATATTTTCTTTACGAAAAATAAAAGAAATGTTTTTTCAGTCATCTGGTTTCATCTTCTAGAACGTTTGACAGATCACGTGTGTGATCAAATCTCTTCAATGTAATTAAACGAATAATTGTAATTCAAGTTTATGATTTTGACATCAGAGCCAATGTCAATGTCGTAACATTATTCCTCCCACAAGGAATTCTAACAAAAATTATATTGTTTTTCGTTCATTGTCAATTTCCAGGTTCTTACAGAAACGTTGACATGACATCAGAGAGAACAAGAGAAGAAAAACAATGGCAATGTAACAAAATAATTTGTTTAATAAAGGTTTGGAACAAACACTTGACGTTTTTCTCACGCTTTGTTTTTCTTGCTGTCATTGGCAGAACAATTCATTAAACAGTTTGATTTTTCTGCAGTATGTCTGATTGGTCATATTCTCTTGGTCTATTTTAGTCGGTCAGTAACATGTCACGTCATGTAACATGTCTTCTACAGACCTCATTCTTATCGCAGTCCTCCTGGAAGTGATAACCGCCTCCTCCGCCAGCAATTTCGCCCGTCACTTTCAGATTCAGGATTTCTTACATGTTTCTGTTAGCACCGTCGTCTTGATCTTACCGTAACCTCGTCTTCCAAGAACGATGACCTTCATAGCTGCTCTTCCTAAACCACTGTCCCGATTAATGTGATAAAATATTTCAGTTTCTGACACATGATATAGAGTATTAGCTAATATGTATGAATTGTTAGGCCTTATACAAGGCATGTCGTAAGAGGCGACTGGAATAGGACCTAGAAAATCTACCCTAGTAACTAAAAAGCATCGCAGAAATCGGATGTAATGGCCTACTTGTAGGCGCATAACTGGTACAACGTACATTCGCTCTTAAGCTCAGATTACATAAAATCACACACAGTAGTTAACAAGTGGTCAATATGGACCGTTGGAAGAAGAAGAATGCCTTATACAATATATTTTTTGTTTTCTATTTTCTTTCATTGTGTTCTAATAAGATATATGTAACTGTTTGTTTAAGAAGATTCGATATTGTTTTTTTTATGTTAATATTAGGCCTCCTGATTCACAAGTCTATGTTGTCGCAGAAAATAAATGGAAAAATGCGTGTCATCAGCTGTTTTATGTTTCTTTATTTTAGTTGATACAGCTATTTTTTTTTACTACCTAATGTTATTTACTTAATGAGATTAACTGGGTCAGGCATGTTCTTGTTGCCTGAATCTCTGAATCCTGTGTAAGAAAGAACTCAGAGCAAATATGGTTGCTCACCGAAGTGCAATGATGATTATCCTAATAGTTAACCAATCTATCAATTCATCTAACCCTACATCAGAGAATTTTTTTCGATCCACAAGCACTTGAGCTTTTTCAGCTCTTCGGCTCGGTGCCATGGACATCGTAACCCTTCGGTTCGGTGCCACGAACACCGTAAATCTGTGGAATCTGTGGCTTTTTCTGCCATCCCGCGGAATTGTCCCGCGGAATTGAACCCGCACACACAGAGGGATAGTCACCTGTAGTCCAACGCGCTACGAACAAGCTGGGCAGACGGGCACATCAGAGAGATAAAACGACGGTAACACTTCAGACTTCGTCAAATATCTACTGTACAGTTAGCAACCTCCTGTTACACATATTTTATAAACGCAATAACTATACTAAACACATTTGCATATATGTCCATATTCCTAAGATGTCAGCGTCTGTAACATAAACAGTAGTGAGGTCGATCACAACCCAAGCGTGCCTAGCTCAAACTCCACGGTGCGCCAGTTTAGAAGCAAATTCGTTTCCGTGGGATTTTACTGAAGGTTAAAATAGACATCACCGTTCAGAAAGCAATGGAAAACTACTGAATGTATAAGTGGTGACTAGAAAATCAACGACTCGTTTACTGTGGTCGGTGGCTACGTCTTGTAAAGGATATGCCACGATTTTCATTTTATTTCTCAGATATTTCTTTTACATTGTCGATTTCAAAATGACATACCGCTATCTCAATCTTGAACCTTTCTGGTGGGGTTTTCTTCACTTGATTAATATAAAAGGCATTAGACAGACACATTGATCATTGTATTTATTTCCCAGTAGATAAAAACGTGATCTTCTATTATTATATTTTGTATATCAGAAACATGACACAACCCATTATCTTAGATATATAAAACATTGATACTGCTATGTATAGATGAGATATTTCGCAGTTTCTTTCGGTTTCGGACGTGATGGTGGAATTTAGGAAGACAATGAGTGATCGACAGTTCATTTTCTTGGGAATTTAGGAAGGCAGTGGGTGGTTGACAGTTAGATTTCTTGGGAATTTAGAAAGGTAGTGCGTGGTTGACAGTTAGATATTTGGGAATTATAACGGCAGTGGGTGGTTGACAGTTAGATTTCTTGGGAATTTAGGACGGCAGTGGGTGGCTGACAGTTAGATTTTCTTGGGAATTCAGGAAGGCAGTGGGTGGTTGATAGTTCACATTTTCTTGGGAATTCAGGAAGGCAGTGGGTGGTTGATAGTTCACATTTTCTTGGAAATTTAGGAAGGCAGTGTGTGGTTGACAGTTAGATTTTCCTGGGAATTCAGAAGGCAGTGGGTGGTTGACAGGTTAGATTTTCTTGGGATTCAGGAAGGCAGTAGGTGGTTGACAGTTAGATTTCTTGGGAATTTAGGAAGGCAGTGTGTGGTTGACAGTTAGATTTCTTGGGAATTTAGGAAAGTAGTGGGTGGTTGACAGTTAGATCTCTTGGGAATTTAGGAGGGTAGTTGGTGGTTGAAAGTTGGATTTCTTGGGAATTTAGGAAGGCAGTGGGTGTTTGACGGTTAGATTTCTTAGGAAGGCAGTGTGTGGTTGGCAGTTAGATTTCTTGGGAATTTAGGAAGGCAGTGGGTGGTTGACAATTATATTTCTTGGGAGCTTAGGAAGACAGTGGGTGGGTGACTGTTAGATTTCTTGGGAATTTAGAAAGGTAGTGGGTGGTTGACAATTATAATTCTTGGGAGCTTAGGAAGACAGTGGGTGGTTGACAGTTATATTTCTTGGGAGCTTAGGAAGACAGTGGGTGGGTGACAGTTGGATTTTCTTGGGAATTTGATAAGACAGTGGGTGGGTGACAGTTAGATTTCTTTGGAATTTAGGAAGGTAGTGGGTGGTTGACAGTTAGATTTCTTAGGAATTTACTAAGGCAGTGGGTGGTTGACATTTAGATTTCTTGGGAATATAGAAGGCAGTGGCGATCGACATTTAGATTTCTTGGGAATTTAGAAAGGTAGTGGGTGGTTGACAGTTATATTTCTTGGGAGCTTAGGAAGACAGTGGGTGGGTGACTGTTAGATTTTTTGGGAATTTAAGAAGGCAGTGGGTGGTTGACATTTAGATTTCTTGGGAACTTAGGAAGGCAGGCAGTTAAATTTTTGGGAAATTTAGGAAGGCAGTGGGTGGTTGACAGTTAGTTTTCTTATGAATTTAGGAAGGAAGTGGGTGGTTACTGTTCATTTTCTTGGGATATTTTTTCTGAAATCGAAAGTGACGTATGTAAATCTTTTGATCCTCATTAATTTTCCTTACCCCTCATTTCTTATTTTAAAAAGCTCATCCCCTCGTTCAGTACGTTAGTCATTCAATGAACACTCCTGTCTGTTTAATATTCCGGCGTTATTATCATCTACAAAGGCAGAAATTAAAGTGGAACTTATATAACGAAATTATATTGTCTTCTCACAAATATATGTTTTCTTTTTGTTTTTGATTAACGTCCATGAATTCATCATCGCCGTGAATAACAAATTACTGTCCTGAATCAGCCATATATATTGTTTCTATTTCCAAATGTTAATGTTAACATTAATATATACGATGTGCGTTACTGGCAGTAAACCGTATTTCTAACACTCCTAAGTTGTTTGTAAGGTTATGTGGCGACAGTTGATTGGATTATGTCATTATTCCTTGCAGAGACAAACCCACAGATATTCGTATAATTAAACACAAACACACAACGCAACACACACTTTCAGCAACGCAATGCAAATAATGACATAAAAAATTATATTCATACAATTTATTCCAGAATTTATATCTATTCTTGTTTTCGCTGAGAAATATCGTTTCGAAATCGATGATACAATTACAAAACATGCATGTATATTAGCATATATACATACAAATATGCATACTAACCTGTGTGTTTAATACACACATACTACTTACACCAATAGTTACATATACAATACATACTTCGAATTTATGATATCCGTTTCGTTCTCCGCCGGGTTCTCTTTCTCGAGCGAACAATTGAACTCTGAATAATGGATCTATCTATATCGGTGACTCTCAACCTGGAGGCTCGCCTCCAGTGAGGCTGAGGTGTGCCGCAGTTTCAGGGGAGGCGTGAGGCAGTATTAGGGAAGGTGTGCCGCAGTTTCAGGGGAGGCGTGAGGCAGTATCAGGGAAGGTGTGTCGCAGTTTCAGGGGAGGCGTGAGGCAGTATCAGGGAAGGCGTAAACGGTATGCAAATTAAGTTCATTTGTGTCTCTCTCTCTCTCTCTCGTGATCCCCGGTATTTTGTGTTTGAATAAGTTTTTATACTAATTTATTCTTCCAGTTAAAATGCCCTTTTTTTCGTGAAACTGTAAGCTCACAGTTTCTTTAAAAAAAAAAACAAGAACATTCTACATGACTCGCTTTTACATTTTTCACAACTTTTTACTAAAAATTAGGTGTTTTTTTTAATTTATATGTTTTTCACCAGTTAATGTTATTGTGTGGGAATAGTGCTGTTATAACACTCAGCGTGAGAAACATGTTTTCTCGATGCGTTTTTAACATTACAGTTAATTCGGCAAAGGAAAGTGAGGGGGAAAGGGATTGAACTTGGTAGCTGTGCCTCATCTTCAAGGAGGGTACCTACTGAAAAAAAGGTTGAGAACCACTGATCCTTACGAAACATATTTGACGATACATAGGATTCCGTATCTGAGGGTGTAGAATTACAGGGAATTCAGGTGACCATTTGTTTTGAATAATTATGGGAAATATATAATGTGTATGTCCACGTGAACAATGTGAACGTGCATTACATCGTTTCTTATAGTAAATGATTTCAAAGTTTTATCGAAAAGGTAAAAGTTAATTGCGTATCCTTTACAGGACTTTGCGAATCAACCCAGCTTTTTAACGCTGTTTGTTATTTTTCTAAGCATTATTACATTCAGTAGTTTGTCATTGCTTACTAAACGGGTGGCGCCATCGTCCTTTTGTAAAAATCCACGTGATACAATTCGCAACTAAATTGTCCGCAGCGTGATTCGAACTCAGAACTTCGGGGTTAATAGACCGAGTCACTTTCCCCTAGGCCACAGACGCCACCAATTGAAAAGGTAGGCAACGTTATTTAAAATAAACAGTGCATCGATTAGTGTCCGGCTCTACTAAGCTCTGACATGTCTATTTTGAATGACGGCCGATCAATTCGATTAGCGTCCAGTCCAGAGAACACAAATAGTGTCATCGATCTGGCACTAATTTCTACTACAGATTGTGCATCTGCTCGATGAAATATCCTTGCTGCACAAGAAAGTGATCATTGTACCTGCTTTGTCCTTCTTGACAAGGTCAAAAACACAAAAGGAGCAAATCTGTATTTCACTATACACCACGTCATAAACTGTCACTACTGGCTGTAGTACCGCTTTTTATGGCAGTGTAGTGCAGGTGGTACAAGAACCTGATGAATTTAATGACCGCATGGCTAGTGAAAGTCGCTGCAAAGCTGTTCAGGTTAGGATTTTTCATTTATTTTCTCACAACAGAAAAAAATCATTGCCCTTACCGTGAATTGAACACTAGTCTTTCGCATGGGAGCCATAGTGATCTTTTTTTTCCGATCCAGAAGCACTTGAGCTGAAAGCTCTTCGGCTCGGTGTCATGGACATCGTAACCCTTTGGCTCGGTGCCACGAACACCGTAAATCTGGGAAACCTGTAGCCTTTCTGCGCCAGTCTCGCAGGAGTCCAACGCGCTACAAACACGCTGGGCACACGGGATAGAAAGTGATCATTAAAACCCATTATTAATATTGTGACAGAATGCCAGACAGAAAACTTCCCTGCTGGAATGAAAAAGGTTTTAAAAAAGCGAGATTTGCAAAATACTGCTAGAAAATCACGACAGAGAGTACGAAAGAAACGACAAGACAAATATGTGCGGATGTGATTGAGAAGTCTTCTGTCTGATACAAAGCCACTAATGATTTCGAAGATTTGGCAAGGGAAGCAAAGAGTGAGTTATGGGATACTTTCATAAGACAAGTCGATGGTGATAAGTCACCACATTTATTCTGGTAGTTTCATCGGAAAATAAGAAGATGACTATCAGTCAATCTTTTCCTAATTTACGCGAGTAGTCTGGCATCCTATTGACAACAGAGACAGAAAACGCATTTCTTTAGCACTTTATAACACAAACAGACGTGTTTAGGTTGACCGCCATAAGATTATAAATGTTTATCGTGATATTACTAAAAAAAAGTATATGAAAATAAATTACTTACATGCACTTCTATGTATACAGATAAATACGTACATAAATACATATACTGACACGCGCATAAATATACATATACGTACATGTAACTTATACATACATCCGTGTTCAAACACGCAAGCCATTGTTTATATACGAAATCCGACAGATTAACCCCTTCGCACTTCGAGCCGATATACTAAAAAAAATATTTTATTTAAGTAAAGGAACCCTTTCATACCTCGTGGTATATAGGGAAGTACAGTGTTAGGCCTGTATTTTCATTGACCTCGGCACACGATGGGTGATGTGGTCATCATCACGCCGGCCGCCTTTACTTTCCCAGAGCATGTCTGGTACCCAGTTGAGGCTGGGTCGACCTGAGAGTCGTCGCGGTCGGGAAAAATTCCACGCGCACGGCGGGAGTTGAACCCAGACCACCAGCCTTGAGAAGCGAGTTCACTAATAACTACGCTACCGCGGCTCTCAGTTGATATACATTTGCTAATATGACGCAAGCCTGTTTTAGTATATGTCTAATTTAGTATATATTGCAAAAAGAATTCGTCCAGAGGTAAATGTATACATATTGTGTATTCTTCGGTAAAATGTCTACATATAGAAGATTTGTGTCAACTTGTAATCAAAATTGGTGGCAATGTATAGGGTGATATTTTTTCTTCAGAAGAATAACCTACTGTTATTGCTATGGTTATGCTGGTGATGCGATCTTTTGAGTAGAAAACATACTACATATTGCTACTGTAATTCGATCACAACATATAACAGAATACGCCACTTGATGATGATGATATTACATATCGTCATACAAGCGGGCCAATACTTTGTAGAATAACACTTATCTTCGTTCCGGGGCACCAAGACTTTGCAGAATAACACTTATCTTCGTTCCGGGGCACCAAGACTTTGCAGAATAACACTTATCTTCGGGGCACATGGGTGTCGATGGCAATGAGAGAGCAAACAGGCTGGCTGGCTTTGCTATCATATCAAGGAACCAACCAATCGATCTCCGGCAATTTTCTATCTGATATTCTGAACGCCATCATAGAGTTTGGCCGCAAAGAAGATTTTGATTTAAACCATTCCACCTCAACTGCTAGATTGCAAGAGCTGGGATTGAATATTGGAGTGGCCAGAAAAGAACAGCACAACAGGTGTATTAATAGGTTCATTAATCAACATCGAACTGGTACGGTTAGTCGCTGGACATTGTTTGAGATATTGTGAAGTAGATCTAAGCCCTTATGAAGATGTCCGGAATGCAATGAAGATTTTCCAAACTGAACCTGAAACCGATTTATACGTATATTCTCTATGAACATGTGTATACATGGCCGTGCCGTGCTATGATACAGAATTGCGGTCGCACCAAGCGGCACGGTAAGGAAAGCGGCATAAGCAGAAAAAAAATAAAATTACAATTGAAGGTTATTTTAAAGAAAAAACATTTAAGGAGTGGCATTTCGAAGACTTGCACCATACTGAGAAAACATACCGCACGTTCCTGTGTGTATAGAATATTTAGACTGACTTTCTATTTGTCTACTTATAGAAACAAGCTTTCCTAATCATTGTTAACACTATGTTAATTTGTTTATTCCACAGGCAAACTAATCCCTGTGTTAGAACATGCAGTTCTTCACGCTTCAACTTTAACTATTCTAGTCATCTCCTGTGAGAGATATCATGCGATATGTCGACCACTTAAGTCATTTCTACTCTGCAGAGGACCTCGACCATTAATAATGATGTTCATAGTATGGAGTCTAGCCATTGCCACATCACTCCCATTTCTACTCATGACTCAACTACAAGAACAGATATTTTACGACAATACACTTTGCCAGGTATGCTCAACGCTCATCAGCCACTTCTGGAACTATTTGTACATCGGTCTCATCTTTTGTGTTTTCTTTATTCTCCCCATGTTGCTGCTGGTGGGTATGTATGGTCAAATCATTAGACAGATGTACCACCACAGAGATCTGAGTAGCCATGTCCACGGAGAGAGTAGCGACTCCACAGGTTACAATCTGAGATCGCGACGGCAAGTTATTCGTATGCTGATCGCTATTATCATGTTGTTCTTTATCTCACTGGCTCCAATACGAATCACCATTATCTGGCAGATCTTCAGTCCTCCAGAAGAGAGAACTAAACTTGGTATTGAAGCCTACTACAACTTATTGTGGATAGGGCGTATGCTAATGTACCTTAACTCAGCAGGAAATCCCATAATTTACTCACTGCTATCCTCAAACTTTAAAAAAGCATTCACCCTGTTATTGCAGGGGCGTATCAGTAGTGCAGGATCAACTACAGGATATACCGGATCTGTGCGCCACGTATCTGTCTCCGTTGCTCTCAAAAGGATGTCTCTGCCTGCAATTGGTGCATATTCCGCACAGAGCAATAAAAGGTACAACAGAAAGTATCCACCAGTCGCCTTTTTACACAACAGATATTCATTTTCAAATGCATAATATATGCATATGATTTTAAAAAAAGATTGCACATTTAAACAAGGGATTAGAACGCTGGCGTTACAAATCAAGTATACCATAGATCACAATTCTGAATAAACACTTAAATGTACACCAGCTGTAAATTGCGATCTCGTTTTGGAGAGCTAGCAGGTTGTGCTCTGAAAAACGCTCGTCAGCACCTCTATGAAATGGATGCCGTAAGAAAAACGCTGGTCTGCACCTCTACGAAATGGATGCCGTAAGAAAAACGCCGGTCTGCACCTCTACGAAATGGATGCCGTAAGAAAAACGCTGGTCTGCACCTCTAGGAAATGGATGCCGTAAGAAAAACGCTGGTCTGCACCTCTACGAAATGGATGCCGTAAGAAAAACGCTGGTCTGCACCTCTACGAAATGGATGCCGTAAGAAAAACGCTGGTCTGCACCTCTAGGAAATGGATGCCGTAAGAAAAACGCTGGTCTGCACCTCTAGGAAATGGATGCCGTAAGAAAAACGCTGGTCTGCACCTCTACGAAATGGATGCCGTAAGAAAACGCTCGTCTGCACCTCTACGAAATGGATGCCGTAAGAAAAACGCTGGTCTGCACCTCTACGAAATGGATGCCGTAAGAAAAACGCTGGTCTGCACCTCTACGAAATGGATGCCGTAAGAAAAACGCTGGTCTGCACCTCTACGAAATGGATGCCGTAAGAAAAACGCTGGTCTGCACCTCTAGGAAATGGATGCCGTAAGAAAAACGCTGGTCTGCACCTCTACGAAATGGATGCCGTAAGAAAAACGCTGGTCTGCACCTCTACGAAATGGATGCCGTAAGAAAAACGCTGGTCTGCACCTCTACGAAATGGATGCCGTAAGAAAAAGATTTGTGGGCTCGAATCCTGCGTTTGGTAAATTGTTTTTAACGGAAATCGTTAACATTTGTTTACTGTCTATTTATTTACTATATTCATTGGTTTCGTGCTTCCTGGGTTCTTTAAACTCCTTATTCACTTGTTACTGAGATAAGTTGACCAGGAGATGTTGTAAATTGCTACCTGATTTAGCTATATTGACGAGGAGATGTTGTAAATTGCTAACTGATTTAGTTATATTGACGAGGAAGACTATTCTTCATTTTACCTTCAGATGCTAAACTCTAATAATGTGAAGCCACTAACACTTCACAAACTTACGGAAATACATGATACGGGACTACCCGTACATTTTTTGCAGTCATGATTGAAATCGCTCTACAAAGGAGTAGAAACTTTGACCTCTAGATTTGTTATTTATTATTATTATTATGTTACGGATACATTTTACGGATAATAGATGTTAATTTTTTTCATTATAAAGGATTATTGTGAAACATACGGTAGAAAGTGCAATATTCGGAATGGTATAGGTTAGTAAATATCCTGAAATGTCATCAATTCAGTGACTAACACCCCACTGTGACGGCCCGGCAAGCCGGCAGTGCGTAATAATGCTAAATTGATTCTTTTATTCAAGGAGCGACAATTGAGGCATTTCACTATTAAGCCACACTGGTAAAATATACGCAGAAATATTAGAACAGTGCATAAGACACATCACTGACCCACAAATAAGCCCCTCACAGTTTGGATTTAGAAGAGGAGTGGGATGCATAGACGCTCTATTCACTCTGAGACAAATGAGTGAAAAAGCAATAGAATATAACAAAGAGCTACACTTATTATTCATCGATCAATTAAAATGCATTTGACATAATAGATAGAAATATTCTATGGGAAACACTAGAAAACTATGGGATCAAGGGACAACTGCTAGACAATATCAGAGCAATATACACAAATAGCCACAGTGTGATAAGAACAACAGACGGAATGACAGACTCATTCGAAACAAAATCAGGAGTAAGACAGGGCTGTGTGCTCTCACCTCTTCTCTTCAACATATATATAGACAGAATAGTGAAAGAGGTATAGTGCGTAAAAGACCTTATTGACATAGACAATGATCACGACGACCAATTAAACAACCAAATCAACGAATTGCTTTTTGCGGACGACCAAAGTTTAATGTATGAAGATGAAGATCAGCTACAACATCACATGAATTCACTGCTAATAGCATGTAGAAAGTACAACATTAAAATAAACAAACAAAAGACCGAGACCATGAGAATCAGCAGAACACCAAGCCAAGCAAACATACAAATACATAACACCAGAGTAAAGCAAGTTTCCGAATTCAAATATTTAGGCAGTATTTTTACAGAGAACGGAAAACTAGATAGAGAAATAGAGACAATGTGTCAAAAGCAAATGCAGTGACCTACCAGCTGGCACCATTACTACAACACACAAAGATCAGGATGGAAGGGAAAAGACAGATGATAAAAGTATTTTCCTACCAACACTTTGTTACTAGTGCTAAACTTGGTCCTTTCAGCAACACATCACAGAAAGCTCCCCTACATGTGAAATGAAATGCTTGAGGAAGGCAGTGGGAGTCACCAGGAAAGACAGACTACGAAATGAGGACATCAGAAGCAGAGTGGCATAACTTCATGCACCGAATATATCGAAAGACAACAAATGCAGTGGTTTGGACATTTAATGAGAATGAAATACAATCAACTACCAATAACAGCATACAATAAAAAAGATTGAGTATTAGAGCTAAGGGAAGACCAAGAAAAGATGGATAGACAATATCAAGATCACACTACATAAACACGGATACAACACAACAAGGGCAGCTCATCTAGCCCTAGAACGCAAATTAAAGCTCCCATCCCTACGCTTAACGGCAAGAGTGGACAGCCAACTACATCTCCCACCTGGGAATAGACAATAGACAATAGACGGATACATTAAGGAGGTATCACAAAATAAACAAATGTTTTCAAAATAATAGGAAACAGTGTCAATGAACTGTTGTGCGTGATATTATATTTATAACATTCATTTTCATCAAATTACAGTACTGGTTTATATTAAGTTAATCTTCATTGACATGTGTGTGTGAATGTCGGTGTGGTTGTGAGTGTGTGTGTGTGTGTGTGTGTGTGGGGGATATGTAGGATGTGGAAAAAGTTTATAGTTTTGAATAGTTAGATTCATTTCTAGAAAACGACGAAAATGTAATAAAGGAGATATAAAGAAGAAGGAACATGGTTCTGCAGAAATGAAATGAACTACAAAACTATGAAAGCGAACTGATATAAAATGACAAAACTAGTTTGTAAATTTTACCAAAGCAATGTGTGGCTGTGAGGCATGGATTATTGATAGAACAGTTGCGGGAACGCAAGAGAGAGAGATAGAACAGTTGAAAAATTGATTAATACATTTCCATGCAAGTGTTACAGAAGAGTACTCAGAACAGCATGGACGGGGAAAACAAGTACTCAGAACAACATTTACAGAACAAAGCAAGAACTCAGAACAGCGTGGACAGAAAAAATACAAGTATATCCATTTGTAACAGTTACACATTGAAGGAAATTTGTCAAGAAAAATAAACATGAGAAGAATGAAATATTTTGGATATGTAAAAAAAAAAAGAATCTCTGGAGACGATCATTATGAAGAGGGTTATATTTGACAGACTATGGAAAGAAAGACAAAGGAGGAGATGGCAGATGTTAGACCAAGGCATTAAGGAAACATTAAAAGTTGCTGTCATGTCAGCCACATTCCCACAGGGAATTACATATAAATATATACAATGTGTATTTGTATTTGCTTGTATACGTGTTTGTATTATGTATGTGTGTGTGTGCATAAGTGCATGCCTGTGTGCGTGAGTGCATGCATGCATGTGTATGTTGATTGTGGACACACCATCAGTCTAAATCAGACAAATGTGATTGTTCAGAACACGAAGAGTTTCAGCGCATTAAAATATATGGCAACGAACTGGAAGTAGTAAACCAGTTTAGTCATCGATATCTCACAATGCAAAGTTTAACAAGATGATTGGCATGACCTAATCAATACTAGCCAGGCTGATGCATATAGTCTAGAGAAGCAGCATGCTGACTACCAACACAACGGTTGATATACAACACAGATCATATGTGTGGACCAATCTAGTCCATGTCAGCGAATCGTTAAAGTTCTACATTTTTTTTATGTAAATGTTTTTCATATGCGTGTTTGAGATATAGATATGTGGAATATTCCGAAGTGACATAGTGACAAACAGTGATGTGATGGAATATTGAGAAGTGGCACAGTGACAAACAGCGATGTGATGGAATATTCCGAAGTGAGATAGTGACAAACAGCGATGTGATGGAATATTCCGAAGTGACACAGTGACAAACAGCGATGTGATGGAATATTGAGAAGTGGCACAGTGACAAACAGCGATGTGATGGAATATTCCGAAGTGAGATAGTGACAAACAGCGATGTGATGGAATATTCCGAAGTGACACAGTGACAAACAGCGATGTGATGGAATATTCCGAAGTGACACAGTGACAAACAGCGATGTGATGGAATATTCCGAAGTGACACAGTGACAAACAGCGATGTGATGGAATATTCCGAAGTGACACAGAGACAAACAGCGATGTGATGGAATATTCCGAAGTGACACAGTGACAAACAACGATGTGATGGAATATTCCGAAGCGTCGTAGTGATAAACAGCGATGTGATTGAGAATGATATGATTTCCATCATGGCAACTCTCTTTTGTCAACGCCGGAAAAGATGATTATGTCCCCCTTGTAAGATAGAAAGCAGCTGGATCATTAATTATATATTTTATGGAGTGTTAGATTCTGACAAGAGAACTGTACAGCGCATCTTTCTTCGCTACAGCTACGTGACAGTATATGTGATTGGGAAGGAGAAGGAGTCGGAAACCTCTCTAGTGTTGAGTTGCAGTGTTCTTCTCGTGCTCTAAGCGTGAGTTGTTGGCTTTCCGTGTACAACGATCGTGCTATTTTTAATGATCCTTAATCTCAATATAAGTGAGATCAATTTCTAATCCTATAACAACCCGGTGATAGCATGTATGGCTCCTCGTTAAATTGCTAAGCAACTTTGACATTTGAAAATCGTAACGAGGAGGTTTTAAAAAAAATGCGGCACGTGTCCAAAAAATTAACACTAATTAAAAATAATATTCCTACAAATTTCCACCGTCCTTAAAATTGCATCAATGGTCCTCTTTAGTACACGAGAGTTCGGGCAATTCTGCTGAGCTCTGCGTTTATAGAAAAGATCTCGAAGTATACGTAGTTATTCACTAAAATGTAGTCCTGATGGTCCAAGCCATAGATTCTCATACTTTTTCGGCCCACTGTTCACTTTGCACGACATAAACTATGTAACGCCCTCTCCCCATTATAACAGTTTGGCGACATCCCAAACCCCCATATATATATATATATATATATATATATATATATATATATATATATATATATATATATATATATATATACACTCTCTATTTTCACTTTGACATAGAAAATTGATATATATATATTTTATCATAAATGGGCAATTTTCAAATGATTATATACATTAAAATGAAAATTTAGGAAAAAATGGATCGTGTAAGATTGGCAGAAGATGAATTAAAATGCAGAATTCAAATTTGTAATGATTATTCAATCGCAAAATCACACACAACCCCCCACACCCACCCCACCCCCACCCCCAATGCTTCTGAACCCACTATCGCCCTCCTGAAGGCTTCAGCGCCCATGGGCTTTGGGAAACGCTGGTCCAAGCAATCAACTTGAAGGTGTTAGACGTGAATACACCAAACTGTGACAGAGCGTCTCATCGAAAAGGTCAAGAACTCCAAACACGATTACTTTATAAGAATCACATTTTGCCATATAATTCACAACGTAAATTTATGTACATAGCACATCTAATTTTGTACTTTCTGCATTTCAAGTATTAAAATCTTCTTTGTCGAACTTATTTTTGTATTTCTCTAAACACTGCTGATTAAGTGCTACTAGTTTGTATTGTCCTTGTTAAAAGAACAAAAAAGCAGAAATATCTTTTTTTTTTCCTCATGCTGTACTTATCTAAATTTACATCAATGGTGTGTGTGTGTGTGCTCATTTTCCCCATTTTCTCAAGATTTTAACAAAAGTGTGTCCACATTGTTTTGCTCTGTTGTGTACTCTATGTGCATATACAAGCACGATTGTGTAGATGTCCTCTTTAGAGTTATCTATATCAGTGACGGATTAATTATTGTGTATATCAGTGACGAATTAATTATTTTCTCTATCAGTGATTGACCAATTATTATTCTATCAGTGACTGACTAATTGACCTATATCAGTGACTGACTAAGTATTGTCCATGTCAGTAATTGACTAATTATTATCTATATCAGTGACTGACTAATTGAGCTATATCAGTGACAAATTAATTATTTTCTCTATCAATGATTGACCAATTATTATTTTATCGGTGACTGACTAATTGACCCATATCAGTGACTGACGAATTATTGTCTATGTTAGTAATTGACTAATTATTATCTATATCAGTGATTGACTAATTGACCTATATCAGTGACTGACGAATTATTATCTATGTCAGTAATTTACTAATTATTATCTATATCAGTGATTGACTATTTATATATACTGACTAAATATATTCTATATGAATGTTAACGTACACCACTGACTAATTATTGTTTTGTCGCTGTGCAACAAAGAAGTCATTGTGCTAGGTTATGTTTTTTTTTTAAACGCTCTACGGGCGAAGAATTGACTTTATTGCACCGGTTTCCAAATATGGCTCAGTCCCTGTTAGCAGAAATGGCATGACATCTGCCAAGGGTGTTGCAGAAAGCAGTCCTATGGATCTCACTATAGATTGCTCTTGTGACTCGGTCCGGATTCGAACTCACAGCCTTCAGACCGACAAGCAAACGTCTTAACCACTTTACCATAGAGAATCTCAAATTAAATACAAGGTGAACTAGACATAGCACTAAAATATAAACTACGTGCAGCACGTTCTGCATCTGGACAATATTATTTAGTTTAACAAGCATGGACGTATTGTATAAGATATCAAGAGAACCAAAAAAGATAGATATCTGACATAGCAAGTTGGCTGTCGCACTATTAGTCGGTTTTTCATTTAAACACCTTACTAATATGTCATCAGTCATCTCGGACTAAACAGTTTGCAATCGTGATTCAGGTCTACATCACCCTTTTGATGTGAGACTTGCTGACTGCAGAAACATCTGATTCGCTCTGACCACCTCAGATTTATAGATTTCCTTACATATTCTAATTGTCATATAGAAATAGGACATCTTGTAATTCATCCAATAAAAGACAGTTTCAGACAACACCAATTCTTTGATGATCAAATGGTATACTTAGCTCTAGAGAAAGAGATACACAGTATCACTTTCTGTAGATTTATAGAACTTATTAAATAATTGATTGATAGGATCATAATCGTTGTACATCAGTGAATAACCATGTGTGCTATGATCTCTTCTTATACAGAAAGATCTCACCGCAAGTGCATGAACTTCGTAGCACCGGGGGGTCCCCAACGTAGTTTTGAAAATAGTAAAACAGCTAGAAATTGTATTTGAATTTTTAAAAGAATTTTGCCTGGGCAGCGGCTTTGCAGCATACTCTTATTGATGTTTAACTGTAAAGTGTTTCTTTACGTGCTCAATTTGAACACGAGACCTGCGTTTTATCGTACATCTCTAAAAGGACTAGGAACTCGATTTAACCTACACTAAGATCAGGGATATCTGGAAAAATATGCGGATGGACGCCCGTGTGGAACGAACCGAGGGGAGCAAGAGGCGAGCACCTTACCTGTGCTCCACAGATATCCTACCCAGCATCTCCCCCACCCTCACATTCTTCCCTCTGCCCCATCTAGAACAATAATGATTACATTTAGAAAAAAAAGGAATTATATCTAGATTGGCAGAAACGAATTATGTGTGGAAAAATGTATAAGTGGATCAGTCATTGCCCTGAGAACAATACCGATAATGCATAGGCAGTGGAATGAGAATTATGCGAATTCGAAGGAGCTCGGGGATAAAAAAAATAATTATGAACAGCGACACAGATGCTAGACAAGTCTGAGAAGATCTCGACAACAGAAAAATAAATTGGTTAGAGCTAACCGGTAATTGAAAAACTGGCCTGTTCGAACTGCTTTAATGTGCTACCAAGAAAGAAAAAGAAATTAGCTTATTAGACTAATTAAGCGCCCCAAAAAAATTGTGACGTTATTAGTCGGGTCGGCTTAACAGGTGAATCACGCAATAAAATACGAAAATTTAAAGGCGTCAACCTGGAAACGAACCACTAGCTTTCCCAAACGTTGGTTTCATTCTCTGTTTCTATTTGTTATATAAGCTTTTGAATGCTTCCTATACCCGTTCAGAATATGTATCGTTTTTTAATAATACTTGTTACCTCTGAAGACGGCGAAGGCACGCCTTTATGGTGAGGAAAACCAGTCAAATGGTAAGCAGACCTCACGCAAAACTCAGTCAGAAGCGCAATACCAGGCGTTATAACTATCGCCTGAATTCACAGCAGGCGATCGAAAAGAAGAATACTTGTTATTTGCACTGAAAGTTTCGCGAAATTCTTGCAATTTTCATTACCTAAACGATCTAAAGACAAATGATTGCCTTCAGTGCATCGGGTTTTACCCCATATGACTTGGTCCTTCCTCGCAGACATGGCCCACTGCATGTGAGGGTATTGCATCGAAGCACGAACTCCGTAGCTCCGACAACATTCCTAGGAGTCATTACACTTGTTGTGTGTAACGACACGGTCTGTATTTGAACCCACTACTTTCGGAACGCAAGGCAATGGCTGAACCACTTAGCCACATAGACCTACCATTCTATTGTTTGAAGGAAGGAAAGTATAGACTTAATCCAAGTAGTTACATCTCAGTCAATCTTATATGATCAGAACAAGCTCTTTGAAGAAGATTACCACTCTTCTTTGAGCACATTCAAACAGATATCTAAATGCCTATGTAGAAAAATAAATTGAAGAATAAGAAAGAAATGATGATAATGATGGTGATAAATTGAATCAAGCAGAAGCAAATTATTTAAAATAGAACAATCAAGATTAAAAGTGTAGATCGAGGGGAAAATTATACACACGAAATCAAGAGACATCGGTCAATAAATAATTAAACAGATAAATATACAGAGACATAAATATACAGACAGGCATGCAAGCAAGCATGTATAAATGTCTGCTCTATTGGGAAATATGTCTCCATGTTGGTTGGATTTTGTTGCAGAAGCTGCAATTTTTAGAAAAAAACACATAGCTTTTTAGGAACAATTTTAACACAATCTCTCTTTAAGAATGATGAATTATTGAAAACTATAGTTGGTTCCAAAATTCGTGAACACACTAAGGTTTAATTTGAAAGAAATCTACCGGACGTATAACAGTAATTTTTTGCTTGCAATCTTTTATACCTCACGACCTTACGAATTCATGTTTAACTAATTGGTAGGTAGCTTGGTTGATGCACAGAGCGTTTTTTAAATATAATTTTGCATACACACAGCACATTGATAATCAAAGTTTATAATTTAGAGTAATACATAAAATGGAGGCGAATGTTTGCAAAGGCGTATCCCTATTAAATATTATAACAAGCAATGTGATATAGGGAACAAATGACATCTTCCACTTCTATCAATGAAAATAAATTGTGTGCATACGCCAATGATAATCGTAGAGATTAATTCCACGAGATTCCCGATTTTCACTGATGCTAATTTGCATGTGTAGCACGTAAATACCTAATTACAGAAATACTTGACCATCGTATTGTTAAAGTTCTACATGTATACCAAATCAACATCGTCGTTATTTTAATAATAACAAATAAGTAAAATCTTATAGCACTAAAGGTTTGGGTGGGGAAAAAATACTTTACGAAGGTCGCCACTGTTACCAATAGCAAAATGTAAGAAACAATAATTTATGTCAAGTTATGATTTTATATCGGTCGGTAAAGATATTCACGAATTTTGGAACGGACTATAGTATAAATGTTAGTTACAATCAGCAGTTCTATTTTTCTTGGTGAAATCTGAATGGAAATGATAATATAAATGTTCGTGTGATCACTTGCAACCCTATGTTCCATTGTATACGGAAAGGAATAAAAAGAAGAAAAAGTTATGCGTGCACAGCGAGTGAGTTCTGGTCAAGTCACTTAACCTATACGCTTCGGATCGTGAACTACAGAATCCCCAGAAAGTTCTAGACATTATTGACAATAACAATCGATAGCAGCTGAGCAGAGGCCAAAACAAGGACGATTACTTTCTAGAGAGCTGCAAAGTTTGTTGTCATAACAGGTTATGTTTATAGTTTGACAAGTTATTTGTTTCTTAGTGTAAATCGTATAGACATTTACTACCCTCACGGAAAACTCATTATTTCATTTGGTTGGGAAATATAAGTTTCTCATCGTGTTATTCACATAAGATTCGACTCGTACTTTGCATTACCATTTTTTATGGGGTTTTATTTGTAGGGGATCTGTAGGGGATATGTAGTAAGAAAAGTTTACTTTTTACTAGGGGTGTGTTTCAATGGGCTTTTCTTTTTTAAACAGTTATCTTTTTTTTTTTTATATCTCGTATAAGAACGATTTACAACAATTTATAATAATTATGCTATTAATACCAAATCTAGACGTTGACGTCAAACGAAAGAGAAAACTGTCAGAGAGGAATTGTCTACAACGAGAGTATCAAAAAACGAGTATTTTAGAAATATAGACAGCAGGACAAAGCATGGGTACAACATCGGTACTGAACTTTATCAAGAAACAACAAATTGCATGTTTCGGCTACATAAGAAGATAACCAACAGATAGTGCGTTGCAATGCTACTCAAACAGAAGTGACAGACAAACTGTTGCGTAATCATTTGTTTGAAAATAGGCAAGTTCACAGCACAGCTACACACGAAATATTTGTAATGGTGTCGCACTTCAGTGTAGCAGAGATTATGAATTCAGGAATGGGGTCAGAGGCGCATGGGGACAACACCGTGCCAGGATTAGTGAGCTGGCACTAATCAATATCCTGCCCCACCTCCTCGTGGTGACGCTGGAAACAGACATTGGTTCCGGTCTGGCTAATAGTGCAATGATCGAGGAAGAGCTACAGGAAGTGGTAGTAGTGCAAGTCCATAACTCCATGAACAAAATGCACGCATCTCCTGGCCTATGTCCGATGAAAATTTGCCCAAAATAATAGCAGAAACGTAAGAATACAGCAGTGTACGAGTCGTCCCATCCCTACGCTTAACGGGAAGAGTGGACAGCCAACTACATCTTCCACCTGGGAATAGACAATAGATAGACGAGTCGTCTGCGAACGAATGCTAACTTCCCGGAGTAAATGACGGCACAAGACGGAAGGGATGAGGTTGCATCCACATAGGGGCGAAACTCGAGCCCTGAGCCCGGATGGAGCTGCGGGTCATGGCAGTTTCGAGGCACGGTAAATGTGAACACGACGAAATACCCGATAAACACGGTAGGGCAGGCACCACAGTGGAGAGAACATGCATATGGACGAACGATGCACAGGTGAGCCCAAAAGCGGGGCAGACACACAAGATGCTCGTGATGGAGCGAAGGGAACGTGTGGCAAACGTAGGGGTGAGCGGACCACCCAGATTAGCAGGGAAAACTGGAAAGTCCAGCAGAGGCTTGAATTCAGTACAAATCATAGGTCTCGGCAAGTATCTCTGAAAACATTGTAAAGCATCGGGACGATACATGGGAAGATTGCAGTAAATTTTTACAAGTACTAAGCGCAGATAATCCTATTGGTAAAGTTGACCGAGCGCAAATCCTAAAGTTGCGTTTTAGTGCCTAACGAAACTGCCCTCCCTGTGACAACCGGGCAGGGTACTGTTGCATAAACAACTAACATCTTCGGAAGAACTGTAGTGGGTGATGCCTAGGCGAGGAAACTGCTCCTCACCCTAGACAACCGGGCAAGGTACTGTTGCATTTACAACTAACATCCCCGGAAGAACTGAGGTGGGTGATGTTGGCGAGCGCAAAATTTCAGTTGCGTTGCTAGTGCCGATTGAAACAACCCTCTAATATATCTGAGCGCAGCCCCAGTCCAGTGTTTCCCGGGGACAGGGAAAATGCAGAGTAAAAACTTGCAAATTGCCAAGTGCGCATGCGCCCCGAAACGACTGAGAATACTCCTACTCAGGAACAAACTCAATGTGGATAGAAAAGTAAGGCCGATAATGCAAAGGTTGACTGGTACAAACCCAAACTTGGCCAAGGCACACTTGTTTCTTATGTGTTTTCGGACGACGATCATCCTACACAGAGTAAGATGACGTTCAAACACCATAGCTCAGATCATATAAAGGCTAAGCGTACCGCCAAAATAGTAACGCTTATATGATAAGAGCATGCGTCCCCAATGACTGAGAATGTTCCTAATCTGGAACGACCTCATATAGTCAGAAAGAGCGCATATTGTAGACACACTCTTTGGCGAAGATCATATACGGCGAAAAATGATCGTACAAGAGCAATGGATACAAAAAATTGACCGTTCCAGTGACTAGCCCTAGAAGGGTCGAGAATGCTCCTAAACCGGAGCGACCTCATCCAGTCAGTGCAGAGTAGTTAATGCTCCTTGGTGTAGATCCAAGCCAAATTTATGGCACTAAATGATCATTAAAGAACGTTTATCTTACGAGCGTACGGAACGACCTCACCAAAGGCAGGAAAACCGATAAAGTCGTCCGTTCTGCCTTCACTAACTAACTCTGTCCGAGAAAAAGTTACAAGGACAACAGGTCTCCTGCAACGATCACTCTTGAAGGATTAGTTGCCTGAACTAAGATTCTGAAGAGAGGAGGCTGTCTGTATGGTTGAGTGGCGCCTGTAAAGGATAAATAGGTCACCGCAAAACAATCAGAAGCGCAATAAACCAGGCGTCAGCGTGACTTTCCGCCTGAACTAACAGAGGGCGTACGAGAGAAGAGAAGAAGAAGCGTCATGACTTTCCGCCTGAACTAACAGAGGGTGTACGAGAGAAGAGAAGAAGAAGCGTCATGACTTTCCGCCTGAACTAACAGAGGGCGTACGAGAGAAGAGAAGAAGAAGCGTCATGACTTTCCGCCTGAACTAACAGAGGGCGTACGAGAGAAGAGAAGAAGAAGCGTCATGACTTTCCGCCTGAACTAACAGAGGGCGTACGAGAGAAGAGAAGAAGAAGCGTCATGACTTTCCGCCTGAACTAACAGAGGGCGTACGAGAGAAGAGAAGAAGAAGAAAATCCGGAATAAGTCCCAACTAAAAGTTAATTGGTTAGTCATCAGATCATCATCATTGCAGGTGGAACAGGTTCATAAGTGCTTCAATCTCATCTTCGGTACATTCATCAGCACGGGACGACTGATGGTTCTAGTTCTGTGTTGATTAGTGATACTTCTTCTACTTTATGTATTGGTCTCATCAGTGGCGACTCGTGATCATTTTTGTTGGTGGGTCAGACATTTTTTCCTGATAGATCATGGTTTTTGGTTGTTATATTTCATTTATAAAATAATAAATACACGTTATACATTATTTTTGGTGGGGCCCGGTCCCACTGGCCCTTAACGACGAGCCGCCACTGGGTCTCATATTTAGCAACATCACGTTTCACTCCAAGTTTCTGCAGTCGTAACAAAGACGGAGAATTAACTCCACCACCTGAATCTTCAGTTCAAATTCATCATTCGGGATATCAGTCCTTTCTATTGCTATACCAATTCCATGGTAGCCGTAGATCACATCTTAGATAGGGCGGCTTGGTGAACAATTTCAAGGTCACTATCAAACATGGAGAAACTTTAAGAAATGGACAGGTTACAGTCTGGCAGTGTGCAACACCAAGGCGAAAGACAGAGGATGCTGGAGATTCATTGCAGCCAACCATCGATGTGGAGACGGCACCTGATGATGATGATGATCAAACATGACAAAAATGGAGATCAGTTTTATTGTCTACGTTAAGAAAAAACAAATTAAAAACTGTAATAGATAACGAAAAACAAAAAAATATTAATATAATAGTTCAGGAACAAACTATGTGTCATTGAAAACCATTATTAAAAGATGTAGATGGAGGTGTGTTGGAGGTATGTATTTCGTATGCCAGTAATGGCATTATCTAGAACAGCTCTACAACGGACAGCAGATGTGAAAAATGCCTGGAAATTCAAAGGAAACATGGAGAAAAACTGTGGAAAGAGAGTTGAAAGAGTTGGCCTGACATGGGAAACCATTAGTAGAAATGCGACAGAACGGAAACAATGGAAATATTTTGTAGAAGCCGTTTGTGGCAAACCGGACATGAAGAGGATATAAATAGAATAGTTGAAAAATGGAATGATTACATTTCCATTATTTAACTTTTCTTTTATGAATGATATAAAGTAATGAATATGCTCATCAGACAGATCATTATCGAAGACGCTGCCCGGTGCTGCTTCAGGCATGGCATATATAATAACACTGTGTAGAACAGAAATAATTAATCTTTACATTCGAAATGCCCAGTTTGTGGTTCACAGTAAATTAAGCTCATGACCTGAGTTCGCTGAAGAAGAAGAAGATATTCGAAATGTAACGAAATATTAGCATGACATCAGTATTACAACACAAGCGACAACCTACTTCTCTGGTATTTATAATGACAGATCAACTTTCTAGTTCTCAGAACAGACAACGTGACTGATAATTGTTAGATTATATAGGCTATTAATGCAACGTGGGACGGATTAGCGTAATGAATAAGCGTTCGTCTGTCGCCCCGGGACACAATGGGATTGTGTGTTCAATCCCAAAATCGATGTTCATCGAGTGAGGAAAAGAATTGGCCCTCCTATCTCCTGCACACTATGACCTATAAATGTGAAGTGAAGTGACTTCAAACCATAAGGTTTTTAAAGGTTATGGAAAATTTTATTTTTATTAATGAAGCAGATTTACAATTTATAAGATTTGACATAACAAATAACTGCAAATTTCACAATAACCAGCATAACATGTTCAGAACTAGTTGAGGCAGTGCAAAATTTACACGTCATTTGTACTAATGCTGTATTTAACATTTTGTATAAATATGGTGATACAAATAAACAACGTCTTTGATTATAGTTCAATACAATAAATTACATACATTAAAGGCGAGGAATTCACTTCAATGAACCGGGTTTCCCGATATATTTCCGACCCTCTCGACAAGTCACACACCGAGAGTGTTGCACAAATTCCGTAGTTCCAGCAAGAACCTTAGAGACCTCACGGAAAAACTGCACGTGTGGTCTGAATTCGAATCCACAACCTTCTAAACGCAATGCAAACGCCCTAACCACTTAGCAATAGAGATCTCTATTATTGAAATGAAAATAGTGGATATCCTTTACATGAATCAGCATCAACCACAGTAAATGAGTCGACGATTTTCTAGGCACCACTTAAACGTTCAATAAATTATATTTGTTTTCTGAACGGAGATGTCTATGTTTACCGTTCCTAAAATTCCACAAGAACGATCTTGCTTCCAAATTGTCCGCCGCAGTGTTTGAACCAGATACGCTTGGGTTGCGATCGAGCTCGCTAGCTCTTAAGCTACAGACACCTTCTGCATTATTACATATATTAATTTGTGTTTATATTGTTGTTGCATTATATACATTGGTCAAGGACAGATCTAACAATATGAAAAATGTATCAACATTCAAATAATAACAAGTGCACACAAGATAACACTTGTCATGTGCTACATATATTCACGATTGTTATATGTAAGGGAAATATGAATAATGAACAAGCAGACGAAGTTAAACCTTGCAAAATATCGATAAACAGAATAATAAGGCGTGTTTTATAGGAAAAGAAGAGCTTCAACAACTAGAAATGATAATAGAACTGCTAAGGGAAATAGAAATCAGAGAATTCAGATATTCTGGTCACATTGAAAGACATGACACCCTGCTTAAAACCATCTTGGATACGAAAATAGAAGGCAGGAGAAAGGGGAAAAAACCGAGATACAATAATCGGGAGGGAAACGTCAGGGAATGGAAAGGCAATAGTCTGACAAAGTGAAAACAATTCACTTTCCCGTCACGGCAAGAGACAGAACTTGCTGTAAAGTCGTTACATCTAACCTACGATGCGGAGACGGCCTATACAGACGGATACACCTCGATTCAATACTCTTTATTACAAATCAATTGTATTTTTTCAATGCTGCTAGCTCTGTCAACTTGAAATCCAATGAAGCTGAGATAACCTTAATCAATCTCTTGCATGCCTCTCCTCTTCACAAAGATACAAGGGTAGAGTGAGTGAATAGTGCTTCGTAAATACAATAGGATTCCACAATTTATCTGTGAAAATTAATCAGTATAAGTCAGGAAGATGTCTGGACGGAAAACATTAGACGGTAAGATTATATCTTTGTCTACTTCTTTCGAATAAAATGTCAATCACGGTGTCATTTCTTGGTAGTGATATTTTCCCATGTTGATCAAACTATGGATAAATAAGCTATCAAAGTATTGGTAATAAACATGTACAGTTTGTTTCTGCAAGAACGTGTGATGGATGGCGCTATAAGATCATATCAAATCTTGGATACGAAAATTAATGATTGCCTAAATTCAGCAGCGTATATTTGTAAAAATACCTAATATAAAATGACATCACTTCCTTTTCTTTTTTCTAATCCGGTTTTGCATTACATCGTCTAGCTAGAAAGCGATTTCTAGAACAGGGTTTTGTGTACGCGTAGCATATGATATCTTTCAATGCTTCTGTTAATTATAGTATCCACCTTTTGCGATGACGGCATATCAAATATGCAAAGGGATTGATTAATCAACATCGAACTGGCGTGTTGGGCTGCAGGACGCAGCTGAATATGTTGAGACGGAGAATGGAGCACCTATGACATGACCGGCGTGCTTTGATGATAGTCCTCTGATAACTGCGATGAGGCTTTTTTGCTTTGTGTCCACTATATCTGATTAGCATTTCTCTTTGAGGTGCACTGTTTGTTGGTAATCTGCTTTTGTGACAGAACAATTTAATCTATTGTTTCTTGATTAAGTGCAATACTGATGTTGCACCCACTGTTTGCCATGATGTCTTCATTTCTAAACAGGTCTGTTCTTGATACTACAAGAATTCTGTGTTGACACTTCATCTCTGTCGTGACTTGTTTTCTTCTATCGTTTGATGTCAACGTCCAGGTTTGGCACTGACAGCATAATGTCTAGAGAAATATCGTGTTGTACTATGCGCTTTTTGTCATCAAATTCAGTGTAAAATTACATATATTCTAATTTAATCAATGTAATTAGATTCACTGAAAATTTAGACCAAACGTTATACAAATATTGCTGACGTTATCAAGTATTGCTGGGCGTTATCAAGATTGCTGGACGTTATACAAGTATTGTGAGTTATCAGTATTGCTAGACGATAAATATTGCTGGACCTACCAATGCTGGACGTTATACAAGTATTCTGGACGTTATACAAGTTTGTTGCTGGACGTCACACACAAGTATTGCTGAGTTATCAAGTATTGTTGCTGGACGTCACACAAGTATTGCTGGACGTTATACAAATATTGTTGGACGTTATCGTATTCTAGGCGATATACAAGTATTGCTGACGTTATCAAGTATTGCTGGACACTATACAAGTATTTGCTGGATGTACAAAGATTAGCTGGACGCTACAGAAGTATTGTTGGACGCTACACAAGTACTGCTGGACGCTTATAAGTATTGATAGACGATATACAAGTATTGTGGACGCTACAAAAGTATTGCTGGACGCTATACAAGTATTGCTGGACGCTATATAAGTATTAATACAAGTATTGCTGGACGCTACACAAGTATTGCTGGACGCTATACAAGTATTGCTGGACGCTACACTAGTATTGCTGGACGCTACAAAAGTATTGATGTACGCTACAAAAGTATTGCTGGACGCTATACAAGTATTTCTGGACGCTACACAAGTATTGCCACTATACGAGTACTGCTGGACGCTACACAAGTATTGCCACTATACGAGTACTGCTGGACGCTACACAAGTATTGCCACTATACGAGTGCTGCTGGACGCTACACAAGTATTGCCACTACACCAGTATTGCTGGACGCTATACAAGTATTGCTGGATGCTACACCAGTATTGCTGGACGCTACACACGTATTGCTTGACACTACACAAGTACTTCTTGTCGCTATACAAGTATTGCTGGATTACTAAGTGACAGAAAAGAGATTGTGTTTACTAAACTATCCACATGAACAACCAGTACGCATGCCCTTCGACATCCGTTGAAAATAAGGAATACTTATTGTTCTATCAGGAGTGCTCTGATAGTCAGCTCAGTAACCAATAAACATGTTAAACACATAACATAAACATACAAGTGTGTGAACACTAACTGAAGTCATCATTATTGATAATTTTAATTACATATTTAAGAATTATAATTTACTTTCTAATAATTATTTTCAAATATTCAAAAAATATTGCATGCAAAACGTACCAATAATAAAATATTCTTGTATGTTATTATGAACTAATCATCCACCCGCGTGGTTACCGGGCCCAAATTTGGGATATAAAGAATAGAACCACTGTTACCTTCCACGCATGTCGTAAGAGGCGACTAAGGAGGTTTGGCTGAAATTGAATGCACATGTCCTAAACGTGTAGAAGTCTATGCGTTTAGGGGCCTACCAAACCAATGTGCAACGTATACACGTTCTTGGCAAATATCAAACATATCACAAAAAGTGATTAAAATTTGTTGTAAAGAACGAACGCAGAGAAGAAGAAGAAGAACTAATCATCCTTATGTGGCAGGTAAGCTGGCATAGACGATCATGTATCTCCACAAACGCCTGTCTTTAGTACTGACTATCAGTTCGATGTTGACATTCTTCCTGACATTCAAGTGCCTTGCTCTCAACAAATGCACAATTTCTTCACTAATTTCTGTTCTTATTCTGTATCTTATTTTTCTCATTATTATTCTTAGTAGCATCTTTCTCATATAGTCCATAATGCTAATAATCTGGTGATATTTACATTCAATTTCTTGTTTGTTTTTCTGACCTACAATAATATGATTTCAGTAGGTGCTTGACTCATTAATACCATAAATATCATTATAAAGTTGTTTGCAATGTCTATTTCTATATTTTTCAGATTTGATCTTCACTTGTTATAGTTTTTAGGCTGAAGTCTTTACTTTCTTAATGGGTTAAATAGTATCATCGGCTTAGTAGTGAATATCTAGGCTTTCTTTACTTTCTTAATGGTTAAATAGTATCATCGCTTAAGTAGTGAATATTTAGGCTAGAAGTCTTTACTTTCTTAATGGGTTAAATAGTATCATCGGCTTCAAGTAGTGAATATCCCTTTCATTTGTTTTGTATATATACCTCTGATCTATCATTATCATAAAGATTCTTGATGTGTTCCATTCATTTTTATAGCATGTTCTTCTCTTTTTTTCCATTAATGTTTCTCTTTTCTTTTATTTCAGGCATTCAGTTTGAGTGTGTGTGTGTTCTTTGATGATTTCATTTATTCGTATGTGCAGAGATTATGTGTTATTCAACGTTTACTGCATCTCACATTTAGTTAATTCTCTTTCTCTGTGCTGCACTTATCTTGTATTATCTCAACTGATTGCCTCCTATAAGCCGCTGGGAGCGTCACTATTTATTTGTTTTAGAACGATCTTAAAGAAAATTTATTTATCAACAAAATGGTATATTACTCATAAACATATGTTAATATTTAAGAAACATTTAGCTGAATGTGTACATACATTTTGCAATGGGAAAATATGACCTAAATTTAATTCAGCCACAAACTGTTTTTCAATTCAGTAGCTAATAAGTTACAATTATTAAGAGAAATAAAATTCAGACAAGTGAAGTATTTTGGGCACATAAAAGACATGACACCATGATAAAACATTTACTAGAGAGGAAAGTTGAGGGGGGGGGAAGAGCAAGAGGAAGACCGAGAGATAAGTGGGATGGAAACTTTAAGAAATGGACAGGTTACAGTCTGGCAGTGTGCAACACCAAGGCGAAAGACAGAGGATGCTGGAGATTCATTGCAGTCAACCTTCGATGTGGAGACGGCACCTGATGATGATGAGCTAATAAGTTAATAATTGTTTCATATTCTACTTTCTCTTTCGTCTTTCTCCTCATATCCATTATATGTTCCTGTGTTGTACATTTCTTGAGAAATAAAAACTGCACAGATACAATCTTTACGTTGCGACAGATAGTAGAGACAACTGTAGAAAATGATAAGCCTCTTATTTGTAGCATACATCGACCAGGAGTAAGCGTTTCACGGGGTCAATCGAACACAACTATGGGGAACGTTAAAGAACTATGGAGCAAACCAACATCTGATAAATATTTGCAAATAACTAAATAACAACACCAATATAGTGTGGAAGAAATAGCTGGAAATTCAGAAAAGTTACACAGTCAGGAGTCCGTCGGGAATATGTCCCCCCTCCATTACATACCGTTTGTCACATATATTAATCAAATCAGCAAGACACTCCTAAACTAGCGATTAAAGAAAAAAATTGACGGAACTTCTTTTCGTCGACGATCAAGCCCTCGTGGCTACTATCAACAATGTTAATGTTTTTTTTGTTACGAATGAGAGCTGCTCGAAATTTGTTTAAATGTATGAAGACGCATATTGGTTTTTGAAGGCTAACGCCGTTTGCCGCGATCAAGTGAGTAATGCCCTTTGATTTTAGCCAAAAAAGTCTAGACGTATCCTCAACATTATATAAACATCCTTAGAGATGCATTAAAAGAACAAAATATGAAAATTAACATCAAGAAGACAGAAGTTCTGATTATCGCAAAATAGAATAAACAATCAAGATAAGTATATGAAGCCCAAAAACTATAGTAAACAAAAGGTTTCAGATATCAAGAGAGTATAATCACATCCACGCTTGGTCAAGTGGATTGCTGCTGCACTTTTTGAGCGCACGTTATCAATGCGTTGCGGTTCATTGGCATCTCAACCACAACAGGTCCTAATGAGCCTTCCCCAGGGATCACCACTCTCGCCAGTCCCTTTCAATGTATACACCGTCGGGTAACCAGCACACAAAGGGTCAGAGTTGGCAGAACAATGTCGTACGCCGATGATATTCTGGTGTATCGCATGGGCAAGGACAGAAATGAGATCGCATCTGCATTACAGTGTGAGCTGAATAGGATTGGTGACTGGTGCAATGAATTCGAAGCGAATGTGAACCCAGCAAAGGCCTCTCTAACATGGTTCTCTCTGAACACTCACATAGTAAAGACACCTACCCCGGTTGTCAGCATGTGTAACAAAGACATTGACAGAACCGAAACACTAAAGTATCCTGGAATAACAGTTGACAGAAGCCTGTCATTTAAGAGCCATGTTGAGAACGTAATCATAAAGGCAAGAAAAGGGCTAACCGCTCTCAAAGTTATGGTGGGGGCGGATATTGAGCAACGCCTACTACTCTTTCTTTATCAGGGACTAGTGCTGAGCGTGGTGGACTATGGCCTTGGTCTTCTAACAGTAAGCAGAACATCGCTGGATAAGTTAGAAAGGATCCAAAATGAAGCGATGAGGCTTATACTCGGTTGCACACGTGACACTTCTTGTGAGACAATGCGCTATGTCCTTGGATTGCCAACGATGGCCACGAGACACAAAGTCGCACAGGTAAAAGCGTATCTGAGAGTTTCTACGGACACAAATCATCCTCTGCACAAATCCATAAATGAGAACAAGGGAAGGCGATTGAAGAGAGGTCGATCCTGGATGGCCGAGGCAGAGGATATTATTAAACAGGTCTGTACTCTAGATGAGCTGAGGCACGGTGACGAATGGATGCCTATATCAGAGGATATGACTGCTTAAGCCAGGGTTATCAGCACACTTGGACGCCGCTGTAGAGAATGGGCCCCGGGCGTCGTCAATGCAGAAATTCTTGCACTCGTGGATCAGCACTCCCACCCAGGTGATATCATTATCTACACCGATGGCTCTGTCAAGCGTGGCACCAGATCATCGTGGGCTTACTCAGCACAACGAAACGGTCGCACACTTTATGAGGACTGCGGGGCTTTCGAGACAACGACATCGAGCATGACTATGGAAATCACCGCTGCCTCCAGGGCTCTGTCATGGGTGGCTGAGCAACAGGTTACCCATACGATCATCATATCAGACTCGATGAGTATGCTTCAACTGATTGCATCTGGAAGTATGCGGGTGGAATGGGTGAACAGCATTCGGAGATCACATCTCAAGAAAATGACTTGGCTGTACACGCCTGGACATGCTGGAGTGCAGGGTAACGAGCGTGCTGACTCTCTTGCAAACAGTGCCCCGACTCAAGTGGGCAGAAGCATGGACAGAGCCGATATCATCAATGCAGTACGCTCTCAATTGTGTGACATGGGCGGGTCTCAGACACTGGAACGAGTTCGAGAATTAGGTGTTAAGTTTGGACATGCCAGACAGTGTCGTCTTCGTGGTAGAGAGAGAAGATATAGTAATCAACTTCTCATGGGTACTGTGAGCAAATGGACTTTGGGATGGCTGCTGCAACGGAGGACAGAGCACGAATGGGAATGCCCAATGTGCCATGACGTCGATCGCATAACATAACATAACATAATCACATCTAAAGAGAAAACAACAAGAAAAAATCAACCAAAGATTTAAAATAGCAAAATCAAGTTATAGAATAAATGTTTCTAACACTAAAAACAAACATATCATGATCGACACCAAAATAACAATATTCAACACAATTTTTCTTTCGACATTACAAATCAGTGTCCGATATTCTGTTTTTTGTAAATGTATTGGAAACTGTCGGGACCCGGTGCAGTATTGTGTATCTCTTGAACATTGCATGGATTTCATCCAGAGCCAACTATAAACTTGTAGTTAGAGTTGGCTGTGTTTCATCACTCGTAAAATCAAGCGCTTCGTTTCATCCTGTGACATCACATTGATCAGATAATAACAAAATATTATGGAGTCTTGCCTCTCTATCCCAGCATTGCTATATTTTTTCGAACAAGCTAATTATAAATTTATTTAACAACGTATGTCCTTATTAAAGAATATTTTCTTTTCCTTTAAACGGTACCTTAAAACTTTCAGTGATCTTAGAAATGTAGCGCAAGTTTGAAAATCAAGCATGAGACGATATTAAATGCGGGCTCGTGATTTATGCTACGGGGCTGGTTACAAACTGGAAGATATATATCATTTGAGCTGACTAGATGTATAAGTTCGGCTTATTCTACATAGCCCATATATCTTGTTTACATTGATCAAATTAGTTGTCAATTCATCAAAATCGGATAGATAGATAGATAGATAGATATATGGACCATAACACAAACATTAAAGAACAAAATAGAAGCTTTCAAAACAAGCTGTCACAAAAAACTTCTTACAACATCTTGGACAGAGAATAGAAAAAACAAACCCATCCTACATGATCTGTGTATCGACGATCATTGACTCATAAATAACATCAAGTCCGAGAAGATGAAATGTTTTAGCCACGTTAACCGTCACAGTGGTTTGGAGAGAACGGTAATGGAAGACACGGTTCCTATAGTAAGAGACAGGGTACGACCAAGTCGCAGGTAGAAGCAGGACATCAAATGAACCTTGAACATGACACTGGAGGAGATGGGAGAACTTGTTGGAGACGAGCTGTGATGAAAGCGACGTTCTGCAAGGGACGTGCTGTAAAGTAAGTATTATCCTATACACCACGTGGTATAAGTAGTATATCATGTACCATACAGGTAGCATTTCTGGGCAAATAGTGATAGGAGTGAAGAATATACTCATATGAGCAAAGGCAAAGAAGGATTTACTAAGGGGGAGATAACTAGTGGTTTATATATATATATATATATAATAAATAGTGTTATTGAGTAATGTTGTTCTTTCTTAGTGTCTTTATCTTTCTCTCCGGTGTTCATACTTTCTCTCTCAGTGTATCTCGCTTTCAACAACATTAGGTAGACACATACATAGAACTATAATAGTAAGAAAGTAGAGGTTAGTATAAACATAGTTACACATTAGACACTATGTAGAGCTAGATACCTTTATATACATAGTATATAGATAGATATGCATACAAGACATATACAAAAGACGAAATATAAACAATAGATAGATACATTTATATATACAGACATACACTCAGACATGAAAATACACAAACAACCTGACTTAAAGAAATGTACCCATAAAACCAGACAAACCGATAGAAGACAGGTACAGACACATAGCCATATCAGAAGACAGACATGCAACCAGATATGTAAGATAGAAAGACAAACAGACATACCGATTGGAAACGAACATGCTACCAAGCGATAGTAAAACCTTACAAGTCTAAACAAAAGCAGCACTTATGGTTTTATATAAGGGGGCGGGATTCACCTGAGATTGCCGGAGGGCATTGTCGATAACCCGCGCTACCTGTGCAGGTGAAGAAAGTTTCTGAAGAGGAGTTGTTTAGAATTTACCTGAGCGCTAACAATGGGTCAATAGAAAACGAGTGAACCATACGCGACCTTGTTAATTTTCAACCTGTGAGTCACCGCGACGAAACTAAGCTTCTGGCTTTATGAAATAATTCAGTTTCTTGCAAAGAGTTAAAACAAAAGTATTACAGCGTTATTCCTGCTAGTTAAAAACATACAAATAAAAAACTTAAAGAGTCTTGTTTGTTTCTGTAAGGTGTGTATTTCAAATACAAACACCCTATGGTTTCCTTCTAGTGGTGATAAAAACGAGGTACTGTTTCTGCCTTTTCTCGCAGTGGTTCCCAGCCGAAACTTGTCTGGCACATAGAAACGACACTAGTGCCCCTAAATGTCAGAAATGTAGGGATATAAAATTATACGATAAGAGAACCCTGGACTTTTTAAATTAGAGTACGAAGGGGATGGTATGGTTAGTTTATGTAGCAAAACTTATCATTGTTTCGGGGATTATAATAAAACTAGTACAAAAGGGTTAGCAAAACAACACAATACACTAGATTAAAATACGTTTTTGACAGTTCTCAACTCACAACAGGCTCAGGGCGGGAAAAATGTTGGATTTAAAACACATAAGGGGTCAAGTTTTACATACACACAACACCGAGATTCCCTTTCATATTTCTATATAAAACGACAAGTCCAACCTGACAATGTGACAACTAGCTCCCGAGACATTTAGTACCCGTCTTACCTGTATCTGTGATAAACCTTCTTAACTACTATAAATTCACTGTGATAACCCTCTCTATCACATTGAACCTGTATTTATTAAATCTACTACGGATCCTTATACATAATGTATATTATATATATATATATATATATTTGCTATATAAAAGTATGATTATCTTCCTGCTTATAACCCCTATATATAATATACATTGTATAATAACTATATTCTGATTATAATATCTATGTATAATACTATGATTACCAAAATAAAAAGATATAAACTATTATTGTATTACGTTTATTTATATGGCTCTACATAGTGTCTTCGTATTGTACCTATATGTCTACTTTCCTAGTATATCCCTATATAAATGTAGCTATTCCTATTGTTTATATTTCGTCTTTTGTATATGTCTTGTATGCATATCTATCTATATACTGTGTATATAAAGGTATCTAGCTCTACATAGTGTCTAATGTGTAACTATGTTTATACTAACCTCTACTTTCTTACTATTATAGTCCTATGTATGTGTCTACCTAATGTTGTTGAAAGCGAGATACACTGAGAGAGAAAGTATGAACACCGGAGAGAAAGATAAAACACTAAGAAAGAACAACATTACTCAATAACACTTTATTTTATATATATATATATATATATATAAACCACTAGTTATCTCCCCCTTAGTAAATCCTTCTTTGCCTTTGCTCCTATGAGTATATTCTTCACTCCTATCACTATTTGCCCAGAAATGCTACCTGTATGGTACATGATATACTACTGGTATATAGAGTAATACGGTGTAAAACCATACTTTTCATTGACCATCGGCACACGATGGTTGATGTGTTCAACATCACACCGACCACCTTTACTTCCCAGTCCTGGTATCTAATTGAGGCTGGACCACCTGAGAGGCGTTACCGTAGGAAAAAATACCACGTTCGCTTGTGGAATTGAACCCGGCCAACTAGTCTTAGTCGTGAGTTCACTAACAGCTACGCTACTGCGGCTCTCAAAGGACGTGCTGCTTATAATATATATTGTGTGTGTAAGCAGGTGTGTATTTATCGTATTTGCATATCTTCGTGCTCGTGTTTGGATGCTGTTATATGTTTCTGTCCATTCTTACACTGTTCTACTTTTTTGTATTTAAATAATATCATGTATTCTGTATCATTCTCTGAAGATTGCTAGCAATAACTATAGACACTAGCAAGTTAACCACAACTATCTCAAAGTGTAAATAAATTGGTTTACCCACACATGTAGCCTGCGTATACCTCCACCCACTGTCATATTTACTTTATTGAAATGGACATATAATTAGATAACAACACACAAATTAAATTACAGCGGATTATGTATTTTGGTGGTTCCCACTCTGCGAGTAGCATTTCTTCCCAGAGATGACAGGAATTAAATTAGGAGAATCTTTTTTTTAAATGAAACAAAGTTAGCATAGAAACAAAACATACAAATAAGACATCTTCTGTTACTTTTGTAAACCATTGAAATGCATCATCAATAAGTGATACACTTTCATGACGTTTATTAAGCCCCATTTGTAGTGCACATTTTTCCAGATGCATAACTCATGTTAACCTGACAAGGGTTCTTGTACGTGTTCAACTTTAACACGGAACCTACGTTGTATCGTCCATCTCCGATAGCACTAGGAACTCGATCTCACCTACTCTGAGGTCAGGGATCTCTTGAAAAATATCCCGATGGCTCCAAGAGGGAACTAACCGAGTAAATTTAGAACGAGAGGCGATCACCTAACCTCTACACTACAATATAATAATGATAAATAATAATAATTCCTCTCGTACCTTTATACGTTACATAGGGCTTGCAAGTAATTTCTCCATACCGCTCTATCCTGGGCAACTCGCTCAATCTCCTCCATGGAACTGAGACCGATATTTCTTGCCTCTCTCAGCAAAGTTCGTTTCAGGGTCTCCTTAGGTCGACCTCTCTTTCTTGAACCCTTTGCATCCCACTTCAATGCCTGTTTTGATATTCGTTGATCATTTCTCCTCAAGGTGTGTCCAACATATCTCCATCTTCTCCTTCTTATAACAGTTGTCACTAGTGGTTGACCAGATATGTCTCTGATTTCATCACTTCTCCTGAATTCGTTCCATTTTATATTCATTATTTTTCGCAGACGTCTATTTTCAAATGCGTTCAACTTGCTCTCTATATATTATTAGTCATTTTCCAACTCTCGCTGGCATATGTTATCATTGATACAATATTTGAATTGAAAATTCGTAATTTAGTTTTAATACTATATAATTTGCAGTTTCATATTTTATTTAGACTTTTAAAAGCTGATGTTGCTTTGCCAATTTGTATCATAATTTATTTTTAACATTTCCTGTGCAATCAAAATTGCTACCTAAATAGGTGAACTGCTCTGTTATTTTTATCATTTTAGACTCCAGGGTGATATCTGCGTTACTTGCCATAGGTGTCTTCATTATATTTGTTTTTTCATAGCTTATCTGCAGTCCAACTTTTGATGCTATAGATGACAAGTTGTCTGTTTTTCTTTGCATATCTTGATTGTTTCTACTTAACAAGGCAATATCATCTGCAAAATCCAATCTTCTAGTTGACTATTTTCTACTCAATCGATGCCAGTTTCGCCCCTGCAACATTTTCGCATCACCCAGTCAATACACCACAGTATGAGGATAATTAAATACTGCAATCATTTTTGAACAAACATGACTCATATCTTCTTGTTTGTTAATCATAATGCTCCATCATTCAATCAAGTTCAATTATCCCACTTCTAACGACGACACAAGAAGAAAGAACAGTTTGATTTAGTGTTTGAAATATTTTATTTAGCTACGTAACATCACCAGGCTACATATTGGTTATCTCTTATTTGTTTGTTAAAATATACTCACAGATTTCAATATTCCTATAGTTCAGTGTTTCCAAAACCTTTTTTGTGCCATGTCCCACATAAGCCTCTCCAAAATTAGTATGCCCTCCAATGTAGCATATACATAATTTTTAATTTTCAAAAATTGAATTGCTCACAGAAGAAACTTAAATGATTGGTTTTGAGAAGAAATCACTAGAAAGTTGTTGTGGAAACACAGTAAGTTAATTTTCAAAACATATAATGAAGAACTGAAATTCAAGTATTTAATCTCCCCGCCCTGCCCCTAACAATCATGTCGTCCCTTAACAATCAAATTGCCCCCCTGTGGGGCGTGGGCCCCACGTTTGAAAACACTGCTCTAGTTCGAGAATGTTCCAGAAATGTTCCAGAATGTTGTTATATAAGGAGTAACTGGATAAAGTAGGTATTTGGAGCACTAAATAGCTAAGAAGTTTAATGTTAGCACATACCCGACCCATCAGTGATGTGTGTGGTAGCGTCTGTGTTTGTGTGCATGTTTGCTTACTGATATTTCTACTTAATGTATCTCTATGTTTTAAATGTACATTTATATATCACCAAAACATTATAATCTTAGCTGAATCTGGTATATTTTAGATTTTCCCAACTTTCTTTTAAAATCTGGCATTGACGCTTATTTTTCATGTTTATTTCCCTACATCATCATCAAGGTGCTTGTTCTTTATGGGACGTCGCTCTCTTTGCAGCGCATCTGAAACTCATTCTGTCTCTAGCCAGTTCAACCAATTCGCCAATGGTCATATTCATGGTTTCTTTAATATATTGTAGCCATCTTCCTCTTGGTCTGCCTCTGCGTCCTGGGACCATGCCCTCCAATATTATTCTCTCCAAACCATCGTGATGGATTGTTGCCCTACACTCTCTGATATAACCAATAAAGAGCATGTCCTTAGGTTGAAAGTAGCGTGCCTCGGCTTAAAAAGGCTTTAATCCCCGACATAACAAACAAAATAATGAACATCATCATGTGCTGTTCTTACTTACATAGACAACATTTGATCCTCCACTAATGTCTGCCGTGAAGTGTAATGACTATCAGTTCAAATGTTCATATTTGTATGCGCTGTGAAACTAGGATCTGAATGATACTGAAGATAAATAATTTCTTCTAACTTGTACTATCAAATATTGTAATATAATTAATAAGATCCAAATATTTCACTAAAAATGCAAACCCTATATGTGTGATTATGAGTGAGTAGGTAGAAGCTTTCAAAACTAAAAACATTGCACACAATGAAGCTGCTAGTTTTGGAATCTCCTGGTTATGAAAACAAAAAGACTATAAACACTTTTCCAACTCTACATAGGAAAATAGTAAAAAATGCATTCCTTTTGGCGTCTTTCACAAATAAACAGTTCAACTAAACAGGGAGAAAGAGATAAAAAGAAGGGCTGTACCTTTGGCAGCAACCTCAGCATTCTACACACAACAACAAATATGTACAGAAGCCTCACCATTTTTTAAATGGCAAATCAACATTATAAACAGATTTCTTATATGTAACTTAAATTCTCTGTAAGAAGGTAATTCTATTTTGTTTTGTATTTGTTGGCCTTAATGTCCTGATATAACCAAAAAATGCTAATTCTTAGGATGAAGGTGCGTGCATTGGCTTAACAGAGACTTTAATCTCCTACAAATACTCAATTCCTCTATAACAACTTGCACTCATCTTTTCATTGATCTTTATCTCTCTCCTCTGTCTGGTAAAATGCCCTCCAGAACTATTTGATTGATTGATTGATTTCATACGACCATCATCATTGCACTTCGGTGAGTAACCGTGTGTGCTCCTATCTTTTCTTCTTCTTCTATGCGTCGTTTCTTATGACCAATTTTAATCACTCTTTGTGATATGTTTGATCTTTGCCAAGAACGGTATACGTTGCACATTGGTTTGGTAGGCCCCTAAACGCATATATTTCTACATTTTTAGGACATGTGCATCCGATTTCAGCCAAACATCCTTAGTCGCCTCTTACTACATGCGTGGCAGGTAACAGTGGTTCTCTTCTTTGCACCCCAAATTTGGGCCCGTAACCACTGGGCGGATCTTTTTCTTATACAGGAAGATCTCAACTGCAGTGCACGAACTCTGTAGTATCGGCGAGGGTCCCCACTGTAATTTTGATGATCGTGAAGATATTTTTGTAGGAATTCTATTTTTAATCTTTGATAATGAATTTTGTCCGTGTAGTGGCTTTCCAGCCTGCTCTTCTCGATTATGAATTGTCATGGGTTCTTTTACATGCTCAAATTGAACATGGAACCTATGTTTTATCGTCCGTCTCCGATAGGACTAGGAACTCGATCTCACTTACACTTAGATTAGGGATCTCTGGAAAAATATTCAGATGGCTCCACGAGCAAGCGAACCTGGTTCCTTTGGTACGAGAGACAAGCCCCTAACCTCTACGCCACAGAACCCCCCTTCTACGCCACAGAACCCCCCTTCTACGCCACAGAACCCCCCTTCTACGCCACAGAACCCCCCTTCTACGCCACAGAACAATCTCCAGAGAAGCAGTCATTTTATATGTACAAAATTATTCATTTTTATCTTCTTTATTAACTATGTTTCTTTATTTATAAACTGTTGTATAGTGGACATATTTATTCTTTTTCCTGCCATTGGAATTATGAGTACTCTTCTGTCACAATTACATTCAAAAGCAATAAATTATTTACAATACTTACTGCCTCTCAGCAACACATTACTATATACGTTGATGGAACAGTACCAATTTCCAATAAAATCAAGGAATTTGAACAGTTAATCTCTTTTTAAAACAAGGTGATGAATAGAAACGTATTCTGAATAATGTAAATATATATATATATATATATATATATATATATCAAACTATTATCAAACTAAGAATAGGATCTAGAAGAGTCCTGAAGGTTAAGATTAGTATGCAGTCTCCAGAATGTAGATAACAACTTGGCTGTACACACCTGGACATGCTGGAGTGCAGGGTAACGAGTGTGCAGACTTTCTTGCAAACAATGCCCGACTCAAACGGGCAGAAGTATGGACAGAGCCGATATCATCAATGTGGTATGCTCTCAATTATGTGACATGGGCACATCTCAGACACTGGAACGAGTTCGAGAATTAGGCGTTAAGTGTGGACATGCCAGACAGTGTTGTCTTCGTGGTAGAGAGAGAAGATATAGTAATCAACTTCTCATGGGTACGGTGAACAAATGGACTTTAGGATGGCTGCTGCAGCGGAGGACAGAGCATGCATGGGAATGCCCAATGTGCCGTGACGTCGATCGCATAACATAACATAACATATATATATATATATATATATATATATATATATATTATATTTATTGACACAACAAGATGCCTATATAAAAAATGGCATCACTAATTAAAAGATTGAAAATGTCACAAGTTTGAATATCTTGGCTTAGTAATTAACAACACTGGTGACTGTAGAAAAAGAAATTGGAATGAAACTGGCCATGGTAATTAAAAGATTAAATAGTATGAAAAACATAAAACATTACATAGATAAGTTAAGACAAATGAATCTTCTAAGGATATTAATTTTTCCATGGCAACATATACATGTGATTCGTAAATCATTACACAAACATTTTTTTTAAATTGGGTTGTTTTAAACAAAAATTATACAGAAAACATCTTAGAGTGCCATGAACAAATTAAAAGAATAGTACAGACATACCAGAACTTAGATTGGCAACCTTTTATATACTAGAGGCCAGACCTAAAATATTTTTGGATGCAGAGGGCCAGATATTCTCACAAATTATTTCTATAAATTACTAAATCTGTATGTGTGAGCTAAAATAGTATAGAAATTATATTACTGAGGGAATATAGAGTTTGGAGGGAAGGTGGGGGAGTGGATGATGGAGAGGAGAGAGAAAGAGAAATCAGCAATAAATTATAAATGAGTAGTGTACAGATCTTACAAGAAGATTGTGCTTGAACTTTCTGCACAAACCTATCCAAATCTGGTGGTGCTTGGCTAACATGAAATGCACAGTGTTTTATCAAGATTAGCACAGGGTTATAACGATACATAATTTTTCAAAAGTCCTACAGTAAATATTTCTTTAAAAATGAAGACACTGTTTGTCCAATTTTAGTTTCTTGCTTGACATTGCCACCACGTAACTTGTTACAAATTATTACTATTTTCCAATGTCTTCTTTATGTACCTACCATCTACTTCTACCACCACAATTCTTTCCCCTTACCATTTATCTATTGAACAGACAAAGCAAAATCACACTTTTGATTTCAGATACCATAGTAAATACAGCTGCATCTTCTTTTTCTAGATATCAAAGACTTCGACTGACACTGTCTCCACAGCATCTAATTTGGTTCCTCACCAACAAGTGTTTTGCGTGAACACAAATTTACACATTCAGCCATACTGGGTCCACTCTTGGCACATCCTGGTAGGGTCCCAAAAAATGTAATACTACAGTGATTTTGAGATAGCAAAAATGGAGGGCATAGTTTCTGGATGATAAGGTAAAAGACAATCAAGATGGCAACAAGTAATTAACTCTTTCCACGCTTTAAGCCGCACACTGCGCCACGGCGGAAGTCCGTTGCACGCTTTAAGCCGCACACTGCGCCATAGAGTTGCTTCCTTATAAGAAGTCTTTCTAGTTTTACTTCTACTGGTTTACTTCTACTATTTTTCAACCTTGTTATTCTATTGAGTTGTCCAGTTTTCTTCAATTTAATATATAATAATTTATATATGTTTATTTATTGAGGAGTAGTTGAGATCGTAATTAAAAATCTTTTTTATTTTTACTTCCCTTGAATTAACTGCTTAAAAATTGAGGAAATAAATGGGCGTGGAAAGAGTTAAAGAACTTTTGAAACATTACATTTTTAAGAAGCAGGAGAACAGGCAACAGCTAGACAGTCTATCAGGTGAGCTATAACAAAATGACATTATGTAAAGGACTTGCTACATGAAAAGATTATGTATATAAAAAGTTAATAATGAGGCCTTGAACTTACTTTGTATAAATAAAATGGATGGAAGGTGTTCAGCAGTGAAACATAAATGAATCTTAAACAATTCACATTTATTCAGCAGTTATCCTTTAATCAGTTCTTGAATAAAGGATTTATCAGCAGTAAAGGAAATAGTTGATCAGCGTGTTAACAGAAACATTTCTTATGATATTGAACCACATTAATGCAGAAAATATATTGTAGAACATTTGTTTTCATAGCTTCTACTATGCTGCTGATTTAGCTGTCTTAAGGTTAAAACCTCCACCTGTGAAGCGAGCAGCATCAGGTCTCTGTGACACAATATGGGGTACTCCTGTTTGTACCAATACTTTGTCTCGTTCCCTGTATAATTAAATATTGTTAATATGTTTTAGTAAAGCAACAATAGTATTCACAACGGGACACATATCTTAATGACATTAGATGTTAAATATACATGTTTTCTTAAAATGTAGGACAACACCTGACAAAAACTGGAAAAAAATATATAGTCTCCATTATCAAACTATGAACTCTTCTTTGGACGCTCCATATCGGCCACTTATTAAATCACTCTTTGTGATGTGTATCTAATCTGAGCCTAAAGGCAATTGTATGTTATACCAGTTATGCACCTACAAGTAGGCCAGCACATCCGATTTCTGCAACGCTTTTTATCTACTAGGTCGCTTCCTAGGCCCCTCCCTCAGTCACCTCTTAGGACATGCCTTGTAGGTCATAATATTACTATTCTTTGCTCCCTTATGAGTCCAGGCAAAACACAGGTGAAAATATGAATATGATCTAGAAGAGTCATGAAGGTTAAGATCAATATGCAGTCTCCAGCATGTAGATAACAGCTTTTTCTATAATTCAGAAAACATTCAGAATATTCTAGATTTGGTTCATGATTAGTATCTACAGAAAAAACCATTCAATTTTATATCATTATTATTTATACAAGAAAGTAGTGTTGTTGTTGTTGATAACGTTCATTCTAAATAAACCATTTGTTTAACCACTTTTTTGTTTTGCTTGTGATTAATTTCTTAGGATGTAGTACACTGTGCCACAATTAGGTGCCTACAGACTTCTACACCAGCACATTCAGTTTCTGCAAGTATGATATTTGGGTTCACCACACTAGTCTGAAAAATTCTCCACATTGATTACCAGGCACCATCCTTTTACAGCACTGGCTTTGGATATCCTATTGTTGACCTCAGAGTCTATGTTTGTCAATCTCAAGAGGATGCTGCTAAGATAGGCAAAGTTGTCCGTTGACAGGAAATTCTGGTGTATAATATAGATGACTGGAACATAGTACTGCTCTCTAGGGGTGGGCTACAACATGACTTCAGTTTTCCTGGTGTTAATTGTAAAGTAAAACATATTACAGGCCATGGAAAACCTGCCTGTGTAGGTCTGCATATCTTCCTAAAAGTTGGTAGCGAAGGCGCAGTCATTAGCAAACAACAGGTTTGAAATAGTTGATTCTTTCAACTTGGTGGAGGATTTTAACCTCCTGAGAATGAATAGATTTACCGGCTGTCATTTATCTAATCCTGTATCCCTCTAAAATATAGTTCCAGCATGAAATCTCTGACACAATAGCTTCAATAATGATTCTAAATGTTCTTTAATTCAAGTAGTCCTGTAATGTGTTTAACAGCTAGGCTGATTAAAGAATAGATTACATAACAACTTCAACCCCAGTACATTTGTGTGTTTAATCCAGTGCTCTAGCCAGTGTGCCATTTCGACTCCCTGCAGACAACCTCGATTATGTAGCATCTATCCAGTACTTGAAACATACCTTGGATCATTTTACTCAGGACTGATTCCATGTAACCTGTGAGCCATTCTGACACTTATTTATAACTTCTTATAAACAATTAATAACTATTCTCTCTTACAATGTTTCATGACATAAGAACTGGAAGGCAGAAAAGTAAAAAAAAAAGCATTTGTCTTCTCATTTTGAGTACACAAATAAACAAAATATATATAACTTTTTGAACATAGAAATTTAGCAAATGCAGCTAAAACAATTATTTCACATTGTAGAAATTGAATATTGAAAGGACTTCATATTATGCCAGTCAGAGCAAGAAGTAGAACACACATTGAGAAAATCAACAGGAAGCATTGCAAGACAGGCATTGTTTTGGAATCCACAAGGAAAGAGAAGTAATGGATGGCCTAAAAATACCTGGATAAGAGAGCTGGAAACTGATATTAAAGGGATAGGCAAGATGTGGAAGGGATGGCAAGAGAGAGGAGGAGTTGGAAGACGTTTGTTGAAGAACTGTGCTCCGTTGGGAGTTGAAAGGGAAAGAAGACGAAGAGCAAGAAGTACACAGTCTTCTTTATAGAATGAAAAAAGCTAGAATACAAGATGAGGTAGAATTATCAACAAAACAATTTAATTTTTGGAATGTGACATAACTCACTTCATCTGTTGTTCTTTCTTCTTCTGCATGAAGTATTTCTTTTTCACTTCCTGCAATTCTCTAGCAATCCTTTCAATCTCATATTTGTATTCTGACACTTGAGACTCATACATGTTCAGTTCTGAAGCCATACCCTGAAAAATTGTTGATGAAATGTTAACGAAAATATGCAAACACATAAATATTTGTGTTGTATGTCTAGTTTTGAGCTATGCTTAGTGCTAATATGAACAAGTGATTTGTCCAGATAGAGATTGCTTTTTCTAAATATATGTCAGAAAATTAATGTGTTTGTGATATACAAGTAAGAGTAGTACGATCATTTTAATGCATGAAAAAGTAATGAGATGATCTTAATGCAGGTAAAAGTAAAGAGGTCATCTTAATGTAGGTAAAAGTAATGAGGTCATCTTAATGTAGGTAAAAGTAATGAGGTCATCTTAATGTAGGTAAATGTAAGAGATCATTTTAATGTAGGTAAAAGTAATGAGGTCATCTTAATGTAAGTAAAAGTAATGAGATCATCTTAATGTAGATAAAAATAATGATATGATCTTAATGCATTCGTTGAGCTTTTTATGTAACATATACCTTCATTTGTTTGGTTTTCTCTTTAAGCGTCTGCTGGTAGATTGTAAGCTGCTCAGCTACTTCAGGTCCAGGTTGGCGTGCCAGTATGTGTTTGAGTTCCAAGTACAGTTTTTCTTTCTCCTGTATTAGCAACTCCTTCTCAACAACTTCCTCTGTCTTTTTGATCAGTCTCTTCTGAAGGGTGTGTATTTTCTGTATCATCTCATATGTTGATGGATCACTACCCTAAACAAAACATAAGAGTAAACAACAAACAAAATTACCCAATTAGGATTGATGATAAAAAAAACGGATAAAGCGCACAGGCTTACATGTTTGGTCAGCAATATTAGCAAAGATTGAGAAATATACCAAAATGTCAATCTAGAATTTGCAAAACCAGATTTCTTTCAAAGTTCTCTATCCAGCATAGAACTCAAAAACATTATCTGTTGAAAATAGGTTTAGATTGCTCAACACAAATCTGAAATCTTTCCAACTGTACAGCTCTCAGGCTTGGCACGTAACCAATAATATAACATCAAAACTGCACACATTCACAAACACCTTTAGCCTCAAAATACTGTGTATCAGATGGCAAGAAGTTGTTTTAAAAAACAGACTTATGGAAAAGAACAGGACAGAAGCCAATACAGTTTAAAGTAAAAGAAAGTGGTGACAGAATGAACACAGCTTCAGGAAACAGTCAGACAATATAGCCAGAGATGTACTTGACTAAGGGCCGGAAGGAAAGAGAGGAGTAGAGTAATCAAAGAATATCTGACTAAGAACAGTAGAAGAGGGATGCTAGAATAGTGGAACCTCAAACAAATGGCTGAAGAAGTCTAAAATATAATTTGGTAAAGGGCAAGTTATTCTTCTATTTTCCACTCGGAACAACAAGATTTTGGTGCAGCATAAAACAAGCTTAATGGACTAAAATATTTAATCTGACTTTAACTATAAACACAGTACAATGTGCTACAGAAATCTACATACTACAAAAACATGCCATCTACCTCTAACTTCCTCCAACGATGAATATTCATAGGGTTTTCCAGCTCCTCCTCTAGAGCTTTGCATCTGGTTCTCTCTCTCAGCAGCTCTCTCTGAATGTGGTAAACCTCATGTCTGAATAATAAAAACATAAATGTATTTATAGACATTTTGACACGTGTTTATTTATTCTCCTCTCCCCCCTCTCTCTCTCTCTCTCTCTAGCCTGTTATGCCCTTGGCGCTTAGGGTAGCAACAAACTCACACTATTCTTCTCTATTCATGGCCTTCCTCTGTATTGTGTTCCAGCTATGATTCATTTCTTTCAGTTCTTGTTCTATCATTCTTCTCTAGGTTGTCTTGGGTCTTCCACGTTTTAGTTTACCCTCTGGAGTCCTAGTGCAGTTTTTGTGTCAGAGTCAGCCTCCATGCGAATCACATGTCCGATCCATCTCCAGCATCGTCTTTGGATATTCTCTTGTTGACATCATGCGAGCATTTCTTGGTTATAGCTGATATTTGGTCAGAATACACATAAGATTTTTCACAGACAAACTGTATAAAAGGTGGAGAGTTTGGACATATCTTTTTCTGTCATTCTCCAGCTTTCCGATCCATATAGCTAAGTTAAATTTATTGAAGGGAGTATAATCCTTTCATATTAGTACCTGATGAGGTTGCTGATAGCACAGTTGATAACATGCTGTGCTAGTAACAACGTGCCATGGAAATTACAAGTTTGAGGGAAGCTTGAGCCAAGAATTCTCTATGTGCAAACAGTAAATGGTTGAGCTATGCGGAAACATTGAATCTTTACTTGGGGATCTAAATTACAAGTACCTTTGAAGTCAGAGTATAGTTTGCCTGAATGACGAGGGACACTGGTGATAAGGAAAGAAAGCCTTCATGCAAATATCAGATAGTTTTTGTGTGTGTTTGTGAGTAGAGCTAACATATTCATCATGGAAAAATTAATTTGAAATTAAACCACCACTCCAAGAGCACTTGAAGTACTTAACTGCAGCATTTTGCAAGGACATTTGCAGATATGACTACCAATGAGAAAAAAACAAATTTGAATAAGCAAAACTTGTAACTATAAAATACTTTCATGTTAAATAATTTGTGATAGTGTAATATTTTTTATAGGTTATATAAGCCAAAAACAGGAAAAAATCGTGATTAAAGAAACAAAAGATTAATAACAACAAGATTTAAAATAATCACCTGAGATCCTCAACATTAGCAACACTTTTCTGAAGAATTGTTTTCTCTACGAGTTTTTTATCTCAAGTTTCAATAGTCTAATGTCTTCCAATCGTTGGTTGTACTGAACTTCTCCTTTGTTCAGCACAGACTGCTGGATTTTTATCTTCTCATACAGAAGAGCTAGTTCATCGTTTCGTCTCACTAGTTGGGTGCCAAGAATGTCTCTCTCACTGATTACCTGCACATGATATAACATTCATACTACAGTCAAGATAAGGATGAAATCAGAGAAATATCTGGTTAACCACAAATAAACATAACAAAGAAAGAGAATAAAAAAGATAAGATGGAGAAATGTTGTGCATACTCTTAGAAGAAATGACAAAGCAGGCGTTGAAGTGGGAGGTAAAGGTTTCAAGAAAAAAAAGAACGAACGCCCCGTGGAAAACAGTGAAACAAACTTTACTGAGAGAGACTAGAAATGTCAGACTTATTTCAATAGAAGAGATTAAACGAGTTGCCCAGAATAGAACATTATGGAGAATTGCTTGCAGGTCCTACGTAATGTATAATGGTACGAGAGAAATATAATAATATAATATATGCATGCATGCAGATATACTGACCTCAGAAAGTTACACATTTTAAAAATACCTTGGTATGAAAAAGTTAATACTTACTTGAAATGATGATAAAAAAGTGTATTAACACAACATGAAAATGTTACAAACAACATGTACTGTTCTTGGAAGATTACATACAACAACCTGAGAAAGTTACACACACATATAGCAATTTTTGCTGACAGTAAAACTACACACAAACAATAAGATGTAGGCCTGAGAACTATTACACAGATAAAATGTAAACATATTGAGAAAGATATGTGAACAAACAACATAGTGACCTGATCAAGTTCCTTCTTTTGTCGGAGTCGCTCTGCATCTGCTTCAGCAATAATCTTCAACAATTTTCTCTCCTCAGCCTCCTGAGCTTCAATATAAGCTTTATCATTAACTGCCTGCTGTTTCATCTTCTGAAGTTCAACCTGAGGAAACAAACATTGGAAAGGGAAGTCAGACTTTACAAAGATATTCTGATGTAGCCTGAGAAATAGTGACTATGACAATGAGAAATCCTTGTATAGCTAGAAGTGACAGTAATATAATCTACATTTACTGTTGTAACAATTATAATTGTTCTAGTATATATATTCTACTTCTTCTGTATCATTCTAGAATAAACTCTTGTAAACGAATATGTTTTTACTTGAGTCAAAAGTTTGTTGGACTTATAATTTACAGCTCTGTTGTAACATTTGCAACTATCGGCCTAGCACTACAGATTTCAATAAAATATGTTTATATTTGACATCAATTAAATACATATATCAATGGTCAGGTTATCACTAACTCACCTTGAGGGTATCTTTCTCTTTTTCAACCCTTTGATAGTCCACAGCTTCCTTGACTAAAGCTGCCTCCTTGGCTTGGATTTCTTCCTTGAGTTGGTCTATCTGGTGGGTCATAATCTTCAACTTTCGTTTCATCTCTGTGATTTCATCCTGTATAAAAAAAGTCATACACAATAGAATAATCAGTCTTTACACTTCACTGCTTCAGCCAATTTATATTATGATTTCATTGTTATCAGCTGACATGGTAATACTCACCTCACTGACTCAGTCATTTTATTTGATCTCATTTTTATCAGTTACTTTGAAAGAGTCTTTCTGAACTGAGGAGTTTCAGGGTTGTGAATCCCAGTCACTGACCAGATTGAGAGAGGTAGGGGTCAATATTGGCACAGACCGAAAAGAACAACATATCAAATATGCAAATAGATAATTCAACATAGAATTGGAGTGTTGGGCCACTGGATGCTGCTGGATTTGTTGAGGCAAGAGATCGGAGCACCTTTCAAACAAATATCACATTTGAGCTTAATCAGTTTTGAGAGACCAACCACCACATTATTTTAACTTCCAAGAAGTGAAACAGGCAGTTTCATTTCAGAGTAGAAATACTATGTTCTTTATCTATCACTGATCTTATTTTTTATTCTAAATTGATATTGTAATTTAATTTGTACTAAATTCAAAATATGTATCATTTAAAAATATCACCCGTGTGAAGCCGGGCCCGTAAGAGAAGCAAAGAATGGTACCACTGCAACCTACAAGGCATGTTGTAAGAGGCAACTGATGTAGGACCAAGAAAGCTACCCTAGGAAATAAAAAGCATTGCAGAAATCGGATGTGCTGGCCTACTTGTAGACGCATAACTGGCACAATGTACAATCGCTCTTAGGCTCAGACCACATACAAGTCACACAGAGTGGTTAACAAGTGGTCACTATGAAACATTCGAAGAAGAATAATTTTAAAGCATTCTCCTGTGTGTTGCCAGGCTCTCAAGTGGAGCAAAGAATAGTAACACTGCGACCTACAAGGCATGTCATAAGAGATGACTGAGGTAGGGGCCTAGGGAAGCCAACATAGTAAATAAAAAGCATCGCAGAAATCAGATGTTCTGGTCTACTTGTAAGAGCATAACTGTCACAGCGTATAATCGCTCTTACCCTCAGATCACATACATATCACAAAGAGTGTTTTAACAAGTGGTTGATATGGAACATTTGAAGAAGAAGTAGAAAACATAATTAACCAGCAAGAGAATTACATTTTTTAATTCTAAATGGAGGACCAGTATTACTGTATTAAATACAAAAGTAATTGTGTGTGTTTATTGTATACTGGTAGCATAATTATTAGTAAAAGAAAGTTATGTAGAGCAACATTTCTTAAATTAATGTATGCAAAAATGTACACAATATTAAAGAAAATAACACACAAAATGTTCATGAGTAAAAAATAGGCACTTGTACATGTACTACTTGTTTTTGTTTTTCATTGCAGAACCAAAAATTTTAACATATTTTACAAAATAGTATTATTACATTCTCTCCCACCATTCTTCTGTTACTTTTTTCAAAAAATTAACTCTCACATACACTACCCAATTCACATACAAAATAATATCCAAAAATAAAGCTAAAATTCTAACAATTTTACAGAAATTAAACACAAATATTTTTAAAGAATAAAACAAAGAAAAAAAGTTGATACCTGTGACTCAATCAGATTTTTACTGTACAAGTTCCTGTCAGATCTAACTGCCTCATATAAATTTTGTTGCTGCTTCAGTTTAGTCTCTGCCTCTGCAATTTTCTTCTTATAATCAAAGATCTGCATCTCTCGCACTTTCACATCCTCCATATGTAGCAGAACCTAAAATAATATATCAGATGTGCGAATATAATTAAAATGAATCTTCTGAAAATCAGACACATTCGCAAAAAATAAACCAAGTTTGTAATACTTATGGGCTCAAGGAAGTTAGGGAGAACAGTGGTAGATATAGAGCTGGATAAGTGTACCAGTTGTTTCCAGATATAATATTCTTTTCTTCTAGTGCAGTTCCCATGTTTAGCTGGCATACTACAGACTGGTTAGCACTATAGCCATGTAAACTTTCAGCTTTGTGTCTAGGCTTTTAACCCATTCTGCTCCCACACAGAATATATATGAGACTGCAGTAAAACTATTTGATTGGCAAAACACGTAATCACAAAGTACTGTAGTTTTACAAATTACAAAACAATGACAAATATAGCAAGTTTGACCAACAAGGCCTTTATCAAGCTAACAACTGTTGTCACTCCTGTTGTTCTTTTGCTTGATAAAGGCCTTGTTGGTCGAAACGTTGCTGTATTTTGTTTCTGTAATTTGTAAAATTACAGTACTTTGTGATTACGTGTTTTACTCCCACACAGTAGCACTGAATCTTTCAAATTCAGCACTGGCTTTGAATATCTTCATGCTTATCCCAGAGTCTATATTTGCTGAACTGGATAGGATGCTGTAAAGATAGACAAAGTTGTCCGCTGGCAGGAGATGATGGTTTTTAACATTGATTATTGGGTCATGGTACTACTTTCTAGTTGCAGGCTGAAACATCACCTCAGTATTCCTCATGTTAATTGTAAGGCCAAACATATAACAGACCGTAGACAACCTGTCCAAGTAGATCTGCATACCTCCCTCAGAGTTGATAGCAAGGGCGTAGTCATTAGCAAACAACAGGTTTGAAATTGTTGATTCTTTCACCTTGGTGGAGGATTTTAACCCCCTGAGATTGAATAGATTTTCTTGCATAGTTCGACAACAAATGAATAATATAAGAACAAAATGTATGGACTTGTATTATATCTTGACTTAACTATGTCCCACAAAAGGAGTACTTTTAGTCTAATGCAAAATAGGCAGCACTCTAGCAATTTTACCTTCTGAGTGAGGTCACTAGCCTCATTGATGTACCTATCTCTTTCCTTCTCAAGCTGGTAAATGATCTTGCGTTGTTTTTGGGCTTCCTCTTTGTAGTTTGAGATTTCTTGCTCCAAGTTCTTTTTAGATTGTTCATGAAGTTTAACAAGATGCAGCTGTTTCTGAGTAGCACCTGCAGCTTTAAGAAGGTTCTGAAAATCAATGTAAAATATTCTATGATAATAGAAATGAAAATACAGGTTGATCATGAAACAAATTTAATTATTCTATATCTTTGCTCCCCTTCAGAATCTCATATTAATAATTCTCTCAAAAGAGGAGACAGTTTTGTGCTGACATTGCGTATAGATTTTTATAAAATGGTTCAGGGTGTAGAACTGTGTTTCATTATTCATTATTATGTGTTTATTGGTTATAGAGCTGTTGTCTCAGTTAAACATGTCTATTGCATTAGTCTTGCATCTGTGGTATCATCATCAAATAGCTTGTCCTGAGTAGAACTTTACCACCTTAACAGTCTTTGGAATTTCTCTTATAGGCCAGATAAAAGCCTCAGCAACCACCATGCTCAAACCATCAGTTAAATCCTGAATCCATCTTCTCCGTGCTCTTCATCTTTTCCACTTTGCCGGGATGCCTAGCTCTAGGATGGTCTTCTCCAAACCTTCTGTGGTATAGTTGATGTAAATTGTTGTTTCCTGACTATAAGTGATAAATGATAATCTGGTCCCACTTGGACAGCTAATTGAAGGCATTACTATTTATGTGACAAATGTGATCTCTGCTATACTTTCATCTATGTGTTGCTATAACTATTTTGTTGGGATACTTCCTATGATATCTATATGTTATTTTTCTGTACAGCCCTTGCTATATTTGGTAAGCTTATCAGTGTCTGAATTTCCTTGGCTGTTACAATTGGCTGGCATCTAGAAGACTTTTGCCCTCTAGAAGATGTTCACTTTTGTAAACATTGTGCTAAAATTTAAAGTGAGTAAAATAGGTTTGAATATCGCACAAATGAATCTATCTATCTCTATCCCTGTTTGCCTTTTGGCAACAGGACAAAAAAAAGAGGCGCCTGGAACAAACCTCCTTATGCACTCTAAAAATGTAAAGGTGGAATTTAGTGCCTCTGACATTCCGTCAATCCATTGTTTACGTGGTCATCTTCTGAGTCTGTTGCCAATGTATCTGATTGCTAGTGCTCGTTTTGGGAGACATGAAGGAACATGGGAGCACAATTGGTTTCAGAAAATAATATTAGGAAGATAATGTGGAGAAATGACTAGAATAGACAAAACAAAACCAAAATAATGCAAGCTGCAATGTAGTAGCAGAAAACATCAATGAGATGTGAATGATTTAGAAAAGAGAAAAATGTTAATGTTGCACAAGAGAATTTAGGAAAGTGGGTAGTAGGGATAACACATAGAGAATTTTGGGTATATAATTAAAGATTGGATAACTTATATCAAGTGACATGAAGGAATATAACAACTGACTTGAATGTCTGACTATAAACATTGCTAACCTTGTTAAGTATGTCTCGTTCTCTAATCAGATCTTCAATAGCTTTCTTATCTGTCTCCATCTGTTTATTCGCTGTCTCTAACTCTGATAAAAAAACAAAGAAACAGCTATAGAATTATTGTAATGCAGTTTTATTTTCATATTAGTCTATAAATTTTATCCATGACATAAAAAACATCTGGAGGTTGTCTTATGAGCATGAAGAACATTCAACTACCAATTTTCACTTTCAACAGTAATAAAGATCTGATCTGAGAGTATGATGGCAACCAAGAGACAGATGTATAGAAAACATTGAATAAATACTATGACAATATGGCCCACAACAACCTCTGAATCAGACTTGACCCAATAGTATGAACATAAGCATCGTATGACCCTTCATAGCATAAATGACTAGATAAATGGTTACATTCTTTACTCATATTTATTTAACATATATGCAGAACACATGATAAGAAAATAGGAAAACCAAAACTACAAACATTTTGATCAGTTTACAATTAGGAGAAATATAATTCTAGAGGTAAGATACACAGATGACACAGATCTCCTTTCAAATAATGTGTCAAGAGACTGGAACAGCTAATTGTATTGATTTTAAAAGCAGTAAAGACCAGAACCTTATTTCTGAGTACAAAGTAAACTAAAATTGTGTTCACTTGAAATGCAAAATGTCAACTTAAGAACAACCAACAATAATGAAGACATTATTTAAAACTTTAATATAGTTCATACCATTTCTTTCAGTTTTTTAACCAATTTGATTTTTGTATTAAGGTGATTTGTTAATCAGTTATAAAATACAACAGATGATATCCAACATATTGATCCCAAAGAATCATGCAACATCCATGTCAATCCTTGAACTGTTCTAAACATTGCTCAAATATCACATCAAAGAATTATATTTATTTGGTAACGTGTTCAACACACAAATGACAAAAATAGAAGTAATACTATATGAACTTTGAAGCAAAGTAACCTGTAAAAAAATGATACATAAATGATGTATGGTCCGGTCATACATAACTGCAAACAGCAATAGAAAAAACTATGAAAGGTTTTTTTAATACAAGTGTGAGCCCGCCTGCCCAGCGTGTTCATAGCGCGTTGGACTGCGGGTGACTAGCCCTCTGTGAGTGCGGTTCAATTCCGCGTGCTGGCAGAAAAGTCACAGGTTCCCCAGATTCACGGTGTTCGTGGCACCGAACTGAAGGGTTACGATGTCCATGGCACCGAGCCGAAGAGCTGAAAGCTCAAGTGCTTCTGGATCGAAAATAAAATTAAAATAAAAATATAATTAAAAAATAGTTCAGTAATATTGTCCAAAAACAGTTATAGGCTGCATTGCAACAATTTACTTCTAAATAATAAAAATAATTTGAGCAATAACACTTGATTATTTGTATCTAAACTGGAGAATAGCATTAAATTTTACTTTGAGAAGTGAATTTTTCTAATTATGTGCTCTGGTATTTCAACAACTACTGAAAATGTTTAGTTTCTTAAGTTTCTTTTAAGATACCATGTTACCTCTTTCAAGGCCTGCAATCTGTCCTTTTAGAGTCTCCCTCTGCTGCTCAATTTCTGTTTTGTTGTCCTCAACACCGCGAAGCTTACGCTGAACTGTCTCCCTCAACTTTTGCTGTCTTTGTGCCTCGTTTTTAAGATTGTTAACTTCTTCATCTCTTAGCTGAAGTTTCAACAAATTTGAGCATGTAAAGATATTACAGCAACCATTTTTCTAGCAATAACAAATCTGCACCATACATACAGTCATTCAACTCAAGTAATAGAATATTTTTTTTGCAGTTTTTCCTAATAGATGTAATAACGGTGAAAGCAGTCTGAAATTGAGGTGGCATAACAATCCATTTCTCTCCTGCTTCAATTCCAGAAGGATCACATATTTTCCTAAGCGTATCTTCCACCTGACTCAGCCACGATCTGCCTCTCTTGAGTCTACACCCTTTCTCCTTAATGAGCTCTTCATGGAGAGGATGTTCCTTGTTTGCATTTATTCTTAGATATGATCAAACTCTCCAAGTTTCAATTCTGTTAGCAATAGTTGGGAGGTCAAGAAGGAATCGCATTTCAGACTCTTGATTCCATGAGCATGGTTAGTAAAGTCGAATCAGGAATGGTGAGACGCAACTGGGTGGAGGTACTGGTACAGACAATGATCAGAGAAATCACCTTCATTTTTGTCCCTGGGCACGCAGGAGTTAGGGGTAATGAACGAGCTGATAGATTGGCTGGCTTGGCTACAATATCAGAGGGTGCTGCCATGGATCAAAATGACATTCTTCACGCATTGAGAGAGTCTTTCTGAACAGAGGAGTTTCAGGGCTGTGATTCCGACTTGCTGACCAGATTGAAAGAGATGGGTGTCAATATTGGTGCAGCCCGAAAAGAACGACATACTAAATATGCAAAGAGATTGATTAATCAACATCGAACTGACATGTTGGGTCGCTGGACGCTGCTGGATTTGCTGAGGCAGAGATTGGAGCACCTATGGACATGTCCAGAGTGCTATGATGACAGTCCTCATATAACTGATAACTCAAGTAATAATAACAACAGCTTTAAACGTTGCAACAACTTTATCCTATGTTTGAAGGTGACTATAGTGTTATCATCTAATGTTGCGTTTCATGTGATATGTGAAACATATAACATCAGAACTAATCCTAGATAACATGTTCCCTTTCCATTTCAGCAATTTGTGTATGTTTAATAATGTAGTTTCAATGAGTGATGTTACTGCACTATATAGAACAGTTTTCAGCAAATGTCCCTCTACAAATCATGTTTATATTTTATATTGTCAAAGACACTTTCAGTTTCCACAACTTTATCATTACTTTTGGAAGAGATGGAAGCAATATAAAGCAAACAACAGATCGTAGATAACATGGGAGATGAAGATGATATGTAGACACATAGATTTGTGCAGATTGGTGAAAAATATGACTATCATTTTCTAGCCAATGAATGTGGTAGGTTCGTCACTGAGCTGAATAGAGCATACAGGACAACCACTTCCATAATGAGAATAAATATGAGGACACTACTGTCAATTTCAAGTGACTCTTTGAGAATCCATTGAAAGTAAATGTAAAAATTCTGTTGTCCTACCATGCAATAAATTGGGGAATACTGTGTAAGACCTGTTTTTTTTTCTATACAAACAGCACACAATGTGCTATGGGGACAACATCATGCAGAGATACTCTATTTACTAGAGCAATTGTTATGTTTGACTTGTAGTTAATGCTTTGAAGATTCAAAACCACTGGTGCTAGTAGGCGTAAATACTGGATGCCTCCAACCTCCATGGTCTCACATGGATCTACTGTCCTGAACATGCGGTAATGAGAGAGCAAACATGCTTGCATCAACAGCATCAAAATTTATTATGTTTCAAACAGAGACTGGTGACATACTACTGTTGTTTAAAGATCCTCTTTGAAATGACACAGCAAGTGATGAAGCAACAATACTATGAATGAGGGAATTTGAAATAAGATGTTTTGCCATCCCGATTTTACATCTGCTGAATAGAAATAGAAGTGTGTTTAACCAGCCATCCACAAGAACAAACAGGATTCATACCCTTCAACATTTTCTGGAAAAAACTGAGCACCTATAGGTTTATTCAGAGGGCTATGTTGTTTGCTCAATAACCAATAATCCAAACACACTTAGCACTGGTATGTCAGTTTAATTTTATATGGTATTCTAAAGATGACTGTGATGACTATTTTAATCTGTACAGATGTGCATTACAGGACTCCATTAAATTTTAATAAAAAGATATAATTTTACATTAAATTTCACATATATTTGAGCAGGCAATCTTTTTATTTGTGATCTTTATATTAAAAAGTCAAATTTAATACTTAAACCATACTTTTATTTTTAAATACAGTGTACATAATATATCAATTCAGGTGAAATAACATAATAAATTAAATCTGCAACTATGTATGGTAATTCGTCTTCTTCCTCTCTTCCACAATTTACTTCTTTTTAGAAATGTTGAGGGAAGGAGAAATGTAGTGATCTTGTGTGTGTTTGTTCTAAGTCACTTTGTAAGCTGTTATTCATTTGATTAAGGCTGTTCTAGATGCTGTTTTCTCCATCTTTTGTGTGGTCTTCCTCTTGCTCTGTAAACAGTAGACTTTTTTAATGTGGCTCTATGTGGTAGCCGATACCAGCGCATTCTTGTCTGGTGTCCTAAGCTATTATTTTTCCTCATAACAAGATTTTGATAAATGCATACTATAAACGTTACCTTGAGTTCTGCAGCTCGAGTTTGGTTTTCTTGTGCAAGAGCATCAGCACTGATAAGTTGATTTTCATATTCTGAAGACATCTTGTTGAGACGTGAATTCAACAGTTCTGCATCTCTGATTGTGCGCTCACTCAAAACCTGTACAGCAATAAAGAAACTTGCTACAAAAATAAGCTATCATGAAGTTCAGAAAGAATGAGAAAAATAATTTATATTATTATAATGTAAGATGTATGGTTTTATCTTCAACATGGTCTATGTCCCGGATGGCCCATAACCACTGTATGTTGCTAGCAATAAGACATAAGATTTTATTCAAGTGAATTTATGAAAAAAGTAAACAGAGACAAAGTATGGAATCGGTTAGAGCAGGCAAATCATGGTTTGGCTGTGCTGCAGACATTGTTCAACTGGTATACGGGCTCACATATACGATTATTAAGAGGAGTGCTCCTGGTGCCTTCAGTATTTGGGAACACCTTTTTGACCATCCTCAAATTTGACAAAGGGTGCAGAGTTAATGAAAACTAATGAGGGTGACATTTTGATCTGTATGGATGGATTAGTAGTTCACCAACAAAAGTTTGTATGGGCCTTCTCTGCAAGTTCATGCGGCAGAAAGATCAAGGAAGCCAGTGGTACATTTAGTATGACAATAAGTAGCATGACAATGGAAATAGTGGTGGTGACAAAGGCACTACTTTGACTTGAGTCACAAAACTAAACTCATGTGTGCATTCTGAGTAATTCATTGAGTATGGTCTGGAAAGGTGGAGGCTGGTTCTGTGTGCAGACAATGAACTGAATCACCACAAATATCAACAATTGACAAAATTACATTCATCTTTATTCATCTTGGTTTATAGATGCAATAGAGCTATACAAATCATAGCAAAATGGCATCAATTTTATCAATTTTGAAATACAAGCAAGCCTTCCTAAACACTAAAAGAGTATTGTCCAACACAATCTTTTCCCCAATATTTTACCATCAGTGCCAAACCTTGACAATGACATCAAACAACAGGATAAAACTAGTCATGACAGAGATGAAGTGTCTACGAGTAGTGATGGGAATTTCAAGAAAAAGCTGATTTAGGAAAAAAGGGGTGGGGACATCCATCAGTACTGATTCATCAAATAGCAGCAAATTAAATGGTTTGGCCACATAAGCAGACTACCAACAGATGATGCGCCTCAAACTACAATGCTACTCAGAAACAGATTCAAGACAAAAGGTTGACCACAGAAACAACAGAGGCAGTGAAACACACATGCATAAAGTGCACACAAGAGTCTTTTCTATAAATCTCTTTTTATTCTGAGGCTGTGATACAAAACATGATAAAAGGAAAAAGGAAAAGACAATGTGACAAAAGACATATTTTTCAAACTGCATTTGTAAGCTTTAATCCCATCCATAAAAATAATCACTTGAAAAAGGAAGAGAAAATACAGCACAACTATTTGACATGATATTTATAAGAACAACATTAATCCAATGCTTACTTGTATTAAGATTGGCAGTATCAAGTTAGTATCTTACTTTGTTTATGAATTTTTTTATTTTTGTGATAAATAAAACAATAATTCATATTGCTAGCATTAATATATTTACCATTAATTTTTTTAATGTATTGTTTGTGTTTATTTACCCTCTGTTCTTTTAACAGCTGTTCAAGTTTATCCTTCTCAGATTTATACTTCTCAATTTGAGACTGCAGGTTCTTGATATCTGCGGCTTTCACTTCCAGTTCAGACTTTGTTTGAGCTAGGTCACGATCAAGCTTGTCCCGTTTGCGAGCTTCACGTTGTGCTTCGTTGTTACGAACTTGAATATCTTGGTTAAGCTATCAAATAAAGATAAATAAAAGACAAAAAAATAATCCTTTAAATAACTATTTGTAATAAGCTGTATTAAAATGTTAAGCACTACTTTGATAACAGTTCCTAATTTTTGCCATATTTCTACAAACTGTAGCATTTCACATTTCAAAATTAATTCTGCTAGATCTATAGAAATTTGAAATTGGCATGTTTCTTCTGTATACTTTTTATAGGATTGTAGTTTTGAACTATTTCAAAAGATTTTCTAGTATTAATAGTAATAGTACCACAGAGATACGTTTAAATTAGTATTAATTCACGAAAGTACATGATAGGATACAGAATTATACAATAAGAAATACTATAAAATAAAAATTATGCCCACACTCCTATCGCAAGAAGTTAGATAGCTAAAAAGAATGAAACATCAAATAAAATGTCCCAGTAACTGAAAAAAATTATGATACATAACATAATCTTGTAAATACTGACAGAGCATACACTAAATAAATAACTCATATCTATAATAACTAAAATTCTAAAGGCAATTATTAAAGGATGTTTATATCTCAGCTAAAGTCAAACCTCCATAATCTTCTCTTCTGCCTCAGCCCTATCAACTTCTAGTTTTTGCTGTGTTGCACTGGCTTGGGTTAGCTGGTCTCTAAATTTTGTAATCTCAGTCAGCTGTTCATCTCGTTCCTTAGTCAAGTCATCCTTTATCTTCAACAGTTCAGTCACACTGCAAATGTTAGAGACAAAAGACTGCACATTTGTGACACAATATATTTTGTTCCAAAGTAATTTTTATTTCTTACACAAATGAAATGGTTTAAGTATGGTATGTGACTAACACATGTGACTAGGATATTTACAAAGCAATGATCAGAATATTTAAATCTACCTACTCTTGTTCTTTTTTTAACTTTAGCGAATACAAGTATGACCCATTATCCAAAAGTAGTGCATTTCAAGGACATCTTTCGTAAGTGAGAATTGCATCAATGGAAAATGCAATCATTATTACTGCATGAGAAAATACAGTAAAGAGTTTCCAGACCTCAGAATAATCTACCACACCATACTAAATTGTATTACGTGATAATTACTCTGTGCATATATAGTAAATACATATATACGCCTGCCTGCCAAGCACGTGCGTAGCTCGTTAGACGACGGGTGACAAGCCCCAATATAAGTGCGGTTCAATTCTGCAAGCTGGCAGAAAAGCCACGGGTTCTCCAGATTTACTACGATCATGCCATCGAACCGAACGGTTATGATGTCCATTGCATTGAGCCGAAGAGCTGAAAGCTCAATTGCTTCTGGGTCGAAAAATAAAATATAGCAAATATAATGTATGTACAATTTAGCTTCACTTACAACTATATAGAAAACAGCAAGCACACAGGAAGGTACAATTATAGTGATGAGAGTGTACTATGATGTCATCTTAGGTTGGGGTGGTAGGTGATACAAGAGACTGGGGCGCAGTAGAGATAGAAAGAGAGTCATCTATTAGTAGTATGAATGGTTGATCCAGGCAAGCTGAATGCTTGCATAATGTCTTTATTTTATTCACCATAATTGATAGCTTAATTATGTCCAATTTTACACTATGCGTAACACTTGTACAAACTCACTTATGTTTTTCTGATACTAAAAGACACATCTTACAAACAGATGCACAAAATAAATTTATACAAAGCACAGATTTTTAAAGACACAATTCAAAGCTATGATGCAGTGATGCTGAATAACTGAGTTTTGCTAGGTTACTCACTTTGTTTACTATTATTTTGTCAAAACAAAGATATTCTGCACACTTCTTTTGGTTAACTAAATACAGGTGCTAATGTTGGTCTTCTGTAAAAGTAAAGTGGTATAAAATGAACTTTAGAAATGAGGATGACATGCTAATACAGGAAAGCTGTGCTGCAACATTTTTAATTAAGTGTTATATTTCCCATATGCTTTTTCAGTTCATTTTGTTAGAAAAGAAATACTACAGGGTGTTCAAGATAAAAGTAGCCCGATTGGCAAGTATTGATTAGTCAACCGGGCTACTTTTATCTTGAACCCCCTGTACTATGCTCATTTCTATACATTCACACATTTTATTAAAAAGTAGGAGAAATAATAATAAACAGAATGGTACAGAAATATAAAATCTAACCTATGCTCCTGACCCAGGTTTAGACCAGCGCCTTGCTCCACTAACTTGCTCAGCTGTTCAATCTCATTCCTCAATTGTTGACAAGTCTCCTTTGACCTAGCCTCTTTTTCATGAGCAGCATCTACCATCTTCCAAGCTTTCTCTACTTCCTGCAATTGGTGGTACAGGATATGGTGATTTCAAATACAAACTAAAATACTCAATGTGTAAATGGATGTTTAATTTAGGAAATTAATTACATTATTGTTGAAAATATAACTGCTTAGAACTAAAGTCATTTTACTCAGTGCCAACTTTAGATCTTATTTCTTGTTAACTTCCTAGAATGGCCAGGTTCAGAGCACTTTCACAGAAGACCTAGTATAAATTCTTATTTTTTTCCAAGTTGGATGGATTTGGGAGTCATCCATAGTTGAAGTAGAACCATGTTCATTTAGTGCTTGAATCCATTGCCCTAACATCTATGCTATGTTAAAATACAACAACTTTCACTCTGTGTTGATTAATGTCTCTACAAGTGTCTTTTGCATGATTTTCTCACCTCACTCTCCCTATTGGTGTACCCAAGCTTCAAAGAAGAGTCAGGGAACAATTTTTACTTCCCTTCATAAAGTCTTCAGTTCATGTGATCTTTCATACTACACTAACAATGTTCTTTCTGTTCATAAATGGACTATTCGTGATTGCAGCATTACTGGTCATAACATTAACCATCTCTTTTCCTTTCACGACACCTTGCCCCAGCACACAAAAAACAGATCAGTGTTTCAATCATTGAGAATCTATAGACTGCCACTACCATATTAATATATATATATATATACTCTGCTTTGATCTTCTGTATCATGCTTGTTGAGTCACTCAAAAAACAATAATAAAATATACCATTTCCCATAGCCTTTACAGACCTTACACCTCTCACTCCATATTTCTATAGCCTAGTGTGCAGGAGGTAGGAAGGCCAATTCCTTTCCTCATGTGTGGAATGTTGAGTGTGGGATTGAACCCACAATCCTCTTCAGTCGGAGTCGATAAGAGAATGCTCACGCATTACGCTAATTTGTTCCACACATATTTATCTACACTGCTTAACATTTTGACAAATAACCTTATACTTAAGCATTCAACATTTCTCTTATTGGATATAATACCTTACTATAACACAAAGTAACTTTATTGTAGCATCACAGTTAACAGAAACATTCTAAGTTCAGTCTAATCCATCACTATAAATTACTACAAACCTTTTTAAGAGAAGTTATCGTTGCCTGATCTTCCTGTGATAGTTTCAATGCAGTAGAAACTTTTGCAGAGTTAGCCACAATCTCTGCATTGAGTTCTCTGCATTTCTGCATAAGCCGTCGCTCACTTTCATTCGACTTTTTAAGGGCTTTGTGTAGTTTTTCATATTCCAATCTAAACTTTTCCAAACTTTTGTCACCAGTAAGTTCAGCAATAACCTGTGAACAAGTGTTCATGTATTTATAAAAATCATTTGTTGTTATATAATTACATTCATTAATTTATTCACCATAACTAATGTGTACATTCATTTGGTTCATTAAACCTCATCGTGTGTCACACTGTTGATGATAAATTTATTCTACAAACACCAGTCGCGTAAGTGCTTCTTTGTTTCAGATGTTTTATGTTTTCACAAAACAGTGGGTACAGCATCAGTAGTGAACTTCATCCAGTAACAACAAATAAAATGGTTTGGCCACATAAGCAGATTACCAACAGACAGTGTGCCTCAAAGAGAGCAATGCTACTTTGATACAGTGGATACAAAGCAAAAGGCCATCCACGCAAAGGTGAACCTCAAAAATAGAGGCAGAGAAAAACACTATTTATGAAGCGCACACAAAAGCCTGTTCCATAAATCTCTTCTTATCCTGAAGCTGTGAGGCAAAACAGAATAAGAAAAAAGAAGAAAAAGAAATAATATATAAAACAAGAATATATAAATTGCATACTTACCGCTTGAAAGTCACTCTCGTATGCATCAATATTTGCATCATCAGAAAAAGGCTTCTCGCTGTCCTTCTTCTCCTGTATTAGAAAATGCATATCATTTGGTTTATCATGTTTTGGTGTGGGTATTTTAATAAACTTTTTTATTAAGGTTTTTTTCTTCTGTAACAAAATTGTGTATAATATATAGCTTAATATATATTAAGGGTTAATATATATCTATAGCCCGAGTGGTTACCGGGGCCCAAAAATTGGGGTGTAAAGAATAGAACCACTGTTACCTGCCACGCATGTCGTAAGAGGTGACTAAGGAGGTATGGCTGAAATCGGATGCATGTGTCATAGACGTATAGAAGTCTATGCGTTTAGGGGCCTACCAAACCAATTGCAACGTATACACGTTCTTGGCAAAGATCAAACATATCACAGAGAGTGATTACAATTGGTCGTAAAGAACGAACGCAAAGAAGAAGATATATCTATAGCTTTTATTGCAAATTTGCCAGCTGTACTGTTGATACCACAATAACCAAAAGCAATGTTGATACGTTATATCATTGTGTCTAGTGGGTATGCCGCACTGGCATTATAACTGCTCTCACATAGAAATACAATAATTTGAGATATTGATAAATTGGAAACGATTACGTTTTATTTAAGCATTTGTTTGTTAAGTAGGAGATTAAGGTCTCTTAAAGCCGAGGCACGCTCTTTCAACCTAAGGCGACCCTTTTATTGGTTATATCAGAGCATATAGGCCAACAATTTATTTAAGCTTATAAATATCACATTATTATTATACAAACTACCATGAAGTATCCAAAATCTGTATAAGCGCGAATTATTTTCTTTTCATTTTATTCGTATGTTCGTTTCACCATCTACCTCTCTCTTTAACTCTCTGAACTCTCTCCCTCTCTCTGTATATATATATATATATATATATATAAAGGTCTGTGTATGTGAGATGAAAAACTGATTACTATTTGTATGTATCGCATTGTCGTATTATTTTGTTGTCAATCCACAAGCTACGCGTTAAACAAATATTAAATAATCATGATACATAACCGTAACCGAACCATCGCACGAGAACAAAGCGAGGGTTTTTTAAATATATTTATATTACCTACATGAAATAATGACATAGACTAATCAATATTATGTAAAACAAACAAGTATTAAGCAGAAAGTCTTACCTCAGACATTATTTCTGGTGTTTTGAGCGGTCTTTATGTCTCAAAATAAAGTTTATTATTTTATCATTTACAATGTCCACTCGTTTCTACAACCACCCATGTTGCTAGGGAATAACAGTTACTGCCCTTGAATAACTGTTGCCGTACGACAAATGATCTCCCCTAACGTATGCTTACTATTGATCCTTATAAAATAAATTGCATTCTTTGTAAGAAAATATAGAGATGTAAAATATCGCTGGCAATATGCATTTATTAATTTAAGATATCTCATTGTTGATATTGCAGCCGAAACCATCGTATCACATTTGTGTACATTAATATATTTTTTTTCTCTGTCGACTTAGATGTGGGATCCCTGCTTCTTCTATTACTTGTGCATTTTCCAGTACAAATTTTTCAAAAATAATTTAAGAAGTTAACGAATTTGTTAACTTGAGAGTACAATTTCATAAAGGGAGATTCGGAGAAGAATGAAACAGCAAAAATGAACAAAGCAAAGCAGGCATTTGTCATGCTTTAAAACCTATTGATACCAAAACGAAAGGGGTTGAAAATGAAACTCAGAATATACAGAATAAACATTCTTAGAATATTACTAATGACTGCATACATTACATATAAAGTATAGATCTTTCAAAATAAAGTTTTTAGAATAATCATGTGAATATTTTGGTGAGAAAATATCACAAATGAGAAGCTGTGAAATAAAATTAATTGTACATCACTGACAATCACGTAACAAGATGGACATGTGTGTAGAATGTCACCGGCTTCTTTAACAACGATAGATCTTCGACGGATGACAGAAGGAGGAGACGAAGGAAACAAAATCTAGTGAAGGATGGTGGAAAGGAAAATGAGCATACACTGACAAGTGATACCACAAGTAGAAACGCTGCAGACGGGCAGCAATGTTAATCACTTGTGAGTGTCTTATGTTTTAACTATGATATGACACTCATCATCATCATCATTGGCCTCTTTGTCTCAGGAGACAATAGATGTTGCGTCACGTAGTATGTTCTGTGCTGAATCACAACGTTTCTTGTGGCTGTAACGGCCTATTCTGGAGTGGCAATCCTTGCCACAGTTGCTGCAAGTAAAACTGGAGACTAGAGCCGATACATGGGATGTTCTCTTTGCTCTCTGGGCTCTCTTTTGCCTCCACGTGTGATGTTGTTTTTCTTCTTTTCTTTTGAGCCACCCTCACTACTAAGATAATAATAATAATAATAATTCCTCTCGTACCGGTATACGTTACATAGGGCTTGCAAGTAATTTCTCCATACCGCTATATCCTGGGCAACTCTCTCAATCTCCTACATGGAACTGAGACCGATATTTCTTGCCTCTTTCAGCAAAGTTCGTTTCAGGGTCTCCTTAGGTCGTTCTCTCTTTATGAATCCTTTGCATCCCACTTCGATATTCATTGATGATTTCTCCGCAAGGTGTGTCCAACATATCTCCATCTTCTCCTTCTTATAACAATTGTCACTGGTGGTTGACCAGACAGTTCTCATTTCATCACTTCTCCTGAATTCGTTCCATTTTATGTTCATTATTTTTGGCAGACATCTATTTTCAAATGCATTCAACTTGCTTTCTGTATCTTTAGTCATTTTCCAACTCTCGCTGACATATGTTAGGATTGATACAACATTTGAATTGAAGATTCGTAATTCTAATATAACACAAAAGTAAAGCTGGAAGGAGTGGTTACTTAGTGGTATTACCTAATTTTTTACTTTCAACTTTGATCTATCTGCAGGTCTACTCTACTGTAGAGAGCATCGCATGCGTCAACGATTAGAAATTAGCTGCGCTTTGCAATGTATGCGTTATATTACTGCCAATCTTCTGTCTGAGACTCTTCATAGTTCCATCTTCTACATTGTCTATGACTTCTCACAATATTCTCTTCTACTATCTTATTCGTTTCATTGTCCATAATCTCAACAGACAACTGTATGATTTCCTTTGCAATCAACACACACATAAGCTCAGTCATCTTCGTCCTGCTCCTTCTACCGTCACACAGTTCCATTGTCTACCCCTGTCTTCTCTTAAACCGGCGTTGCTCATTGTCTTCATCTCTGTGAGAAATGTTTATTAAATAAAGAACTAGTTTGCTACACACAATTGACCACCACACACGTCTTAAGATGTTTATTATTTTCATACTATCTTACAGCTTAAATATAATTCTACAACAAGATTGGCTCAGTGCAATCTCACAATGCCGATATCTTTTACAGACGTGATATCTCGTAAATAGGATTGGATACCAACTCCTTGTCCCTAACGACATTGACCTCTACATTAAAAATACTACACTCGACATTAGGATGATTCACCCCACACGCTTACAGCATTTTATCACCATCTGATGTTCTTGCTTTCTCCCATCACCGTTACGGTGCTATCATTATTACAAACCCGATGATAATAATAATAGCCGTCTATCGCAAGCGATGATGACAACAGCTCAGACGTGCACTGTTGCACCTTTCTGGTATGTGCGTAGGTGACTGTAGAGTCAAATCCTAGAATACAGTCCACTACCACAGGTCAACATTATCAAACTTATCTAGACTTTCCATCTCCATAGTTCAATGATGATAAAAATCTGGTGCCGGCATCTTTCAATTCTCAAATCTGATCTTGAAACACGTTCAGTCTTTCAAAATTTCGTTTCGATTTCGTTAAGGACTGTTGCTGAGTATGAGATTTTCACCGAGATTTAGGGAGAGTGAATCCAAACAAAATGCATGATGAAATAGAATGTGCTAGTTTTAAGGACGCAAAACAAGGCATTTTAATTGCAAAAAAAGTACAGACACTTTGGCTAAAATCATAAACAGTGATTACTCTGGATAGACCACACAAAAATAAACATTGAAACCTACGCAAAGTGTTAGATCGTCACTTTCATGACAAACACCATTGATTGAAATTCGCGAAATAAGGTGTAGAACAGATGCTGTATATCGGTCTCACAACGTCATTTAGCGACAGCAAAAACCTTCTGGATGCGTCTCTGAAAAGTTGAAACGTATACTACGCCCATTGATGCATGATCTAATATCGTTCTTTCTTACGTAGCAGTATCATTCGAAGTGCAGACTACTGATCCTCACAGGATCTATGATTCATTGCTTGAAAAAAACAAAGCCTATAAACATTATATTTCTCTTTATCTTGTTATTTATCTAATGGTTTTGCTCTGTTCAAGTTAAATACCGTTTACGTTCGTTCTAGATGTTGTTTTATCACTTTGTCTGCTTCTCTTCTACCATTTACTTTTTTTTTTTTTATAGAAGTGGTGAGGGTGGGGAAAGGAAGTAGTAGTCATATTGTGTGTGCTTGTTCTAAGGCATTTTGTAAGCTGTTTTCATTTTATTAAGGCTGTTCATGTCATCGGTCCATCGTTTGCGTGGTCTTTCTCTTGCTCTATACTCATAATTTTTCAGTGAGGTTCTCTATGGTAGTCTTCTTCTTCTTTGCGTTCGTTCTTTACGATCAATTTTAATCACTCTTTGTGATATGAGTTGATCTTTGCCAAGAACTTGTATACGTTGCACATTGGTTTGTAGGCCCCTAAACGCATAGACTTCTACACGTTTAGGACATATGCATCCGATTTCAGCCAAACCTCCTTAGTCGCCTCTTACGACATGCGTGGCAGGTAACAGTGGTTCTATTCTTTACACCCCAAATTTGGGCCCCGGTAACCACTCGGGCGTCTATGGTAGTCGATACCATTCTTGTCTGGTGCACAAACCATTTAATATGTTGTTCTTTTATGAATTTCATAACCGGTTTCACATCCAGTATTCTGATTTCTTCATTTCTAACTTTGTCACTTATGTAACTCTTCTAAGGCACCTCATCTCCGTCATTATGATTTTATCTAATTTGTTAAATTCCAATGAAGGTCTCTTTTGCGAAATACATTTGTTTTCTTGATAGTTGAAATGTTGAATACATCTTCATGTAGCATATCCCTTACAGAACATTGCTCTCATCGGAGTCTGACTGAAAGATTTGACCTCATCCTGTTCAAAGTTTATGTCTTACTCTACCTGTCTTTTAGAAACTATGACAACCATTATTGCTCTCTCTAAATAAATGTAACCAAAATATTAGTTTGTGAGTCGTGTTATTATTTGTGAGTCATTGTTTCTAGATGTTCAGGTCTTATAAGATTTCTGTATTTTTTTCACTTTTTTGTCCTAGGCATTTTAAGAATTTTACTGTAACACTGTTTCAAAAGATTTAATTTTCTTCTTTAATTGCTTGTGTAATGGTACATGATACACATCCATATGTTGTCGCAGGATAAATGCATGTCCTTAGTTTTACTTTCATTTCCTTGCTTGTGTTCTTTTTATTCTTCTTTTGTTGTCACAATGTTACAGAGTTGTTGCGGTTTTCATCTTGCGCTGCTACAGTGGCTTGGGCGAGTTATTTTTGCTTTTTGAAAGGATTCTGCTAGGCCATTTTTTTTGTGGCCTTCCTTCCTGATGTTCTGTTGTAGAATACTGTGTAGTGGAGTTTGTACAGTTTGAAAAATATTCCACACCCATTGTGGAATTGAACCTGGACCAATCGTCTAAGAAGCAAGTTCACTACGTTCACTAACAACTACGATTCTCTAGTTTTACAAAGTATCAAAACAAAATACAGCGACGTTTCGACCAAAAGGCATATATCAAGCAAAGAATACATTACAAATGAAAGGACACTATGGTACTATACACCAGATGATAAATCCCTAACTGTTGAAATTACACACAACTAATATTAATGAAATTAAGGAGTGTTGAAGAACAACAAAACAAGGTGTATAGTTCATAAATATTTAATGAATATATGTATGAAACTATGAACATAATACAAATAACATTTCAACCCTTTCACCAAGGAATGATTTGTAATATTTATCCAGCACAGCAATTAAAGACAAAAGAAATTCAAATGCTGAAGCTTTTGTAAACACTTCTTGGTCAAGTATATTAAATATATACTACGTACATATTCAGATAAATAATACGTGAATGTACGCTATTCATACAGTTGGCTTCTTCTTCATTTACTTTCAGATGTCAATGTGAACATGTTAAAGAAAGTAGTTGTCCGCTACAGGTTGTTGAGATTCCTAAAGAGCTTGTCTCGCAATAGCACAGGTGATATTAATTTTCCTTGTATGTTGAACATCAAAAAATGTTAAGAAGTCACTTTGTAAGTGTTGCACTAACCCTCATTAGAAATCGCAATATTTAGTTGGTTGCAAAAGATGGTATCAGTTATATGAGGACTATCATCATAGCACTCTGGACATGTCCATAGGTGCTCCGATCACCGCCTCAACAAATCCAGGAGCATCCAGCGGCCCAACACGTCAGTTCGATGTTGATTAGTCAATCTCTTTGCATATTTGGTAGGTCGTTCTTTTCAATGGTATCTTTGTAGTTCCGTTTTAGTCTGATTTGGTCTTTTCTGCTGAACTCATCATTTGTCTGGAAATACACGTTTTGTTTCACACTCCATTGAGTATTTTCTTGTCATGAGTTTTGGTCCTCTTTATTATTTATATTTGAATTAGGTGAACCTAATTTTCTCCTCCTTTGCCAGTCTGTCTACCTAATCGATAGAAGATATATTGCAATGAGATGGAATTCACTATATTACAGCTCCTTTAAACTACTGGCATAGATTGTATAGTGCTTCGTTTTAGGTTATTTAGTTCTGCTTTTTATGACTCCCTAGTTGTGTAACTACTGATAGTATTCTTCCTCTTTACCCCAAGGGAGGCATAGCTCCGCAACCAAGGCTTTCCTAGCCCACCTATCCAAGGCCATCATTTTCAAATCTCTCCACATTTTCTTGCATTCCATCTCCAGGCGTTCCTGGGTCTTCCCTTACCAACTACTGATAGCGCAATCATAAAAAGAACTATGCCTCTCTGTGCTTTCCTCTTTCAATAAGATTTTTATTTCAATTTTCAAGGCATCTGGTTCAGCTCTAAAGTTTCTAAGAATATTTCACTACTGTATAATTGTGGTTTACAATAAAGAATGAGAACAACTTTTGTTACTAATAAATATTTGAAAGAATATTCAGAACTGCTATTATAATTTATTATTGTTAAAATAAGAACAAGTTTCCTATTCAGATTGAATGTAATGATCTCGAATATCTTCTGTCTCTTGCCACGATGGTATATTTTAACAGTCTTCTATATGTCCATCTCTTAATGTTAACTTCCAGATTTTAACATTGTATACCTCTTACCTAACTTTCTTGCTAGTAGTTTTTAAAAGAGTGTCATGTATACAAAATATTGCATTTTAATTTTGATTGAATTTTATTTGTTTCCATGAAATACAGTTCCATTTTCTGCATATCCATACCTCCAGATTCATTCTTATAGTGTAATTGCTTATTAATTTTCCATTCAATGAGCAGCTTGATAATGAAATCACATATTTTCAGAAAAGACGCTAAGCCGCCCTAAAAACGCACATAATTAACTCAATGATAATTACCAAATTCTTGTTTGACAGAGGCAGATAACCATTCTTCATCTAAGGACAGAGCATAACAGATTAAACAAACACATGCATAAACTTTGTCTGCCTGCTTCCCCAATGTGTTTTTGTATAGAAGTGAACATCCTACAAAACATGTTGTGCAAGACTGTCCTTTCTACAGGTAGTATAGAAAGCAATACTGGCACAATAATACAATACATACAATTATATGGAAATAGAGAAAAGCTCAAAACAATAGTTTTCACCATGACAACTCATCTAGCTGTGTAAACATGTTAAGCAATAACAGAAAGAAATATGAAACAAGAAGAAATATGAAACCCATAAAACCAGTAATGATTAACATTGAAAAGTTATGTCAAATTTCAGATAAATAATACAGGTGCCAGTTAAAAAGAAAAGGAATGCAATAGCAAAGATCAGACACGCTGCAAATGTGCTGCAACTTGTACGTAAGACATCAGCAAACTAGAACATAGTTAATAAAATCTTTAAAGTATTGTTATATTTAAAAATATAACAACAATTCCTACTAAACAAAACTTGCTTTATCTGAAAGCTTTTGTACTCAAGAACCAAAAGAACAAGAGAGTTCATATGAAGACTACCAATGGTAACTATCATTGCAGTATGATATTTTTAGTGCATTACTGGTAACTTTAAGTTAAATTATCTAATCCTAAATAGAAAACATAAAACTATAAAAAATTACAAAGTATACAAAACTTTAAAAAAAACAAACACATTATACTATACAGTTCTTGCTGTTTAAACGATGTATAATTTTAACAAGCTTAACTGCTTTCATGTGTACGTAAAAATTTAACACAATTACTGTAACATAAATTTAACAATATAAATACTTGCAAAACAAGAGACTAGTAAAAATGATAAATGGGCACAGACTAAAGAAACTGACTGCTATTGTAACTTGTCATGTTGAACTTAGATGATGTTCACTCAGTATGGAGATGAAATGGCAGTAAACAAACAACTGACCACTAACATATGCATCAAGGCAAGTATAGAACTACTTCTTCAACACTAGGGAGGCATAGGTCTGCAACCAAGGTCTTCCAAGCCCATCTTTTCAAAATCTCCCCATTTTCTTGCATTCTGTCTCTAACTCCTGCCTCCAGGTATTCCTGAGTATTATCCATTGGATGGCATGTCTCATGATGCTGTCAGAGGTCTCCTCAGTGTGTGTTCTATTCATCGTCACCTTCTGCCCCTAATTTCTTGTTCCTATAGAACTACTACTAGAATATAAATATAACAAAACTGTAAAACCAAGATAATTTGTATATGGGTAATGATGACATTCAAATAAGTAACTTGCCTCAATACTGACATGGGAATATGTATTCACTTATAACTATTACATCTATAGGAAAACAACCATTTATTACCATTATCTGACATGTTTTTCTTTCATCTAATATATATATCCAACTTTGCAGTACCCTGAACAACTGTTTTGATATAGTTAATTTGTTCTTAGTGATTCCAGTTTTTAACATTGAAGCAGGAAAAGAATATGTTTTATAAAGGTGTAAAAAAACATGAATGAAACCCAACTCACTAACTACTTGTTTTATTCATTTTATATATATATATACTTAACCCATCCACTTCAGAATATGTCTTGGCAAACCAAATCTAGCCATCCATGTGAAAGACCTATGATCTATTTATTTTCAATTATAATTTACTTAATTGCCACATAGTATAGATATAAACTAATTAAGAATTGAAAACAATAATATAAATATGTTTGCAATAAAGAGTACACTTTTCAACATAAATTAATTCTGTTCAAGATTATGATAACTTAAGATGTGTCATTCATTTCCTACGCTAAGCAAATTTCAATTGTTTTGCCAATTACAATAAATATTTAATCCCTGTAATAACAATAATAGTTAAATAAGCAATATACATAATTAAGGTTACAAATATAGTTCTTGAACCTTGTGGAATGATTTAAAATTTGCAGTATTAAAGGTTAAGAACTAAGTCATCAACCATGCTCCAACTATTTCAGCATTTCATTTCAAGATTATGTTAAACATAGTACCATAAACATAACTGCAAAAGTCAGTCCTATTCTAATATGCAAGCTTCTGTGACATAGGAACACAGTACAGTAAACATGTGGGCAAAAGCTAGTCCTATTCTAATATGCAAGCTTCTGTGATATACAAACACACATAGTACAGTAAACATAAGGGTATAAACTAGTTATATTCTAAATATGCAATCTTCTAAAGGTATTTTTTAATACAATTCTGTGTTCTCACTCATAACAGGAACACCTGCATGTTCAGGACAGTAAACATTGGGCCGTCATCATTGCACTTCAGTGGGATATATGCTCCAATCTCTTTTTTACACAGGAAGATTTCAGCTGGAACTTTATTTTTTCTAATGAATTTTGTCAGGGCAGTGGCTTTCCAGCCTGCTCAAAGGGTACTAGTGCAGACTAAAAACATTGTCTGCCTACAACCTTGCACAAATTAATTGAAAAAAAAACTGATATTTTTTAAAACTGTTTATCATGTTTTTATGCAGGAAAGTGGTCATTTAGCATTTACAAAACACCCACAAAAGCTGACGTTTTGAGGATGCACAAGTTATTATGGCACTAGTGACTTGCATTTAGTGTAGGGAATGATACATTTGTCACAATTTATCATTAAAAGTTGTTTCAAAACTAAGATACATTTCCGATGGATCTGACCCAGTGCCATACATACAAAAGTAGTGAATAATTTTTTTAATATTAATAAAGTCAACGTATTGGACATATCTAGGAATTTGCTAGATTTAAGCCCATTGGAAATGTGTGGCAATCTGCAAGCAATGCCTTCATAAAATAGACTAAGATAGAAGAGAAACTTTTTCAAGTCCTAATTCGAGTTTGATGCAGGAACCTATAATAGGCTGAAGATTGTTTAAAAACTAGTACATTCCATCCCAAACATATCAAAATGCGGCTCAAAAGTCAAGCAGGTCATATTATGTATTAAACTGAGAATATTAGTGTGAGTCATAATAACAATTTGAAAAAAACAACTTTTCATTCCCTTGTCTCTTTTTCAATGAATTTGCACAAGAGCGTATAGTGATAAAATAATCTCAACAATTATAAAACCAATATCTAAAATGAACTCTGAAAAATATACTAATACAATACCAGGTTGACTTGTTTTGTTATGAGAAAAAGTACACAACATTTGTAGACAACAGAACTTAATTTTTTAAAGCTAATGTTAACATTTTTTTTAAAAACTGTAGATAACTAGCTGTAATGTGGTAGAAACATTGGCAAGAAGAAGAAACATAGAATATTTTACCTTTGAACAAATAAGTGTTTGATTGATTGGACCATCATCATTGCACTTCGGTGAGTAACCATGTGTGCTCCGATCTCTTTCTTACACAGGAAGATCTCAGTGGCAGTGCACAAACTCTGTAGCACTGGCAAGGGTCCCGATGTAATTTAGACGATGGTGAAAATATTTTGTAGGATTTTTATTTTGCAACCTTTCTAGCGAATTTTGCCAGGGCGGTGACTTTCCAGACCGCGCTTCTCGATTTCGAACTGCCAAGAGTTCTTTTACGTGCTCAACTTGAGCCTAGAACCTACCTTTTATCGTCCATCTCCTATAGGACTCCGATGAACACATAAGAGTATATATAATAGTTATCTTTGATTTTAATAGGCAACACTTTTCAACATAACATTGTATGTCTCTTAGACATAAAAATTATAAATAAATATTTCACAACATACTGGAGAAAAATTGCCAAACAAAAACAATACAGAAATCCTTCTTACCAAATTAAATATTAAAAAAGAAGAGATTTTAAAAGAATGTCAGAAAAATTGAAGCTGACAGAAAAAAGAAATTATCCAGTTATTTTCTTAATACTGGGAATAATTTAAGTTAAAACAGGATACCAAAGACATGCTTGAATGGAATTTTGATGTATACATATGAAGACGGCATATCCCCAAATAAATTGGTTTATTAACTTATTGATGTTTGGGACCAAACAGCAGCATTTGCATATTAATGGACAAAAATAGCAAGCGAACCTAGACTACATCATACAGAATAATAAGGAGACAAAATGCAGAATTATTTCATAAAATTGATAGTGCATCCTTAATTACAATAAATATGTGGATATGTACGTGTGTGCATATTTATTCATGGTTGACACATTTCCATCTTTGCAGACGATAGCATGTGAGTTGTGCTTTGAAGAGTTAAAAATAGGTAAAACCTACAACCTATGACAATTATGCATGTGATTAGCAAGACCAATCATACACAAACATTGTACATATAATTCTTGCTGAAAGTGGTTTGTGAGACAAGATGGTGTTGAAATTCTATATGAGAGTATACAGTTATCTTTTTCATATAAATAATCATATCTCAAATATATGCTAATTCATATTAATCCTGATATTTTAGCTCCAAGGCAAAAATTTCAGAGTTGAAAGGAGAGTCTTTCAATTTAAAAAAAAAATAGTTTTCATCTTAAATACAAAAGTTGTGAAATGTGTTATCAGCTGAGCTTGCCAAGTTCAGCTTTCTTAATTATTTCTGATGCTGAAAAGATGAGACCGTCAATGATTCCTGCTACTGTGAATGTTCCTCCAATTATAGCACAGATCTGCCAAAAAATAATTGAAGCATTGTATAATAATTAGTAACACAGTAAAGGATATGGCAAAGGGTAACATAGTTAGCATAATGAAAGAATTGAACCAACGCGCTGATGACATCAAATCTAGCCAGCCTGTATCAATGATCATAGAGCAACCAGATTAGCGAGTCGACTAAGTGACTCTGACAGTGTCTTGACATTGGTGTCTCCCACCCTGTTACCGCTGTGCAAATGGAGTATTCTGGAATATTACGACAGTGATTACTGTCCGTGCATGATCCTGGTCAAGACACGCAAAACATGGGAGCACAAAGAACATGCGCTTAACTTTCAGCAAGATTAGGCACAATAAATTTAGAGCTCCTTGCAATAAACATAGAAAATTGACACAGCCTCTGTAGTGGAGTGAAAAGGTCGTCGAAGCCTTGTTGACCAAGAGGTGAGCTGTTAAATTGTGGCAGAAGGCCAGAAGTACCACTAGTACACAATCTGAATATACCAAGGAACTGAAAAAGGATGAGAAAACGATGTCCTTTAAGACATGTACAAATCTAGCTAAATGCACCACATCTGACAAATTCTGCATTTGGCTGTGCACTGATAAATTCTTGTCAATGTTGTTAGATTTCACCAGCACATGATTGGTACTGCGTGACGGAGATGCATTTGGGATTTCCAGAGCACAGACTTAAACTGGTAGAAGCCAGATGAGAATTAGGGAAAAACTTTCTGCAGATACTATATGCAGCAGATAAACCAGAATGACAAGGCAAAAAGACTGTTGGCACAGAGGACCATAGCAGAGCTGTGTGTCACAACTACGACTTTCAACTATCTCATGCACCAGCTTATCAAACTACATGTGCACTTCATAAAATGGATAGCTACTTTGCTATTGAAAAGGAAAGTTGTACTGCGATGTGGTAGTTGGTTATCTGAGCCGGTGACTATACATTGAGGTTTGCCACAATGCTCTCCTTTTTCACCAGTCTTATTCAACATATAAACAGTGACAATCACAGAACCAAAACTTGACGGACGAGGTAGAACAATGTCATTTGTTGATGACATTCTGATTCTGGTGTATAGACAGTGGGAAATCAGGAATGAGATTGCTGTGAGACACGGAGAGAACTTGACAGCATCACAGACTGCTGTTGGTGTCTCTGGAGCACTAGTTAATTGTACAAAAGCAGAAGTAACATGGTTCTCCTAACCCTCTTATTCCTGGAGCGGCCGAATGCGCCGTATCGGTATAAACCCATAGGGGCGTTACACGCCCGGCGGTATATACCTTTTAAATCGTTTTTTCTATATCTTTCCTTGCGAATAGACACACTAAATTTAGTCCTGATGTCATTGCCGATAATGGCTGCTGTCATTTTAGAAATCTGTGTGTTTCTAGTGTGTGGTTACGTATCGGCAAATTTTTAAAAAGTTCTTTTATTTTCTGGAAAAACTTGTGATTTATGATTCAGTTGATGGAAAATTTGCCAGCGAGATCATGGATAAATCGGATTGATATATAATTAATTCAATATTTGCGTGCGAAAATTTACGATGCTAGTTCTAGTGTTTACGGCGATTTGCGTAACTATTAGTTACGATGAATTACGATTGTCGATGGATGCGAACACAGCCGCTTCCCTCCGTCCACCCAGGTTGTAAAGTTGAAAGAGAATAGTCGCAACAGCTGAGCACTATCAATATCGAACAATTTAGTGAAGAAATAGGTTCTGCAAATGACCTTTTCATTACATCAATATCTTTCTTTATGTAAACTATATGTGTCGAACTCACCAGTTACCTTACTGCAGAATGTTTTGGTTTGCAGATAAACTATTGAATGTGCCTGCTTTGTCAGATATAGTGTCAAGAAATAGATTTGAAAGTATCAGCAAATATTTGTACTTCAATGTCAATTCCAAATTCATTCCATGAGGACAATATGCAAGGTTAAACCTCTGTCTTGATTGTATGAGGGCCCTCATGCCCGTACAAACATGCAGACTAAGCAACTGCAGGACTGATAAATTCCCAGATACTGCAGGACTGATCAACTCCATTCATGCCAACCATCAACGGACTCAACTCTACTGTTTGGCAGAATGCAGAGCCGCAGTTAGTGTTTCTAAATGAAGATAAGGACTGCACCACGAAAGTGTGTGGAGACAAGTGATAGCTGCCCCACATGTAAAATCAACCTCTGTTATGGAGACTGCTTTTCAACCTTTCAATTTACATTTATCCTCAATAAAACTGACATTTTTTAGAGAAACATACGTTAAATATTGTCATTCATTTTTATTTCTTCACTTGTATAATTTTTACATCCAACTTGCATGGTATTGACAACATACATGTTTACAAACTAGTACCTCATCCATTTAACTGTAAATTGGACTTTAAATCACAAATATTGATTAGAAATTGTATTTGTTATGAATTTTATTTCACGAGCACTTCTCGTTGTTGCTGGGTTATCTTCCTTGCCCTGGGAATTCGGTAGTAACTTTTTCTGAAGGGCTGGGAATAAGAGGGTTAATAGTCACACGGTTAACGCATGTACGCTTATCAGAGTGTTGATATATCCTGAACTAAATCGATGCAATATTTGCATTTGAAATCTGACCGCATCCTGTGTTTCAGGAAATATGTTGAGCATGTCATTGTCAAGTAATAATGTTGAAAAGCAGTTACTGCCTAGACAAAAATAATTGATACAAATTAAAAAAATTACTACAAATTTCTACCACCCTCAAAATAACATCTAAAATGGCCACCGGTGTAATTCTGTTGGGACTGCTATTAATCAATAGAAAAGTTATGGTGTTACACAAAATATATCTTATTTTTTCATCTCTAAGTGACTAAACTTAAAACTTGTGAACTTTAACTGAAATTGCACAGCAATACTAAAAATTACAGATAGAAACATAATATCCAAAATGTGTTATGCCGTACTGAATGTCATACTTACCATGACTAGAAAAGAATAAAATGGTTTTGTTCTCTCTGTGTAGCGAACGGTAATTGGACTTAGTTCATAACGGAACCAAATAGCAGGAACAACTCTTCCACCATGTCCCATTTGTAGCATATCCTACAATTTAAAAAAAAAAGTAAAATAATGAACACACATTACTATTGTCAATGTCATTATCCTTAGTAATTTATACTTGCACATGTTTAATAAGTAAAGAATAAGCAGTCAAATGCTTAGTTCCTAAATGAGAAAAAAATATGCTTAGAATGTATTCTGAATTTTCTACAATTAAATAAATTGAGGTACCCTCTGTAATCTAGGTATACTGGCTGTGTATGTCTTCATCCATTTTATCTTCTTCTTTCTGCCAAGTCACGTTTACTCTATTAATTTTAATCACTCTTTGTGATATGTTTGGATCTTCCAGAGAACGTGTATACGGATAACATTAGTTTGCAGGCCTCATAACGCATGGACTTACCGTTTAAGACATGTGCATCCGATTTCAGCCAAACCTCCTTAGTCGCCTCTTACGACATGCGTGGCAGGTAGCAATGGTTCTATTCTTTACACCCCAAATTTGGGCCCCAGTAACCACTCGGGTGGCCTTCATCCCTATATGTTGATGTCTGAATCCAGCCACTATGCTATGCTGACTGCCCAAAACTGTCCCATTTCCAACATCATATTAATGAAATTCCATAAGGGACACTCTACTGAATGAATGATTATGTCCACTACAATGGATACTTACCCTGTAGGAATATGTGTACTGGAACGGATAACGGATGTTATTATGCCAGTCCTCATACACTGTTGGTACCACCCTTAAAATGTAGTCATGAGTGGACAGGGCTGGAAATACAAGGAAATATATGTTCAAATGTCAACCAAACACATGTCATTATGAATATTGTAGGATAATTATAAGATACCATGTGCAATGAGAATTACAGAATTCTCAGTTCATGTTTTATTTAATAGCATTATGATGTAGCATGTTCTTTGCAGACCTTCGGTATCATCACAGACTGCATGAAAAACTCTAGTTCCCTAGCAAGTTCTTCCTCCTCCTTCACGGTTTCTTTAATGTCCTGTTCCCCTGCTTCATCTTCCACGAACCATGCCCTCTATTACTGTTCTCTACAATCCACTGGGAACTTTAATATGACCAAAAAATGTAAGTTTCTGGGACATGAAATTATTTATGAGTCAACGTTTAGGTCTAGTAAGATATCTATATTTTTCTTTCTCTGTCCAAAATTTATAAGAATCTTTCCACAGCACTTTGTTTCAAAAGATTAGATTTTGGGTTTTTTTAATAACGTCATAGTAACATCATGTTTAGGACCAAAGTATCTGTGGCTTAGAGGCAGTGAGCTCGGTTACAACCAAAGAGTACAGTTTGGAAGCAAATTTGTCCTGTGGATTTTTAAGAACATTAAAATAGACCCCACCATTCAGAAAGCAATGGCAAACTACTGAACCTATAAGTGTTGCCTAGAAAATCAACGACTCATTTACTGTGGTTGATGGTGATGTCTTGTAAAGGATATGCCCTGTTTTTCAGAGTAAAAAAGTATATGCTTGATGACACTGAAGATCAAGCAGCAAATGACTATAAATAAATCTGGATACACCTGATCTATAGTCTTTAGTTGTAGGAGAAATGTGTTAGTACAACTTGACAAATAATGGCACTTCTTTTGTAGTGTTAAAGGGTCTAATGTGTCGACTTTGATTGATTTTTGGGTGAAAGCTTGCTTTCCTTATTACCAGCGTCCCTCACCTTTCACGCAAGCCTTACTCCGACTTCAGAGGTACTTACAATTTAGATCCCCAAGTAAAGGATCAGGGTTTCTGGTAGTCCAATCATGTAATGTGTGCACACCGAGAATATTTGCCCCATAATTTCCACATCATATGGTCACTAGCGCAGTGTTATCAACTTCACTATTGTGACCTCTTCCACCAAATGATCTGGCATGCAGAGATGTTAGCACTAGAAAACGCACTTGACTAAAACTTCTTTCACCTGCTTGTGTTGATAACAAATATTGATAAAACTTTTCTGACAAACAAAAGGGAAGGAATGATATAATACACTCAATATTGGAGTCTGCTAGGAAAGAATTTGCCATTTCAACTTTAGCATGTCTAAGAGATTGCAAGTACTGCAAAGTATTTTTTCTGAAGTAGAATACCTCTCTGCTTGTGACATTACACTTATTGTTCTATTGGATCAAGTATTTTTCATAAGATTGTAAAGTTAGTTCTGGAAACATAACCCGTTTAATTAAATGTCTAGTCAGGAAAAAGATGCACATGTAACTGAAAGTGTCCTGCAAGGAATCAAAAGTAAAACCTCACTAACTGGTTCAGGAAGAATAAACACATAATCTTTTGAGAATCAGAAGCAACAAAAACAAAATGAGTATACATGTTCTCCAATACAACTGAGAAGTTCTGATTAAGTTCTAACAGATAGAAAATACTCTACTTAAATCATGCATGCTACTCACGGTTGGCTGTTGTTTTATCAACGCCCTCTAGGGGATTAAATGAGCCCTTCACATCCTAAAGACAAATAATGTATGTAATCATATAGTTAATATAATGTAAAGTAAGACAAGTAGCAGTAAATGCAATAACAAAATATGAAACGTCATGGAATATGCTTTTTAACCTGCAGGAATTTTTTTATTACATCAGGATACCATGATAAACCACTGGAAAAGCAGTTAAAAACAAAAATAATTCCAAATATACTCAGCATTAGTGTCTTTTATGCTAAATTGAAATTGTTATCGGCATTCCATCATGAACTGGTAAATAAAATTTCAGTTCTCCAGATCTGCAAACAAAATTGGACAAAATTCCAATTTTTGTATGGATCCATGTGAGACAAGGGCATCAGGAGTCTGTCAAAGTCTGAATGCCTCTTTAGTGTTATTGCATGGCACCTGATTGTTTTAGTGAGTCTCTTGGCTGGTTGCCTCCAGCTTCAGCACTCTTATTTGCTGGAGCAGACTGTGGTCAAACTCAAAGGACAAAAGTGGTTGTAATAGAAGTAGAAGACAAGAATGTCCCCAAAAGAGAAAGAGACCAGCAATTTAATCCATAGCTGGGGAGTGATTTGGCTGCAGCCAAAGCATCTATCATTCTCCTGTGATTTCTGCACTGTCATCTTATGGGGCCTAACTCTGCTCCCCAGCCGTTAGTCTGGTCTTTCACCTTCAGCCTGTCTGGTTTGGTTAGACCTGCCAGGAGTTGCACTCCTACCGGCATAATCTGAAGGATCATCAAGAAACACAAACCCTCCAACCACAATAAGGTAGGCTAATGTGGAGGGGGCTCTCTAAATATAACACTATACCAAATTTTAGCTCTCCAGAAAATGTGTAACCTAGAAATACATTGATGCAAACACAAACATCAGTTACATTTAGTGAAATAAAAGTGCAAAAAAAAACTACTGCTAATAAAAATAATAATTTAATATTGGAAAAAAATGATCAAAATATGCTTCTACCACATAGTCTTACCTTTCCTTCCTCCAGATCCATACCAAATCGAAGTTTGTGGACTATATGTGTCATATCCGGGTTATCCGGCTGAACCCCAGCTGAGTGAGTGGATACATGGAAGTTACCCGGAACCTGGGAAGTCACAATTTCATAAATAATTTCTTTAATTTTGGATTCATTATCCATGAATAATTCTTACCATTTAGTAAATACACTGTTTTCAAAGAGAGATGGCTAATTAATAATAGTTATAAACTTACTGAGCAAGAAACAGAAATTCATTAACAAGAATAATTTGACACCATCAACAGTAATCTCATATAATGGAGAGTGAGCTGAACAGGAAACATGCTAAGCATTCAAAATTATTACAATTATTATAGCAACGGTAATGAAGTGGAAAAGAGCCCACTGGTCAAACAGACAAAGGAAGGACATTTACAGGGATGTAAGAGTTGCTAATAGTAAATTTGATAACATTCTGTGTCAGTGACAACATGTCCTAGATATTCCAAAGTTCGAGATCACCAATTCTCAATGTGCACATGGTTGAGCTACATGAGACTGTGATCCTTTACTTGGGAAGCTGAATTATAAGTATCCCTGAAGTTGGAGTAAGGTGCGTCTGAGTGGTAATAGGGAAAGCAAGCCATCATGTAAAAATCAATCAGGTGCTTTGACTATACCTGAATACAAAGCGACAGAACTAAAAAGAAAAACAGGGATGTAAAACAATTATAATGGAATCAAGTTACCGTTAATGTCAGGAAAAGTGATGAATTGAGCAGTAACAATACTGAGAGATGAACAGACAGAACATATCTTGTATAGACCAGATTTTCCCATTGTTCATAATTGTAGAAAGATCAGTAGAATGGAGTCTAACTAAAGAACCTTTGGAAGAACCAAACTAAATTAAAACACATGAAGTACCCTTTCTGGCATATGATATCCACAACTTACTCTCCCATGACATCACATAACCTTACAATGGATTCCAAGGAATAAAAGAGCAGACCATCTGGGAAAGGAAGGATCATCCAGGCTAAAAATGAACACAAATATTTGTTATCAAACTATTAGGTAGATACTAATAAATAATTCCCAAGAAGAATGACTGAACTGTTGGGTACTGGATTGACTGGGAGGATCATGGACACTAAAGTGAATTAACCAAAACTAAAGACATCAACCCGTTGCAATGTAGAAAGCAGATCACCATCTTCCAGTTCAGAACAGGACATGTTTGACTGCACTCCCACCCAAAAAAATAAAACCCAACTCACCAACCACATTGCAGAAACAGCAGCTACCCACACAACATGAAACAGTATAACATGCCTTGTTGGAGAATCCTAGAATGAGACACCCGCTGTATGCTAAATTCAAGATTAATCTGAGGCAGACAGCTGCCTTTATTAGAGAATCTGAAATCCCAATCTAGTGAGAATGCAGAAGAAAGACTATGGCAATCTAGATAGGATTTTCTTCAACATGCTGACCATCCAAAAATAATTCAAATGAGAATCTATCACAGCTACAGAAAACATGTAGACCTTAAACTGAAAACAATTTCACCCACCCTCTTTTCATAGATATACATACATTAATTTTAAAAAAAACTAAAAAAAAACATGGGTATACATTTATATATATTACACATACATTTATTTATGATAACAAAACTGAAGTCATAACAGTTTTAAATATGACAAAACAATCTAAATAATCTAATCGTTTATTCGTTTCTATCTTGTTTATTAAAAAGTGAGACTCAAACCGACACCCTTTTTCATCATTTATATGCTCCTTATGAGTATTGTCTCTAAATCAACTTCATGGCGTCCATATCATTTTGAATATCAGACCTACATCTGTGTTTATGAAGTAAATGATAATATTTCAGTCAAAACAGTTATAATTTTATATTTATTATCATAATATTTCAGTCAAAACAGTTATAATTTTATATTTATTATCATAATATTTCAGTCAAAACAGTTATAATTTTATATTTATTATCATAATATTTCAGTCAAAACAGTTATAATTTTATATTTATTATCATAATATTTCAGTCAAAACAGTTATAATTTTATATTTATTATCATAATATTTCAGTCAAAACAGTTATAATTTTATATTTATTATCATAATATTTCAGTCAAAACAGTTATAATTTTATATTTATTATCATAATATTTCAGTCAAAACAGTTATAATTTTATATTTATTATCATAATATTTCAGTCAAAACAGTTATAATTTTATATTTATTATCATAATATTTCAGTCAAAACAGTTATAATTTTATATTTATTATCATAATATTTCAGTCAAAACAGTTATAATTTTATATTTATTATCATAATATTTCAGTCAAAACAGTTATAATTTTATATTTATTATCATAATATTTCAGTCAAAACAGTTATAATTTTATATTTATTATCATAATATTTCAGTCAAAACAGTTATAATTTTATATTTATTATCATAATATTTCAGTCAAAACAGTTATAATTTTATATTTATTATCATAATATTTCAGTCAAAACAGTTATAATTTTATATTTATTATCATAATATTTCAGTCAAAACAGTTATAATTTTATATTTATTATCATAATATTTCAGTCAAAACAGTTATAATTTTATATTTATTATCATAATATTTCAGTCAAAACAGTTATAATTTTATATTTATTATCATAATATTTCAGTCAAAACAGTTATAATTTTATATTTATTATCATAATATTTCAGTCAAAACAGTTATAATTTTATATTTATTATCATAATATTTCAGTCAAAACAGTTATAATTTTATATTTATTATCATAATATTTCAGTCAAAACAGTTATAATTTTATATTTATTATCATAATATTTCAGTCAAAACAGTTATAATTTTATATTTATTATCATAATATTTCAGTCAAAACAGTTATAATTTTATATTTATTATCATAATATTTCAGTCAAAACAGTTATAATTTTATATTTATTATCATAATATTTCAGTCAAAACAGTTATAATTTTATATTTATTATCATAATATTTCAGTCAAAACAGTTATAATTTTATATTTATTATCATAATATTTCAGTCAAAACAGTTATAATTTTATATTTATTATCATAATATATTTTCAAATGAGCAGAAATAAAATATTATTTTTTAAGTGGACAGCAGTTGTCACATATAAATTTGAATATTTAAATCATCTGTTTGCAAGCACTAAATGCACATAAAAACAACTTTTTATAAGCAGAGTTCAATATCATTTGAAATTTCCAATCATATTTATAAGTAAATTAAATATATACACAGAAACAATATCTTTGCAAATTATTATCTAGAAAATATAAATATTTTTAATCAGATCTTATTGTTGCTTTACACTCCCAGTGTATATCATTCCCATAAACATCAGAAACATATCCACCATATTATTCTAGATATCATTGAATGTTTTCATACAAAAAATGACATATGTGACTTACATATACATGGAAGATTTGGTAAAGTGATGTTGATGAAAACTGGTATTTTCTCAGAATGCTTCACCGGGTCTTCAACTGTCAGTACACTTTGTCTGTACATGGGAACAAGCAAGGAAAAAAAAATTTTTTGAATCAGTCATGCAAGATGGCATATATTTTTGGATAGTGCTAAAGTATGAGTTTAATATTTATGTTTCACTTAGAACATAGAACTGAAACTAAATCACTGCAGATTTGTATTTGGGGACATTTTTAGCTGTGATCTGTCATTCTCCTATACTTTACTTTTACCATATGTTTTTAGACCTTCATACCCTTTTCTTTCCTTGGGCATTCAAGTCAAGCACATGTCTAGTAAACTGATATACCAATTTGACAGAAATATAATGGCAACTGATAAAATTTTTAAAGATATTTTAAAAAACTTATGACATTTCCATTTTTCTAATTTGGTACATCATTGTATCCTGGTACAACTGTGGTGATTTTGATGTCCACCTAGGGAAGTGGATGAGAAAAGAAGGCATGGACATCTAAAGGAAACATCGAGTTGAGAGACTGTGGTCTGACATGGGAAACAATTAGCTGAAAGGCGCCAGAACGACATCAGTAGAAATCTCTTGTGGAAGCCTCATATGTCATCAGTTTATTAGTTATCTCAGTCAATTTTGATTTTGGTTTGTTGTCAGTTCAAAGCTAATTTTTCAATGCTTCTAGTACATATTTTGTGACAGTGATGAACACAATTTTAAATGTATTGTGCGCCTGTGTGGTGCCAGATCCTCAAGGAGGCAAAGAATAGCACCACTGACCTACAAGGCATTCGTAAAGGCGACTGATGTAGACCTAGGAAGCTACCAGTAAATCTTCTTCTTCGTCTCACTAGATTGGGGTTTGATTTCTAATAAAGGCAACAGTCTGCCTCAGATTATCAGCCATGTCATACAGTTTGTCTTGATGCTTGAAGTGGGCCACCTCTTTCTCAAGTCTGCATACTGGGGTAGTTCTGTAGACATAATGCCTATGATTTCTGCTTCCCATTTGGCTGACATCTTCCTGCAGTAAGTTTGGCCACCTCTGATGGTAGTCTGAAATTCTTACTGCATGGCTAAATCTCGAGACAGATTACCATAGAATCTATCCCATTCTCATTGTGAGGGGTCGTTGCACCATGTTATGTGCCTTATGGCCTGGTGCATCCGTTTTCTGCAAGCATGTTAGGTTAGCATTCTAAGGACATGTACTTCAGTCAAACCTCCTGAATGCCTCTGACATGTGGCAGGTAACATTGGTTCTCTTTACACCCAAATTTGGGCCAGGTAATCATTCGCGACTAGTAAATAAATAGCCGCAGAAATTGGAGTGCTGGCCATTAGGCCATAACTGGCACAATGTACAACTGTTCTTAGGCTCAGATCACATACAAATCAACAGAGTGGTTAACAGGTGGTTGATATGGAGCGTCAAGAAGGAGACAAAAATGTATTGTGTAAATCAGATATTGTTGCTGATTTATTGGTGTTTATGTGTCATTTATACTTGATAAAAATAATTATTGAATATATTTGGAAATCTTATACAGGGTGTTCAACTTAAAGCAGCCCAGTATAAATATAAATTTGCCAGACGCATTGCATCTCGCTATTACTATTTAAACGGTTCTGACTAGCTTGTCCTACGTCACATTTGTTCATCGACCCTTCCGCACTACAATTACACACCATCACACAACCTTGACCTATACTATGTCATAATGAACCTTCTCATTTCCATACATATATGCCAGATTAGCTCCATTCACGGCTGCTTTTAAGTTGAACACCCTGTACAAGCTTTTATGGTGGCTCTATAGTGTAAGCATGTTATGCACTTGACAAATACCTTTTCTGTTGATGCCTCGAACACAACAGAAAGCTCACAATGGGTGAAATGAAATGCTTGAGGCAGGCGGTGGGGTCACCAGGAAAGATACGACTACGAAAATAGTACATCAGAAGCATGGTGGGCATAACTTTATGCACCGAATACATTGAAAGACAACAAATGCAGTGGTTCAGACATTTAATGGGAATGGAATACAACCAACCACCAGTTACAGCATACAATAAAAAGAGATACAGTAATAGAACCAAGGAAGACCAAGAAAAGATGGGCAGACAATATCAAAACCACACTAAAGAAACATGGATATAACTCAACAAGGCGACTCATCTGGCCCTAGAACACAAATTAAAGCTCCCACCTTACACTTAATGGCAAGAGTGGACAACAAATTTCATCATCCACCTGGAGAAAAACAATAGACATTAGACCGTAAATTTTGTAAATACATTATTTTGACAAATTACCATACTATATACAAGATTTAACTGCAAAAAGATGAGAAGACTTACACTTCCACTGTTAGATATTCCTTAAGCTCAGATATAAAAAGAAATGTCATGAAGAGAGCACTGCATATTGAAATAACGGCACCTGTCAGAGTTGGCTGTGTAAGGTCTTTTGGAACCTTACGATAAACATCAAACCTGATCCAGAAAAAGTGTAAAAATAAAAAAAAATGTTAGTGACTTTGTCCTTCTTGTAAGAAAAGTATTCAACAGTAACTCTGAAATTTATTTCTAGAGTTATTTTATTTTGGCACTGTAGATAAACTGCTAGTTTCTCCGACTGATTGAATGGATCATCATCATTGTACTTTGGTGAACAACAATGTGTTCTCCTACCTCTTTCTTGCACAGAAAGATCTCAGTGGCAGTGCACAAACTATATAGCAGCGCAAGGGTCTCTGATACAAACAAATTTGAGGATGACAAAAACTTGTCGAAATTTTATAGCAACTTCGAACTAATTTGGCGCGGGCAACTAATGCCCTGTCTAATTTGATCAATTTTCAATGTTTCTTTTAGGTGCTCAACTTGAACATAGAACCCATGTTTTATTATTCATCTCCGATAAGACTAGGAACTCGATCTCATCTACATTGAGATCAGGGACCACTGGAAAACCGCCCAATAACTCCATATGGGAAGCAACCAAGTAGTTCTAGTGCGGGTGGAAGCATCGCATTTCCTTGCCACAGAGACCACAATGAAGGTCTCAGTCAAAGTATATCTCAAACTTTGATGATACTATTAAAATAATAATATTGATTAGAATAAAACAAAGAAAATAATACTTTGTAAAATTAATTAGAACATTTAAAACTGTAACATTATGAGTTTAACAAAATCATCCAAACACCACACATCAATATAAAAGATTTATAAACAAATAACATTTGAGATTAACTCATCAAACCTAAAGGGTCTAAAGCTGAAGAATTGACTCCATTGCAATGGGTTTTACCCCATATGACTTGGTCCCTCTCCACTTTAATGACATGCCAACTGCCGAGAGTACTGCATAAAGCATGAATTCTATAGCTCTGGCAATTCCTTACCTGTCTCTGGAAATTTTTTTTATTGTGAACAGAACGATGCTGTCCAGATTGTACCCACTGCCTTTGGAGCACAAGACAATGGCCTAACCCCTTAGACCTGCAACTAATCCAAATCAGGTTTGACAGTAAGATGACTGACGATGAAGTCAAAAAATCATTTTAATCACTGGCAGCCCCCTCAAAGTCAGCATATACCTGAGCCCCATTGTCTCTGTTTGATTGTGCAGTTATGGTCGACATTGGTTGTTCTTTGTTCATCACAAGCAGAACTTGCAAAGCTGAGAATTGGTATGTTGTTGAGGCAAAGAGAAAACAAGCTGCACAAAAAGACAACACACAACAACCACATGTTAAACCTTGATCATGTATGCCCCACCTTGTGGTAGGGGATTGTGTTTGAGGATTGTAGTCTAGTCACCTCCGCACACCAGAGAGGTACAGCAGCATACATCTGATGCTGTTGTAGTCATCGCTTGCGATAGATGGCTATTATAAAATTATTATAGTTTCGGCTACAGTTAATAACCTAGTTATACTTATTTGTGTTATTTGCATAGTCACAGGACAATAAAATATACGTCCATTACCTCCTTATGTCAAACTGCATCCTGTTTTCTGTCTGTTACCAGTACAACGAAAACGAACAATGTGCAAAATGAGGACAATCTGTAAATAGATAGCAAGCAGATTATGTATACCTAGTAGGAACATTCTTATTTTTTGGCTATCTCTGGTCATGAACTTAATACACTGTGGACTACAAACTTGGCAGTCAGGTTTCCCAATAGCTTATTTCAAATAAAGGGTCATAGTATCATGTATGCCATAGTTAAAACTTTTTACTCAGTGCTGACATTTTGTAAATTAACTAACACCAGTTAAGGGGACAGTCTTGGGGAACTCATGAATTGATTTTTACAGATGATTAGGCAGCTATATCATCAATAGCAGAACAGTTACAACACATCAATAGACTCCAGTTAACATGCGAGTACAACATGAAAGTCAATACAGACAACACCAAAGTAATGACATTTGCTAGAGAGGAAAGAGCTACCAATATTTCCATTCGCAAGCATAAATTAAAACAAGTAACAAGCTAAATACTTTACATATGATATCTGAGGAGCATTTATTAAATACATAAGAATAACAAACAAAATCCAGCAAAGACGTAATAAAGCAAATCAAATGAAACCAATTTTAAAATACAAAAATGCCCCCATGAACACTAAAAAGCATTATGATCTTTCTTCAGACATTCAATTATCAGTCACACATGGATGTTGACATTAAATAATAAAAGAAAACTAATAACAACAAAGATGAAGGGTTTACATCATAAAGGTATGGGATTATCAAGAAAAGACTGGTTTAGGAATGAAGAACTAAACACTTGACCAAAAAAAAATTGTACATCATTAGTACTCAACTTCATCAAGAAACAACAAATTAAATGGTTGGGCGTGTACACACACACTAGTACTAACTACACGTAACACTAACCCTAAAGTAGTCAACAAAGGAGATGCGTTGATTGTTTAAAATTTAATATATTTAAATGCTATCCTTAACTATCCAATAGGTATACATAACTATGATAACTATACTACTATAACTTAATAAGAATAAGTAATTAGTAATATACCTATATACTATAAGGCAAAGGTCGCCATGCAAGGCAGCGAACAAATTAAAATAATAAATGGTACATAGATTGGTTTGGTTACTAAACTGCGCATTGCACTCGGCAACCCAGGTGCTCAGTCTCCCAACGATTCGAAGAGTATGCATACTGATGGTTCCTGTGGCTCGCTGATTAAACACACCTCTCACTCGTGCGGATTAGCCTAGTAGCAGAAGTAGCAAATGCTACGGGCCCGCACTTCTAGGGGCCCGCGCCTATGTGACAGAATAAAATGGAAAAAATAACCAGATGTTATTTCAAAACACGCATTCTGTCTGAATTTTTTAATGTCGTATGTGATGGTGCAGAATCCAAAGAAATCGAAGCAGAAAATACAGAAGGCGTGTCCCACTGTGTAGTGGATGAAAGCAGTGCTATAGAAGAATCATCATTACCAATACTACCATTAAGATCAGTAACTCTTCACGATTTAGCCACATTTTCACAAGACAAACTGAAATCGAATGTACAGAAAGTCCTCCCAATTTAGCCATATCAACTTCAAGCCAAAGAGAGGCAGAAAGCACAGCACATGCTTCTAATGAAGCAACATCTTCTACAAGCCAAAAACACTACGAAAGTAAAATGTACTCCAACGATATTGGTGAATGGCCAAACAATTTCAATCGAGATTATTGGATTGTGAAAGAAAGTAGCGAAGTGCAACATATGAACAGTGATTTCTTGTCTTAAAAAAACAACATACAATAAAGAAAACAATCCACGATTTTGTCGAAAGTCGTTTTCACATACACACATACACCAACAAACAAAACTCACGTGAGAGATTAGTTGTGTTATACAGATACTAAAGGACAACTGTTCTGTTTTCAAAGTTATTGATTTAGGCTGTACCATAGAGTGACTGGTGTATTTGGAATACTCCGGCAGTTAAAATCTATTACAGCAGAAGAGATCTTGAAAAGAACTCCAAATATTGTCAGCTCTTACCAAGAGGATTTGGAAGAAAGCCTAGGCGACGAACTTATGCAGTTCACTGAACTTCTTAAAACTAATGTAGCTGCTGCTATTAGCAACTAAAAGCATGAGGCTCTTGAACTGCAATTTTATAAACTTATAATGGAAAATTCATTAGAGTCGTGTTTCCCAAATGTAGAAATAGTCTTACGAATTTACTTGTTTTTAATGATTACTAACTGCAGCGAAGAAAGTTCTTTTCGACATATAAAGCGTATTCGAGCGTATAAAAAGTGAGTTCAGGAACATGATGGGACAAGAATATAAAAATAACCTCACCTTAATGAACATTGAATGTAATTTACTTAGAGAAATTAATTTGTCTAGTATTATCTCTAAATTTGCTCACATTAAATCGAGACAAGTTTGTTTGTAAAAGTTGTGTTTTATTTTATTATCATACAAAATCTAGGGCCCCGCGCTAAAATTTGCTATGGGCCCCGCGCTAGCCTAATCCGGCACTGCTCTCACTCTGCCTCTCAGGCATCCAGTTCGACTTGAACAACGGTAACTCCAAACTGCTTAAATCGCTTCAACATCGATTTTAGTGTCCTCATCCAATAGAGAGTCGCGAAGAGACCGAAGAATATCCCCCTTATCCATCTTCAAATCCCCAACAATCGATGCTGTTGATGCAAGCCTGTCCGCTCTCTCATTACCGTAAACACCCGCATGCCCAGGACAGTATATCACGTAAGCCGCTGGAGAGAAACTTCTAATCTATAGACGACATCCACTCATACCGAAATCTGTATGTACATAGGAAATAACAGTACATATAACAGTCAGTAAAATACACTACACTACGGTGACACTATATAATAGACTATGTTACAAAGCACACACAAGATCTTGCTCTAATAGAAAACTCTTCTTATCCTGACGCTGTGAGAAGTGTAAGGCAACCAGGATTAGGAAAAAGAACAAAAGACTGCGACTGCACAACTCAAACTGCACACCAACAATTCAATTTGTATTCTAAACGGTGAGAGAACTATCAAACATCATGCAAATCATGGTAACTCGGACAAACAACAACTTTTAACATACGTTAATAAACTGATTTTTGAGGGCAAATTGTTCAACATCATGTTTATAGTTTATTATTATACTGTTTATCTTTACTAACTTTATCGTCTTACCTACCTAATTCTAAAATCTTGAAGAATATATAGCTAGCTCTCAAAAGAATGAAATTGAATTTCGTGGTTTATCCATATTGAGTAGTTTTACTACGTGGCAGTTTGTCGAATAAGTTATGAATGAATTATAACTAAATATTATATCATGCGCAATATTCATTGCAAATTTAATTACAAACAAATCGTAAAAACTCTCCATAACGATACCTTTAAATATTGATAACTATAATTATTTTCAGAAAGAAATTGTTCCTGATTAATTGTTGGCCTCAAGACATGCAAATTCTGGAACAGATGGACATGCGCACGGGCGTGACTCCGTCGAAGATCAAATTTGTATCAATAATTACTACTTCTACCGTATTTGCCGCTCTCCATTTCTACTATACCGCATTTTCTTGTGTAAATTGATGGCATATAGGAGGCGATCTATGTAATTCATTCGATGCACAAGATCGCAATGCTCAAATTCAATAGAATAATTTCGTAGGTAAGTATTCCATGTTGTTTTATTTGTTGATGTCCGTATGCCTTATGTATCGTATCATATTGTATGTTATTCAGCGTGACGTAGTTTTAGTTTTTGGTTTCCGGGAGGGCTCCATACTGGAGGTAACGGAGTGTTATCTATTATTAATGAGTCGCCCCTACAAAATTTAAACATTCTAAGCTGTAATGATAATTAAAAAAAAAACACCAGCGACTTCATAACGTCATGTTGGCAGCAAATAGTTAGCGAATGAACACATTTAGCTAAAATTACTTAAACTGCTGACTGAATCTGATGTTGATTCTCACAACACCATTCAACACGAAATTGTCGAATTTAATTATTTAATTAAGTTAAAAGTTTAGTTGAGTTAAACTAAAGTATTTCTTTCGTCTTATTTACAGTTTTTACAGCCCTCAATTATTTATAATAACTCAATAATCAAAAGTCCAGACTTCTTTTATATTCAAATTAATTCAAATAATTGTATCACTCAGTTGACTCTACTGTTCAGTATATTATTGACTATAAATGATTATTTGATTATTCACTACATAAATTAACTCAATACAATGATATCAGACTAGGATTTCAATAGTTGAACATTTTCAGTAACAAGGAAAGTTTCACCCCCTCTCCCTTCCTCCTTGTTGGTGTTTACATCACTATTGAAACTGGGTTGAAGTACTGGTACACAGGGATCAGAGAAATCATCTTCATTTTTGTCCCAGAGCGCGCAGGAGTCGGGGGTAACGAACGAGCTGATAGATTGACTGGCATGGCTACGATATCAGAGGGAACTGCAATCAGTATGGAAAAAAATGACATTCTTAACGCAATGAGAGTCTTTTAAAACAGAAAAGTTTAAGGGTTGTGAGTCCCACTCGCTGACCAGACTGAGAGAGATGGGTATCAATATATTGGTACAGCCTGAATAAAATGACATACCAAATATGCAAAGAGATTGATTAATCATCGAGCTGCTGGATTTGTTGAGACGGAGACCGGAGTACCTATGGACATATCTGGAGTGCTATGATGGTAGTTCTCTGATAACTGATTGCAACGTAAATCTGAAGCTGAGTTTGTCAACTGAAATATTCATTATGTGGCAATATAAGTATTGCCTTTGCTAATAGTTATAACAGGTTTAAATTATTTTTTGTTAGAATAATTATTGCAGTCTCCAAAATGTATGGTGAAATTGTTTCAAAAATTAGTGATATTTAAATTTTGTTTAGATAATACTTTTTGCAAATCTGCACATAATTTGTTTTTTAATCGAAGAAATTTAACTTGTTAAAACTGTCGTTACTGCCTGTAATATCGCTTTTTTAAGCGGATTGAAACATGAGCCTGTTGAATTTAATGGCCGCATGGCTAGAGCAGTCACTACGAAACTACTGTGCCAGCATAGTTGATCTTTCTTAATAATGATCTACTTAAGTAAGATACGAACCATGGTAGAACAGTGGCTAGTACTCTTTGTTCTTAGACAGTTGATCTCAGTTCTAACCTATTTGGAGGATAATTTTCAGACCATAAACACTGTCATGTCAACCCATCCTCAATTGAGTACTATAAAAACAGAAACACTGTCAAGTACAGATGACCAGTGACACGTCACCTATCCTGTAATTTTGGTCAAAGAAAAATATGAATTTATTGTTTTCCATATTATATAAATGAAAGTTCTGTATTATTTTATATCACATTTTTATATAAGGTACTAAATGCTTTTTTGTGTTTTGTTTCTAGGGTTTTATCTTCACTGCTTTATGAAGAACTAGAGATACATGTCTACTTGACATTGTAAAAGAACTGAAGAAAAGGATTACATTTTTGAACTAGGTGGATATTGTATTTCACCAGTACAATGACAAGTAATCCAGATGAAGGATTTGAGTTTCACATTGAGGTTCAGGAAGATGTGGAAGGAGCAGATGGTGAGGTTATTATTATTTACAATTATGATGGAGCTGAACTGACTCCAGAACTACTAGCAAAGACACTAGAAGAGCTATCTGCACAAACTAGTCTATGTAAAAATGCTGCAAATCAGAGTCATATTGTGGCTCAGCAGTCTGGAGCACCTATTGTATGTTTACAGAATCAGGATGTTATTGAGTTAAATTCCCACCTTGAACCAATGTTGTTACCTGCGTCTGTTGTCAAAGTTGAAACTAATGATGAGATTCACAATAATGTTTTACTAGTTTCTGCAGAACAAAACGAACTCAATTCAAGCAAAACAAATATTCAAGTCAAAGGGAAAGAAACATGCTTTAGTGATAAAGTATCATTAGAAGAAGTCAAAGAAGAGGAACTTTTAAAGGATATCACTGTAACAAGCTCAGTTAATAAAAATAGTCCCATTGGTTTGTCAGATGCTGAACCAAATACTGTGATAAAAAATCAGAGCTTAGCTTCAGTGAAAACTGAAATCTTTACCCAAGACACATCGGATGAGGAAGACAAAGATGAAGACTATATCTGTAACAAATGTAATTTTGTATGCCATGTCGAGGTAGAACTGCAGAGACATAAGAAGTTTGAGCATAAGGAGGAGGAACCATTTGTATGTCGTCACTGCGCTAAAGCATTCAGAGTAGAACTGAGTTTAGAAGTTCATAAAATTGCTCACTCAAAAAAGGCAAAATCTCCTTTCTCTAAATTTGATCCAGGATTTATGCACAAAGTAATGAAATTTGTCTCCTGCCCTTTATGTGACTTCCAGTATTACAAGAAAAGTCAGCTTAGCAATCACATGAAAATTGTACACAAAGATGAAAAGTATTTATGTTGCCCACAGTGTCCATTTTCATGCTTGACTCAGGAAAGCCTTGACAGCCATGTTTCATCTCCAGCCCATGAGGAAGAGAAACGCACACTGTGTCCTCTCTGTGGAACATCTACCAAAGACATCAGACAGCACTTAAAGCGAACACACAATGATGATCGTCCGTTCTTGTGCAATCAGTGTGGCTTCAAAGCTAAAACTGCAACAAACTTGAGCACTCATATGATAATTCATGATCCTGTTAAAAGAGTAACTTGCGCACTATGTCAGTACAAATGTCATACTAAAGACCAACTGAAAAGGCACCTTGTAAAACATTCAAATGATAAAAGTTTCCAATGCTTACTGTGTAACTTTGCATGCAAACGGTATGAGTCTGAAACGGCACATGCAAATTCATCAGACACCTAATAAATATGTGTGCTCTGTATGTGAGTTCACAACACATGATAAAATGATACTTAGGCAGCACAAATCTCGGGAACATGTTCTTAAAGCCACACATAAGTGTCCAGTGTGTGACATGGAATTTGAAAGGGTGGTGGAGCTTAAGAAACATGCCTTAGCAGTTCATAAAAGTGACAAAATTAATTTCTGTTCATATTGTGACTTCTCAGGGGAAACAGTTACAGATCTTAGAGTTCACATGCAGTCTCACTTTGGTAAGTTTCCTTATACATGTTCCCAGTGTGGTTACATGTGCAGACTCAAAGCCTCATATCGAAGGCATATGGAAAGACACAACAAAGTCAAAAAATTTGCCTGCACTTTATGCAGCTATTCCTGTGTAGAAAAATATGACTTGCAGAAACATTACACTCACAGACATTCTGATGAAAAACCGCTGGCATGTCCTTACTGCAATTACCGATGCAAGTTTAAACCTAGACTTAACAACCACATATCTTATGTTCACAGTGACATTAAACCATTCTTTTGCAAACAATGTCCATATACCGGCAAATCAGCAGAAAACCTGAAGAAACACATGGTAAACCATGGTGTTGTAGTCAAGTCTATTCAGTGTGTTTTATGTGACTATGCCACTGCAGAAAGAACCAAATTGAAACGTCATATGCAAGTTCATGTGAAGAAAGCCATTTATCAATAACTTATTTTCAGTATTGCATTTAATAACAGACAAGCATGTATGATTTAGTTTCTGACACATTTATTTTGATACTCCCAAGTAGCAACAGTTTAAACCTTCTAAGCTGATATAATGGCTTGACTGAAATAGCTGCTATATAAAAAAATTTAGATTGACAAATTATGTGCATTTGTTATGGTTATTTGTTAAGAACAACTCAGAATCATGTTTTCAAACTCTATAATTAAAACTGCTGTTACAATACATGCCGTCATTTTTTAATTCACAAAATAGATGAGACTGCAGTAAAACTATTTGATTGGCAAAACACATAATCACAAAGTACTGTAGTTTTACAAATTACAAATTTTGTCATTGTTTTTGTAATTTGTAAAACTACAGTACTTTGTGATTACATGTTTTGCCAATCATTTTTTTAGTATTAAGTATTTTTAATGACTATGAATAGTAGAAAATAGTTATTTAATTTACAAATATCTGTCTCTTTGCAACTGTTATCAATTCCTTTTCTTATTATATCTCTGATGGTGTAAAATGTTATTATCTTTTCTTTTTCCAATCCTGTTTTGCCTCACAGCGTCAGGATAAGAGATTTATAGAACAGGCTTTTGTGTCGCTTCATAAACAGTGTTTTTTCTACGCCTCTATTATCTTTGAGGTCCACCTTTTGTATGGGCGTTTCTTGTCACAGTATATTAAAACTAGATAAACTGGAATTTTCAATGTTCTAATAAAATAGATTACAGTGTGTTATTTCTCTTTTTTTCTAGTAAATTGTTGATGAATTAATAAACGTACTGAATAATTTAGTACAAGTAACATTATTAACTGATTTGCTGTAAAGTTTTCGCTATGGCCTCTTGGCAAAGTTATTTATTTAGTTCCAAAAATATTGCACACATAGTGTAGCTAAACTAAAATATTGTTTCCAATGACTTGTATGTCAAATTACAGACAAATAGATGTACTTTGACAAAATATTAAATTAAAACCAAAGTGTCTGACCATTTCCACTGCAAGACGTGCTCTATGGAGATGTTGACATTCTGAGGCTGACCACAGAAAGTTACCTATTCAAGTTGATATCTAAGAGTGAAAGATGATGAATTTGAGGGATATTTGTTCAGTCACCCGATTGGTTTATTTTATATCTAAACCTGTTTGTCAGCTGCAAGTAGTTGTTCATGTGTATAAACTCTGTGGTATGTTTACAGTTTTCTTCTGCATTCGCTCGCTATGAATTAAAACATAGCCATGGCACCTGATGTGGCACTTCTGACTGATTTTTGTGTGAAGGCGTGCTTACTGTTTTATTGGTTTCCTCGCCATATTGGCGGGTCTTCTCTGACTTCAGAGGCATTCACATTTTATTTTAGGCATCAACCTAAAAGCAAAAAAAGTTCTTTGTATCTACGTTCAATTTTTATCTTGACATGGTACATTGTAACTGTCAGCAATGCAATACATGTGTTTGATACAGACCAGTGCTGTATCATTTTCTAAAGTTATATTTGTTACTGAGGATAGTTTTACGTGTGTGTCCTTAAACCTTCTTTCATTGCAATCATTTGCAAATGCTGTGATATGACTTATATAGATTAAACTTGCCACAAGATTTGGTGACCATTTCTACCAACATTTGCAGGATGTGTGCCATTGCTCTTCTGCATCCACTTTAACTTAACTGGCCATTTAAGTACATCCAGGCTGCAGCCATTCAATCGTGTCCCTCTGATAATTATTTGATTTGCGTAGAAAATCTTACATTCATTTTGTATTTCTGTATGTTGCTGTTGCGTGGCTGAAACTTCACGCACACTAGATTTCTATTCTTGATACCACATTTCATTCTGTTTTATATTTTTTCTTTTATGGTGTATGATTTTCATTTTTTTTTTTAAATTCAATTTCTACAAAATAATAAAGTATGGACATTGTCAAGCAGTATTCTCGTTGACATTTTCCGAATCATGAATATGTAGATTTTCTCTAACATTGCTACACAGAATTCTTGAATTTTTTAACAAAGACAGGTCGCTGATCGACAGCATATAGAGGGGACAAACCAAAGGAGGGTAGAAAGAAAATTGAAAAGTATTGGCTGACATGAGTATGAATGCTGGTAGAAGACTGACAGCAATGAGGATCACTTTTGAACGTGTATATGTCAACTATGACACATAAAAGGATGTAGATAGATATGGGAGGAAAACAAAACTAGTGTTTGAAGCTTAATAACCAGAGTTTTCTTTCAGCAAATTTAGTGGTAAAAAGTGATTATATTTTTGTCATTTAAAAACGTACAAGTGTTATTACACATTGTTTGGGATGAATTGACACACAGTACCTTTATTGCCGCATGAAGACTGTGTTTGAAATTACCTAGATACCACAACCCTGAGCATAATGAGATGTCTGTCAGAACACATTCATATCTCCAAGCAGGAAGCTTGATTATTTTCACCATTGGGTTAAATATTTGTTGTTTGCAGTCTATCCATTGTAGAAATGATAACGGCTATACAAAATGTGGAGAGACATAAATCAAATAGTTCTCTCATCTTATAAGAGGAGTCCAGTTAACTATCACTTGGCACTTAACAACAGTAAATCTGATCTGAGATTGCAAGGCAGGCAAATAAAGAGACAACTTCTAACGAAATACTACATTGGCTCACCGTAGCATGGCTGACTCAACAATGTGAACTTTCTTTTATTTGCTTGTCCCAAAAACTGCAATACCCAGTTGGCTTAAGAACAGATTGAGTACCAGGCTTCTCATCCAGTTTTAAGACCATCTCTATCATTGTAACCCAATAAGATGTTCTCAGATATTAACCTTTCCAGAACATTTAGAGAGAAACTTCTAAGTTTTGTGTCCGTGAATTTGTGGAAGATTTGGTCTAAATAATAGCTATAAGTTGATCCTAGCTTAAAGACTTTAATTTTAACTTTTCACTACCCTTTATTGCAAGTGCAGCAAGACAAGAAAATGTCTATTTGTCCATAATTTTCAGTTATTATATTATATGGCAGAAAAAATTCCAGATACCAAAGTCCTCAAAAGAGCAAATACATAGTATCAGCACCCTGTTGCAGAAGGCCCAGGTGAGATAGGCTGTTCACATTGCCCAGAGACCTGATAAACACATCCCAAAACAGTTTATATATAGTGAGCTTGATGGGGGCAGAAGATTGGTTGGTGGACAGAAAAAACCAGCTTTAAAGACACTCTTAAAGTGTTTCTAAGGTGCTTCGATATAGACACCATGTGCTGGGAATCCCTTGTGAAAGATTGTCAAATGTGGCACTGCTGCAACACAAGAGAAATTGGTATACTTGAGAATCGTCATACTGCTGTGATGCAGAGAAAAACGAGCTGTGCGAAAATACAGAACATACAACACCCACTTTCCAATCTTGATCATGTATGCCCCACCTTTTGTAGGGGATTGTGTTCCAGAATTGGATTCTACAGTCACCTCCATATACACCAGAGAGGTACAACACCACAAGTCTGGCTGTTGTCATGTTCACTTGCGATAGATGGCTATTATTATAACAGTATATTAGCATCAGTATACATGTTCATGCATTCTTCACAAAGAACTAATACTCATCTTAGTTTGTGATATGAATAAGAAAACTAATCTGGTCAACTGTCATAGTTGAAGATAACATTTTACTAGAAATGTTATAATGAAGCTGTAGATGAATACTTGCCACCAGGGAATTGTATTACAAGAGTGAATTAAATATATTTTTTAAATGGTTGCATCCCTTGTTTGTGTTACTTTATGTCAGCAGAGAAAATTATTTTGTTCCAAGTTGATAGTTAAGCTTTTGTAATCTTTATACAGGGTGTTCAAGATAAAAGCGGCATGTGATTGGAGCCAATCTGGCATATATTTATGAGAAGGTTCAGTTATGACGTAGTATAAGTCAAGGTTGTGTGACGGTATGTAATTGTAGTGCGGGAAGGGGCGATAAACAAATGTGACGTAGAACGAGCTAGTCAGAACCGTTTAAATAGTAAATAGACACCTGTGCAATATGTAACTGGCAACTTTTGATTTGTCAATGGGGCTGCTTTAATCTTGAACACCCTGTAGTTTACTATTGTACATGTATCGGTTATCATTGTGTGTGGCTTGTTGAACAGTGTCTTTACTTTTGACTGTAACAGACGTAGGTAAAGCTGTGAACTCAGTGGTATTATCTTAATACAAGTTGTCCACAAGTCAATTATAAACTAATAGTTAACAATATCTAAGTAACGATTGTCCAGTAGCGAGTATTTGTTGCAAAAGTAATTCTTCTTCTGCATTCTCACTAGATTGAGATTTCGGATTCTAATAAAGGCAGCCGTCTGCCTCAGATTATCAGCCACGCCATAGATAGAATTTGTCTTGGACGCTAGTGTAAGTGGGCCACCTCTTTCTTCTCAAGTCTGCATACTGGGGACAGTTCTGTAGGATATAATTCCTATGATTTCTGTTTCCCCATTTGTGCCGACCGCTTCCCGCAGTAAGTTTTGGCCACCCTCATGATGGTAGGTCTGAGAGTCTTACTGCGTGGCTAAATCTCCGAGGCAGATTGGCAACCGTAGAATTCGGTATCCCATTCCTCGTTGTGAGGGGTCGTTGCACCATGTTATGCGCCTGACGACCTGGTGCATCCGTTTTCTGCAAGCATTTATTTTGGGTTAGCATTCCCTAGCGGACACATGCATCCGATTTCAGCCAAACCTCCTTAGTCGCCTCTTACGACATGCGTGGCAGGTAACATTGGTTCTATTCTTTACACCCCAGATTTGGGCCCCGGTAACCCTCGGGCGGCAAAAGTAATGAATATATAAATACTTGACACGCCCATCACTAGTTCAAAAATACCAACATAGAGATGAAGGATAGTGCTAAGAATATACATTCCTACGAAGATTCAAATATATGGAGCCTGTGTAATTAGTTCTTTACTATATGGCTCAGAAACATGGACAGCCTACTCAAGACACGAGAGGAGACTTAACATCTGTCACCTCCGATGTCTCCGCAAGATTATGAACATCAGGTGGTACGACAAGATAACCAACTCTGAAGTACTACAACGTGCAAATCTGCCTTCCATCATGGGCACGCTCAGCAGTAAACGACTAAGATGGTTGGGGCATGTGAGAAGAATGAAACTTGTCGCATACCAAAACAAATCTGTGAACTGTCGGAGGGAAGAGGCACCAGGGCAGACCACTGCTCAGATATAAAGATGTCTGCAAAGCCTCAATGAAAACTTTTCTATAGGTCCCAGCACATAGGAAAAACTAGCGATGACAAGTTGTGTAAAAGCGAAGGGCGCAGTCTTTTAAAGGAAAGAGCTTATGTATGAACTAGAACGACAAGAGAACAGCGAAAAACTCAGAAGTTGTCACAGTAAAACACTTCAATTGACCGTCTGTAAAGACTAAAGTCCATATATATATATATATTATATATAGAATATAATATATATATTAATAATATATATTATATATATATATATATATATATATATAACAAGACAAGCTCATTCAGAACATAAGGCATAAAATCAGCTTGCTGTCAAAAAATATGAACTGGTCTTACAGTGGATACCAGCACACTGTGGCATACCAGGAAATGAAAAGGCTGACAAACTCGCACGGGCTGGAGGGAGCCTAACACAGCACCACTCAACACAAAGCTTTACAGAAGCAAAGACTCTCCTGAAACAATCCAGGAAAATGATGTGGAGAAATACAAATGGAGGATACCACCAGAGCATGACAGTATAAATACACTAAACAGAAAAGCACAGTCTTCAGACTTAGAACAGGACACTGCAGTCTCAGAGCACACCTCCACAGAATGGGTCTCAGGGACTCGGCAGCTTGCACCTAAGCTGGCCACATCCAACAAGACTGCCCCAGTCTGAGTAGTGTGAGAATGGATATCTGGCCAACAGAAACAACCCTACAAGACAAACTATGGGGGACCGATGTACCGCACTGTTTATGACACATACCGGAGTAGTCGCATAGCAGAAGTTGATCGAAGAAGAAGCAATGAATTCATGTGATGTTGTAGCTGATCTTCATAGATTAGACTTTGGTCGTCTGCAATTGGTGTGTTTCACGTTATTTCTGCACTCTACATCCATAGAAACTGCAGTATACTATTATCTGTCAACCCCGATGTTATTTCTTAAGTCGGCGCATCTTTGATATCAAAAGAGTGATCTAGACCCACGTCATATTTGTGAACTATTCAGTTCGAGATAAGTACTATATGACATGCCAAACCAGGACGTGACCGCAACAGAGGTGGCGTAGATGGGGGAAGTTGTATCAAGTCTGTACACTTTATAACTCAAAGACTAGTAGTCACTGAACACAAGAAATGCTATATCTTTTTTTTTTCCCCAGGTGTCTGAAAGAATTGGATGTCCACTCTTGTCGTTAAGCGCAGGGGTGTGAACTTTGATTTGCTTTCCAGAGCCATATGAGTTGCCCCTTGTGTTATATTCGTGTGTATTTAGTGTGGTCTTAATATTGTATATCCATCTTTTCCTTGGTCTTTCCTTGGCTATAGTACCTGATCTCTTTTTATTGTATGCTGTTATTGGTGGTTGGTCTATATACTATACTATATCACTCACTACGGAAATGGCAACAAAATTGTTCGGTGTACATTTAATATTATTCCATTATATTTTGTCATTTGATAATACAATATTTGTGTTCAGCATTCGAACATTATTTTTGCTATTGATTAGTCCTTGTGATTCATTGACAGTTTGTTTTATCGTACAGTTTGTGCACAGCAAAATCTCCTTATCTCAATGTTGACGAATCTCTGGTGCACATTGCTTATAAATTGTAGAAACTTTTTTGGTGTAATTGCTATTAACGATTTCAGCTCGGCTAACGGCTTTTAGGTCTACGTTTATTGATTTTATACTACCCAGGGTTTCCTACAGTGCTCCACGTGAGCACACGATCTAAATTTTATTTTCCGTTTCCGCTAGGACTAAACTCTTATCTCTGAGACCATGCATCACTCTGGAATAATAGCCCAATCGCTCCACGCAGAAAACTAACCGAGCATTTTTGTACCGAGAGGTGTGACCGTATCTCAACGCTACAAAGACCCCCTGGACATAGATGTAAATTACACTGATGAGTTCGTTTTAATAATGCATGAAAATATTTTAACAACTGATGTTTCAGTACACAATTGAAACAACATTTATAGCAATCAATAATCTGGAACATTTTAGAAAAGAAACTGGCAGAAAAAAATAGATAGTTAAAAAAAATGTACAGAACACATGATGAATAAAATGATGATGTAGCATTTTATATGTATGATTTATAAAGGATGGGGAAATTAATTATGTTGAAAATGTAAGGATTTCTTCTTCTTCCTCTCATCATGTTTTGTCTCACAGTGTCAGGATAAAAAGCGATTTATAGCAGGGCTTTGTACACGTTTTTTTTCACAATCTCTGTTATTTCTGTTGTCCACCTTTTGTGTAGTCAACCTTTTACTTTGTATCCACTGTCTCTGATCAGCATTGCCCTTAGTGGCGCACTGACTGTTCGTAATCTGCTTATGTAGTGGAATAATTTAATGTGTAGTTTCTTGATGAATCTATGTACTCACTTTTTTTCTGAATTTATTTTCAGTCGGGTTGTATAAAATGCTGACAATCTAGATGTTTGTTTTATTGTTCTCTTCGTAAATGTAGTCTGAAAGAGACATTAGAAAATAAATGTAATAGTCTCATTCTCCATCTCATACTACTAAACCTTCATATTCCCAGTGGAATATACTGCTTGTAGCATATATACAACTATGGCTTTCCAACCTACTTTATTTTTAGCAGTTTTCTTAATTTCTGCTCTCGAGATTCTAATCATAAGTCTAATCGATCTTACCTCCGCAGTTCTTCGACAACCGACATGTATTATTTAGCCTCCACACTCTTTTCTTTCTCTGCGGGTTCCAGTATAGTGGCTGTGTTCATCACTTGTTTTCTGAATTTTTCCCAATCTATCAGCATTTTCTCTCAACTTCCAGAGATTACAAGTTACATATGTAGGTAGACGGCGTGACTGTAAGCTTGATTTTTGCAACATTGTTTGGTGTTCAATGCACTGGGCGTTCGCTTCTCAAGTCGTACAACTGAAAATAAGTGCTCCAAATTTCGAAGTAAAAATTTCTATCAGTCCCATGAACTACTTTGTACATATTATGTAGTTGACATTTTGAGCTAGCGTAACGGGACCGAGTACATATGGGGACACCCAGGGTATATATGAAATGAAAATCGTGGCATATCCTAAAGGACGTAGCCATCAACCAAAGTCTGGGTACATATACGTTCTTTATAAAAAATATCATTTCATTTTAAACACACCACACGATTCTAGCCTTCAGAAGCTTATGTGGATATACTATCCTGGGTATGCGAGTGTTGATGATAGTGAGAAAGTAGACACATTTCACCAACAACAGCCATTTTTGTGTTGCTTTCTTTCTTTCTCAAATCCTGTTTGCCTCACAGCGTCAGGTCAAGAAGAGATTTCTAAAACGGGCCAAAGTATGCGCTTTGTAAATAGTCTCTTTCGTCGCCTCTGTTATCTCTGAGGTCCATCTTTTGCGTGGCCGGCCTTTTGCTTTGTACCCATTGTATCGGAGCAGCATTGCTCTTTGAGGTGCACTGTCTGATGGTAATCTGCTTACGTGGCCGAACCAGTTAATTTGTTATTTCTTGATGAAGTCTAGTACTGATGTTGTACCCACTTTTTTCCTGATGTCCTCATTTCTCAACCGGTCTCTTCTTGTTACACCCAGCATTCTGCGTAGACACTTCATCTCTGTCGTGACTAGTTTTCTTCTATCGTTTGTTGCCAGCGTCCAGGTCTGGCACTGGTAACATAATGTGGGGAGAAAGATTGTGTTGAACATTGCTCTTTTTGTGTTCATGGTGACGTGTTTGCATCTTAAATTGGACGCCATTTGCCCTATCATTTGTTTTGCTTTGTTGCATCTGTGTTGAATTTCATTAGTTATTCTTCCGTTTGCTGAAAAAATGCTCCCCAGGTATGTGAAATCTTTTACTTGATTTAGTGGGCGATTGTCGATAGAGATATTGGTAGTGCTTTCCTCTCTGGCGAATGTCATTACTTCTGTTTTGTCGATGTTTATTATCATGTTGTATTCGTTACATGCTAACGTTGTTGTAGCTGTTCTTCTGTTGTTGATATGATTGCCTGATCGTATGCAAAAATAAATTCATTTAAGAGCTCTCCGAGGTTGTTTCCTTCGCTGGTGTTAGCTATTTTACAGATGTGGTCAATATACGTGATAAACAGCAGCGGGGATAGTACGCAACCTTGTCTTACTCCTGACCCTATGTGAAACTTTTCTGATAATCCTGTATTTGTTCTAATCGTACATTGGCTCTCAGTATAAATGCTCTTGCAAAGGTTGATTAGGTGTTCATTAACCCCATTGGTTGTTAGTATTTTCCACAACTTGTGCCTATCCACGCGGTCGAACGCTTTTCCTGATCTACAAATGCAACGTGTAGGTGTTTGTCGGATTCGACAGTCATTTCTACTAACTGCCTGAGGGCGAATATTGCATCTGTATAGCCTTTGTTCTTCCTGAATCCCATTTGGGAGTCATTAAGCTGTGGCTCGATGATGTGGCGGAGCCTTTTTTTCTAGTATTTTGCAGAATATTTTCCCAGTGTGGCTCAGTAGCGCTATTCCTCTGTACTTTGTGCAGTCCCTCTTGCTACCTATCTTCTTCCAGATGGGAACAATTGTATCATTCCTCCAATCTTCTGGTGTTTCTTGTGTGATCCAGACTTGGTTGGATTTTTGTGTTGCTGAAGATCAAAACGAGGAATGTCATTCGGTTGATGAATAACCGTCTGTTAAAGAAGTTTGCATTTGGAAGTTGATGGAGCAGGGCTGGACGTATGACTGGCAGAATCATGAGTTATGTTTTTCCAGTGAGTCAGTAGATGTAGGCCTATAGACTTCATGTATAGACATCTGCGGGAGGAGTAGCATAAGTTTGTCCAGAGCGCCATGACGTCGGTTCAGTATCCAATAGCCAATAACTGCACGTTTCATATTTTGTTGTTGCTATATCGATACTTTCTACTTGCACATTTATGGTTATTAGCTTCAGAGAAATCATGCTAGAAAGACACATTAAAAAAAATATAACAGTATCGATATGACAAATATGAGCGATATTGTTACATTAGTTCCAGCAAACAAAAGGTACTGTAACATTAACTTGTACACCTGGTCAAGTCAAATGGTTACATCACTGGAGGTTCAATCCAAATATGCGAGGAATGCTCACAGCACAGGTTGTTTCAGTAAAGTCAGCTACAATTTAGTTCCTAATTGAGTTTAAGTCCAAGACTGTCAGGTCTCCTAGAAGTCACAACCTGCACTACTAGATAATATAACTATGGGACTACATTGATCTTACTTCAACATGATATACGTTATTGGATCTGAAATGGGGATATGTCACAGCACTTGGTCCACTTTCAACTTCACAACTTCTTCCCATAGTCTCGTTCTTTGTAGCCTTTAGTCCACAAGATTTGCAGAAGAATATTTTGCGAAAACGTGTCCACACGGCACTGATTTTTAAAGCATAAATAATAGGGTTGATGAGGCTTTCAAATATGCTGACACACTGGCTATACAAGTATGTTACCCTGCTCTACAACAGTCTTGTTTCTCAAGTTTCCACGCACAAACATGATGACGACTATACCTGGACAAATAATGAGATAATTAAAATACAAATATAGCTATTGATTATTCAATCAAAATTCATATCTCGCAGAATAGATAAACGGGTGCTCAGTCTCCAGGAGCAGAGGTCAAAAGTTATTCAGGTTGCTGGTTCGTGTAACACACTGATTAAACAATACCTTCTTTGTAATATCTCCAACAGTGACTGACTGTACCACTTCAATTTGATTGATAAGTACTGACGTATCCACTTCGATTTTGATTGATAAGTACTGATCGTACCACTTCGATTTTGATTGATAAGTACTGATCTGTACCACTTCATTTTGATTGATAAGTTACTGACGTACCACTTCAATTTTGATTGATAAGTACTGACCGTACCACTCATTTGATTGATAAGTTACTGACTGTACCACTTCAATTTTGATTGATAAGTTACTGACTGTACCACTTTGATTTTGATTGATAAGTTACTGATTGTACCACTTCAATTTTGATTGATAAGTTACTGACTGTACCACTTTGATTTTGATTGATAAGTTACTGACTGTACCACTTCAATTTTGATTGATAAGTTACTGACTGTACCACTTCATTGATTGATAAGTGACTGACTGTACCACTTCAATTGATTGATAAGTACTGACTGTACCACTTCAATTTGATTGATAAGTTACTGACGTACCACTTCAATTTGATTGATAAGTTGACTGACTGTACCACTTCAATTTTGATTGATAAGTTACTGACTGTACCACTTTGATTTTGATTGATAAGTTACTGATTGTACCACTTCAATTTTGATTGATAAGTTACTGACTGTACCACTTTCGATTTTGATTGATAAGTTACTGACTGTACCACTTCAATTTTGATTGATAAGTTACTGACTGTACCACTTTGATTTTGATTGATAAGTTACTGACTGTACCACTTCAATTTTGATTGATAAGTTACTGCGTACCACTTCAATTTTGATTGATAAGTACTGACTGTACCACTTCATTTTGATTGATAAGTTACTGACTGTACCACTTCAATTTTGATTGATAAGTACTGACTGTACCACTTCATTTTGATTGATAAGTTACTGACTGTACCATTTTTGATTGATAAGTTACTGACCTGTACCACTTCGACTTTGATTGATAAGTGACTGACCGTACCACTTCGATTTTGATTGATAAGTGACTGATCGTACCACTTCGATTTTGATTGATAAGTGACTGATCATACCACTTCGATTTTGATTGATAAGCCTACTCATATACCTGTTGTGCTTTTCATTTTTTGTCACTTTAATCTTCAATCCCAGCTCTTGAAATCTAGAAGTTGACGTGGATTGGTTTAAATGAAAATCCTCCTTGCGCCCACACTATGAGGGCAATCAGAATATCAGCTCTATCCATTGTCTGGCCCCCTGATATGATGAAAGAGCCAGCCAGCATGTCTGTTCTCTGATTGCCAACGACACCCATCATGTGCCCCGGAACGTAGATAAGTGCAATTCTGCAAATTGTTGATGCTTGTAGTGATTCAGTCAATTGTCTGCGCAATGGCCAGAACTCTGTATCATTTATGATATGGAAAGGGTTAACCAATTACACAATGTTCCTCTTATCTGACTTCAATACATTTGATATATGTGTTGTTGATGCAAATCTATCTGCTCTTTCAGTTTCGTTAACACTTGCATGTTATTGATCATTGCGACAGTTAATGCCCATTCTTTCTTTCTTTTGTCCTTCTCTGCTTTTTTTGCATAGCACCTGGAAAATGTTAGCATCTGTAGATGTCATCAACTGTTACTGATTCTGGTTGTTCTATATCTTCTGAATCGTGAACTGTGAGTTGTACATGATAATTGCCTAGTAAATGAAGTTAGAGAGAGTCATTAGAAGGCATATGTAACGGTATCAATCTCTATTTTCAAACTGTAAGTAGTGGTAAGTAGCAAAATGTGAACCTCAGAAATAACAGGCTGTGGAAAAACACTATTTATAAAGCGCACACAAAAGCCCGTTCTAGAAATATCTTCTTATCCTGATGTGAGACCAAACAGTTTTAGAGAAAAGAAAATAAGAAGTAATTGTCACTTGTGTTTTGTTCTTCTCTTCCACCATTTACTTCTTTATAGAAGTGTTGGGGGTGTAATGTTCTAATTGTAGTGATCGATTAAGATCAATTAGACGTTAGTGTTGATTGTAAGGTTGTAGTGTCTGCTCGTTCTAATAACTTTGTAGCTGTTATTCATTTTCTTAAGGCTGTTTTTGTTGCCATCACTCCATCTTTTGCGTGGTCGTCCTCTTGCTCTGTACTCGTTATACTTTTTCTGTGGTAGGCGATGTCAGGTAATTCTTGTCAGGTGTCCAAACCATTTAATATGTTGTTCTTTTATGAATTGCATGACTGCTTTTGTTCACATGGAGATAACCTTACAACTTGTGCTAGGATAACAACTGCAGTCAGATTTCTAACAATCTGTGTACACATTGAAATCAATATTCAGACGTATCTGTGAATAAATAATTTGTTTCGAACTTCCTTGCACACATGACTTGCCCGTGTGTTGCCGGGGCTCTCGATGGGAGCAAAGAATAGTAACACTGCGACCTACAAGGCATGTCGTAAGAGGCGACTGAGGTAGAGGCATGAGAAGCTACCTAGTAAATAAAAAGCGTCGCAGAAATCGGATGTGCTGGCCTACTTGTAGGCGCATAAGTTGAACAACGTACAGTTGATCTTATGCTCGGATCACATACAAATCGCAAAGAGCGGTTAACAAGTGGTCAAAATGGAGAAGAAGTACCAATGCCTAAGTCTTTACATTCTCTTCTAAGAGTAATTATGACTGTGTCAATCATAACAAACTACACTTGATTCTCTTGTCATTAATATCGTTACCTACAGTACGAGATAACCTTTTGATGAAATATGCTATTAAGCAATCGCTGCTCAAGCAGGACAGCTATCATATCTTTAAGTGTTTCAAGACCTCGTCTGCAGTACTGTAATGTGTGTTCAACATGTTGTTTGCAAGACAGACTACAATCAAATGTTATTTGAAGATAGTTCATTCTACATCTACACTGGACTGCTGAACTATTACTTAGAGATGAGTGGGAGACAGAGGGTGGGGAAGGGGTGTCTGTTCTGCTCAATGTTGCAACAGTCACGGTGGTGGGCACAATACTTTTTTTCTCGCTACCAGAATACATGTTGGTTATGCCGAATTGTCGCCCGTGTGCTGCCGGGGCTCGCAAGGGAGCAAGAGTGGCAGCACTGCGACCTACAAGGCATGTCGTAAGAGGCGACTAAGGTGGGGTTTGGCGTAGGGCTGGCTACCTATCCAGTAGAAAATTTTAGCCACAAAATCCAACCAACCATGAACAAGTCACATAAAATAAAATAAAAACTGTGCCAACCAAGAGGAAAGGAAGCTCTTCTAGAAGAGGTATGAAGCGATGCACAGAAAGCCGCAAGGAGTCTACACCGCAGATTATCTTCCTTTCACCTAGGAAAGCTCCAGAATTGGCACCTGGAATGTTAAAAGTATGTATCAAATGGGAAAGACAGCACAGGTTGTAAATGAGATGAAATTTCACGGATTGGCATCTTGGGATTATGTGAAACTAGGTGGAATGGTGCAGGCAAACAACGTCTAAACACAGGAGAAACAATGCTGTTCTCAGGCCATATGGAAGAAAATGCCCCCATAGTGAAGGAGTGGCTTTAATGCTATCTAAAGAAGCGGAGACTGCACTAATAAAATGGGAAGCAGTGAGTCCTAGGATAATCACAGCAACATTCAGAACCACCAAAAAGAAAGTATTCTTGAATGTGACCCAGTGTTATGCACCTACCAATGATAAAGAGGAAAAAGTAAAGAGGAATTTTACATAAAACTTCAAAATACTATTGGTAATCAGAGAAATGGGAACATCAAAATTCTGATGGGTGACCTCAATGCCAAAATAGGTTTGGACAACATAGGCTACGAGGAGATCATGGGGAAACACGGACTAGGAATAATGAACGAAAATGGAGAACTATTCACTAATTTCTGTGCAGCGAATCAATACGTCATAGGTGAAGTGTCTTTCCACATAAAAGAATACATAAAGCAACCTGGGTATCACCAGATCACAGAACAGAAAATCAAATTGACCACATATGCATAAACAAGAAATTCAGGTCATCTCTACAAGATGTAAGGGTCCTAAGGGGGCAGATGTAGATTCGGATCACCATTTGCTGATAAGTAAAATTAAACTGAAGCTTAAGCGATACATAACATTCCATGAACATAGACACCAATATAATGTAGGATACCTCAGAGTCAAGAAACAAAGGAACAGTTCACGGTCACAGTCTCTAATAAGTATGAGGTTTTGCGCAATTAGAAGATGAGGTGAGTGCGGAAGAATGCTGGCAGCAAGCCAAAAATATTTGGAATGAAACATGCACAGAGGTATTAGGAAAGAAGGAGCGGAATCATAAGGCATGGATAACTCCAGAAACTCTCAGAAATAGAAGAAAGGAAAAGAGAAAGCAGATTTAAATAATAGCAAAACTAGAACTGCCAAAGCCATAGCCCAGGAAAAGTACACAGAAGCTAGCAAGAAAGTGAAGAAACAAATGAAGTTAGATAAAAGACAATACGTAGAAGATCTAGCAAGAGAAGCAGAGGTAGCTGCAGGAAAAGGAAACCTTAAGGATCTTTACAATATCACTAGAAAGCTAGCAGGAAAATACAGACCATCAAATGGGTTGATCAAAAATAGTAGTGGTGAAACTATCACTAATGTTAGAGACCAAATGGAAAGATGGATGGAATACTTCAAGGAACTCCTGAACAGACCAGCACCTACAAATCCCCCAGATATCCAACTGGCAGAAATTGACTTGGACATCAACTGTGAGAAACCATCCAAGGAGGAGATTAGTAAAGCCATTAAACTTTAAAAGATGGAAAAGCGGCCGGTCCAGATGGTATTCCAGCAGAGGCAGTTAAAGCCAACATAAACACATCCACAGAAATACTGTATAAATTATTTAGCAGAATCTGGGAGACCGAAGAAATACCAGCAAACTGGAGAGAAGGATACCTGGTGAAGCTACCAAAGAAAGGGACCTTCAAAGTGTAGAAAACTATAGGGAATAATGCTGTTGTCAGTACCTGGGAAAATACTAAGCAGAGTCATCCTGGAGAGACTGAGAGATGCCATCGATATAAAGCTAAGAGATGAACAGGCAGGCTTCCGACCAAATAGATCCTGTGCTGACCAGATAGCCACATTACGTATAATAATAGAGCAAAGTATTGAATGGAAATCCCCACTTTATATCGGATTTGTTGATTATGAGAAGGCTTTTGACAGTATTGATAGGGAAACCCTTTGGAAATTAATGAGGCCTTATGGAATCCCAAGAAAATTATTAACCTAATAAAAGCAACATATACAGATATGAAATGTAGAGTTCTTCATGAAGGTAAACTAACAGATACTTTCGGAATAGAAACAGGGGTGCGTCAGGGATGTCTTCTATCACCTTTGTTGTTCTTACTGACAATAGACTGGATTATGAAGACCACAGTAACTAACACCAGAAATGGAATCCAATGGACTCTGACAGAGCAACTAGATGATCTGGACTTCGCTGATGATATAGCCCTTCTGTCACATACACGAAATCAGATGCAGGATAAGCTCAACACATTGAATCAAAGGTCCCAGCAACTAGGGCTGAACATTCATAAGGGAAAGACAAAGATATTGAGAATTAACCAAGCAAACGACAACTCGATCTCCCTGATGGAAATCCCACTTCAAGAGGTAGAATCATACACATATTTGGGCAGCAAAGTAGACAAAGAGGGTGGAACAGATAGAGATGTTAAAATAAGAATACAGAAGGCAAGAGGAGCTTTCATTGCACTGGGAAACATTTGGAAGTCAAAGAAATCAAATCTAGATACAAAATTCGGATATTTAACTCTAATGTTAAAGCAGTTCTACTGTATGGGTCAGAAACATGGAGAACAACTAAAACAATAGCGCATAAATTGCAAACATTCATCAACTGGTGTCTGCGCAGAATAGAGGGAATAAGATGGTATGATAGGGTCACAAATGAGGAACTTATGGAGAGACAAGACAGATTCCAGTGAACGAACAGGTTAAAAAGACGCTGGCGCTGGATAGGACACACTTTGCGAAAACCGAGGGGAATATAACAAGAAGGGTCCTTGCCTGGAACCGCAGGGACAGCGAAAGAAGAGGAGGCCGAGAAATACATGGAGACGAGATTTGGAGGTGGAGATCAACAATATAAAGAAGAGCTGGAGGGAGCTGCAGGAGATAGCTAGAGATAGGAAGACTTGGCATGAGTTGGTTGAGGGCCTATGCCCCAACCCGGGGTAAAAGGGCAAAGAGAGAGAGATGCCGAATTGTATATATTCTCTAGACCATCGTTTCCCAAACTGGTGTCCGTGAGGTACTCACATGGGGTTCTCAATCGCTTGAAGAAATCTTTGACATTTCAATCAGAAAAAGAAATTGTTAAAACATGTATAAAAACAGTGGTTAACCAGTTCAGTTGGTAAATTAAAGGACCCAAATCAGATCGGAGTCTAAATGTCTGACAGGACAAAATTAAAGATCATTTGAAGTTTCACGCAGTCTGAAAAATGGAAGCCAGCTTGACTGTTGGTGTTGTATAATAATAACTCCATCGCTAGAAGATGTTCATATATAGAAACTTGTGGGGTTCGCGGTAGTAAATGTATTTAAAAGGGGGTCCACAGTGATGCAAAGTTTGGGAACCGCTGTCTAGACTTTTGTAGTGGTCCAATTTCCGATTCCTCCAAGCGAATACATATGCTCGACTTATTTTTGTGCAATACGAAATACCACGTTCATATATGTCAATATTGATTGATTGATTGATAGAACCATCATCATTGTACATCGGTGGGTAACCATAAGTGCTCCGATATCTTTTATAAACAGGAAGAATTCAGCTCGTGCACGAGCTCCGTAACACCGGCAAGGGTTCCCGACACGTCGATATATCACTTACTTGTAGGCCCCTGTATACATGTAATATAACTTACTTACAGTACATGTTATTATAGCACTTATATTCAAACCAAGGTAGCTGTTACATACAGGTCGATATAGTCCTTCACGATTTGTTGATGCATCATTTATTGATAAGGTAATTCTACACTCACCTACAGGCAGCCAGCATGAAAAGTAAAGGCCTAGGATGATAAGCATTTGTTAACACATCACTTATTGATAAGTCAATTCTACACTCACCTACAGGCAGCCAGCATGAAAAGTAAAGGCCTAGGATGATAAGTACAGTTTTCGTATACTTCCAGGAATGACTACTCCTTGGACCAAGCATTGTCTTGGTATTAGTTTGAGCTTGTATGATGCGTGCATGCCTATTTGCTACCTACATGATTAAGTATGTGATAACAATGTAACTGTACATTCATATTCTATGCATAGCTAACTAGGCCGTCTATTTATTCAACATCAACGGTTTTTAAAATATTTCATACTTGGCACATTCCGTAGAAGACTGATACCTTTCTCTGACAAGCTTCTTCTTCTTCGAACGCTCCATATCGACCACTTGTTAACCACTCTGTGTTATCTGTATATGATCTGAGCCTAAGAGAGATTACACGTTGTGAATGGGTCTTCTATGGACAGAAGCGATATCATTAACGCTCTCAGAGAAAACATACGCTCTGAGGATTTCAACGATGAAGATAAAGGTATTCTCTATCTCGGTTGCGTAAGTTATGCATACGATAGGTGCGCAAGATGGGAAAACCACAAGAGAAAACTCAGTAGATACATCAATCAACACAGAACAGGAGTTGCTAGCCTAAACACACTGAGATACATGCTTGGGAGGAGATCAGAGCAATTATGGACATGTGCGATGTGCGATGAAGATGATCCTCAAGTGAACAATGAGCACGTTGTGCCAGTTATGCGCCTACAAGTAGGCCAGTACATCCGATTTCTGTGACGTTTTTATTTATTAGGTAGCTTCCCAAGGCTCCTACCTCAGTCGCTCTTCAACATGCCTTGCAGGTCGCAGTGGTACTATTCTTTGCTTCCTTTTTGGGGCCCCGCACCACACGGGTGTACGCTAACAAGTTAATAATATGTACTTCTGATCAGAATAACAGTGATACTGATAACATGACTTCTGAACATCCTTGACTAAGTTGATTTCATCATCTTTTCCTTTTGAAGATATATAGCTGGTACATCATGTTTTTCTCCCGCAACACCTTTCTTGGTGAATCGATCTGCGGTCCAATTTCATGGTATTCCCTAATGAGACAGTATCCATTATATGACAGCATTGCGTGGGTTGCACAGTTCAGACAATAGGGCCTGTAGAACTTAACGCAATAGAAACTAATAAAAACAGCGCCATGTTGTTATATTTGATTGTTGTATGTTTATATCCCTTCATTTACGTGGGGCTTCCTGATTTATCCTGCTTTCTGCTCAGTAACTGAGTATGGCTAGGCATGTAAGGGTTGTGTTTTCTGTCTTTGTTGTCTTCCATTGTCTTTACATCTCCTGTTTATGGCTGCAATGCACCAAATTGTATTATTACGATATTTCTTTCCACGTTGCTATAGCTTATAGTGGTTATTTCTATTCTGATGTTTCAGTCGTTAAACTTATGGGTTATTTAATTGAAAACATAGTGCATCAGTTGCGTTACTTCATCTTGATAAGAAATCACTGCGATATGGTTTGCCCCTGCTTATTTGTGCAATATGTAATATACATAGTGGTTTTATTTTTATTAGAAACAGTGTTACTTGCTTTCCCTCACCATCTTCTTAGGAAACCATATAAGTATTATCCGCCACTGCTAATTCGTTCGGAATGTAAGTCGCTTTCCGATCGTCCACTTTTCATCACAGATTGTCTGTCCATGCTGAGGTCGCCCCGTCTGTCAGTGTCGTGTTTCACCAGTTCATAACAAAGTATTACTTAATAAAATTATGCAGGGCCTACTGCAGAAAGATGAAACAAAGACACATTATAATTGTTGATAATTGTTGCTCACCTTAAAGATGTGTAGATACAGTAGTCCTGTGATGAAGAAAGATAAAAAAAAAATTGTGACCAAAAAGCTCAGAAAGTCTGGGTGCAGATGGCCAAAGAAGGAGCACATTGGCAGTTGTTCCTGGCACATAAATACAAATAAAACATAAATGACACATGATATTTCACCAATTTTTTATAAAACAAACAAATATCTTATCAAAGGCACAAACAAAATAGTGTAATAAATTTAGTAATATCATTAACAAATTTCAACTATCATGTTTATACTACAAAAATAATGGACTTTCTTAAGTAGTTTTCATAACCTCTCAACTTTGACCTCTATATTTTCTTCTATTTTCAGCTCCAATATTAGTTATTTTACATCCCTATATTTGTTTAATTGGTTCTTTACATCTTTCTTAACAGCTACATCGAATCTATTCATCGAATATGTTCTTTAGTCCGATCCCTTTCTCAACTGTACAATTTGTTATTTTCTGCTCTGTTAAAACCCCTTTTATATTATTCTCTCTTCTCAATTACTATATTTATTATTTTCCCTTCTCCTCAATTGTTATATTTATTATTTTCCCTTCTCAACTGTATATTTATTATTTTCCCTTCTCAACTGCTATATTTATTATTTTCCCTTCTCCTCAACTGCTATATTTATTATTTTCCCTTCTCCTCAATTGTTATATTTATTATTTTCCCTTCTCTAATTGCTATATTTATTATTTTCCCTTCTCCTCAATTGTTATATTTATTATTTTCCCTTCTCCTCAATTGTTATATTTATTATTTTCCTCTCTCAATTATTATATTTATTATTTTCCCTTCTCCTCAATTGTTATATTTATTATTTTCCCTTCTCAACTGCTATATTTATTATTTTCCCTTCTCCTCAACTGCTATATTTATTATTTTCCCTTCTCAATTGTTATATTTATTATTTTCCCTTCTCCTCAATTGTTATATTTATTATTTTCCCTTCTCCTCAACTGCTATATTTATTATTTTCTCTTCTACTCATTTACTTAACTGTTACCAATTACTTTATTCTTTCCCCAGAACTCAAATTTTAGTTGCATGAAATGAATGTTTCCGTTAATAGTAAAATTATATTTCTTACCTGGGACCCACAGCGTATCGAATACCGTCTTCCTGTATGTTTTTGATGTTCCATCCGATAGATGGTGCTATTGCCACAAGAATAGACATTATCCACAACAGGGCAGAAATGATCGATACTGTTGTAATTTTACACAATTCGCTGATATGAAAGATTAAAATTGTTATCAAAATATTAGCATGGAGAGAAATAAAATAAATCACAGAAACAATTGATGAAAGGATGAATTATATCATAGACTACACTAAGATCTAGTATATTCAATTGTTTAGTAGCATTTCAGTGATGAGAAAGAGTATATTGTTTATCAGTCTTAAAATGATATGAAAGACTGCAATTTTCGTGAGTCTTGCGATTACATTGGAACGATTACTAAGTTTGTTTACAATTAAATGGTTAATAAAGTCAGTAAAAACACGTTGTTATAAGGTGATGCATATTGGAGAATACTGTGCTACAGTGTGTTCAAGATAAATGCAGCCCCATTGACAAATCGAAAGTTGCCAGTTACACAATGAGTGGTGTTTATTTACTATTTAAACCGGTTCTGACTAGCTCGTCCAACGTCACATTTGTTCATCGCCCCTTCCGCACTACAACATACCGTCACACAACCTTGACCTATACTACGTCATAACTGAACCTTCTAATTTTCATACATATATGCCAGATTAGCTCCATTCACAGGCTGCTTTATCTTGAACACCCTGAATAATCCTCTCGCACCGTTATACGTTAAATAGGGTCTGCAAGCAATCTCTCCATACCGCTCTTTCCTGGGCAACTCGTTCAGTCTCCTCCATGAACTGAGACCAATATTTCTTGCCTCTCTCAGCAAAACTTGTTTCAGGGTCTCCTTAGATCGTCCACTCTTTCTTGGACCCGCTGCATCCCACTTTGTTATACTTGAATATTTTCTTTGACTATTAGCACACGATGCAATTTGATAAACAACACGAACGCAGTATTTACTTCTCAATGTTTCTCTAGTAGCTAGCTAAGGATGGGTCGGCATGTAAGTCGTACGGTCGGAAACGAGTACCGGGACAATGCACCTACGAAACAAGTGCATAAGTCACTAATCTCTCGGGGCTCTAGCAATAGAAAAGCTCTTAAAACTCATTATTTACTAGTGAGAAAGGTTACATTTTGAGCAGCATTTCATTGAAGAGACACACTAAACTTATTAGCAGCAAATAAGTTGTAAAAAAAATATTATATTGCTTAGAAGCATCTGACCGAAGAAATACAGAAGTTGTTTTGTAAACATTGAGTAACAGTTTAACTGGAAAAACAAGAAACATTTGTTTTGCTGCAAGAGATTCAATTTTTAAAGAAACTAGTTAATAGCGCTACAAGGGGTGCATGATGATAGCGCTGCTTTGTACCAAACAACACGATCCATTGTTAACCATTGTCTTCATTACAGTAAAAATATGTCGTGACTTTCATAATGGAACTGTTTAGAAAGGATAACAAGAATAATTATTGTATAGCTGGTGATGTACGTTGGTTAATACCAACAGATTTCTGCATCAGATGAGAAAGTGCTGACTAATGATACGCCCGTGTATTGCCGGGGCTTGCAAGGGGAGCAAAGAATAGTAACACTGTGAACTATAAAAGTATGTCGTAAGAGGCGACTGAGGTCTTGAAGCTACTCTAGTAAATAAAAAGCGTCGCAGAAATCGGATATGCTGGTCTACGTGTAGGCGCATAACTGGCACATACAATCGTTCTTAGGCTCGGATTACATATAAATCGCAAAGAGATGTTTAAAGTGGTCAACATGAAGCGTTCGAAGAAGAAGACTAATGTCTCTCCCAAAAAATTTCCCTATGAAAAACCAGTTAGAAACCCCAATTTGCCCCCTCACACAATAAAAACCCGACAAAGTGGAGAAAAAGTTTAAAACCCCAATTTACTCCCAAAAAAACTCAGACTAAGTGGGGGAAACAGATTGAACTAAAATGCACTCAACAATAAATCACACCCAGGGAGCAAAAAAGTTACAAAAATTAATGAATCCCACAATAAAACCCACAAAAAGGGGAACAAAAATTGAAAAATTTAAAGAACTCCCAAATAAAACCCCAGACTAAGGGGAAAACCAAACAGGCGAATTAATTAAGAACCCCAAAAAATCAGATAAGTGGAAAAACAGTTTGAACATTTCATTACAAAAAACCTCAAGGGACTTTAAAATTTTTGGGGAAAAACCCACAAACAGTTTAGAACAATTAATGAACTTTCCCATTAAAAAAAATTTACGATATGGGAGAAAAGTTGAACTAATTAATAACCCAAAAGAAACCCCGAAAAGTGGCAAAAGTTTAAAACAAAATGCCCCCAAAAAAACCAGAAAGGGGGGAACAGATTAGAAAAATTAATGCCTCCCACAAAAAAATCCGACAAAGGGGAGCAAACAGATTGCCCACAATGCACTCCCAAAAAAACCCGACTAAGTGGGAGCACAACAGATTACAACAAATTTAAATGACACTCACAAAAAACCCCGATAAGTGGGAGCACAACAATTGCCTTTAATGCCCCACAAAAACTCGACAAAGTGAGCAAAAACAGATTAGCAACTAATTAATGCCCCCACAAAAAACTCACGACAAGGGGGAGCACAACAGATTAGCAACTAAAATGACACCCCACAAAAAACCACGACTAAGGGAGAAAACAGATTAGTTTAATGACACTCCCACAATAAAACTCTCACGACCAGGGGGAAAAAAGTTAAAACCCAATTAATGACACCCCACAAAAAACTCACGACAAGGGGGAACAACAGATTAGCAACAAATTTGCCCCCCAAAAAACTCACGACTAAGTGGGAGCACAACGATTAGAAACAATTTAAAGACACCCCCCACAAAAACTCCGACAAGTGGGAGCACAAAGATTAGAACAAATTTGACACTCACACAATAAAACTCACGACTAAGTGGGAGCACAACAGATTAGCAACAAATTAATGACACTCCCACAATAAAACTCACGACAAGTGGAGCACAACAGATTAGCAACTAATTAAGACACTCAACAATAAAATTTACGACTAAGGGGGAAAGCACAACAGATTAGCAACTAATTAATGACACTCCCACAAAAAAAACTCAGCCCAAGTGGAGCACAACAGATAGCAACAATAATGACACCACACAATAAAACTCACGACTAAGGGGGAGCACAACAGATTAGAAACACTAATGACACTCCCACAATAAAACTCACGACTAAGTGGGAGCACAACAGATTAGCAACTAATTAATGACACTCCCACAATAAAACTCACGACAAAGGGAAGCACAACAGATTAGGAACTAATTAATGACACTCCCACAATAAAACTCACGACTAAGGGGGAGCACAACAGATTAGCAACTAATTAATGACACTCCCACAAAAAAACTCACGACTAAGTGGGAGCACAACAGATTAGCAACTAATTAATGACACTCCCACAATAAAACTCACGACTAAGTGGGAGCACAACAGATTAGCAACAAATTTAATGACACTCCCACAAGAAAACTCACGACTAAGTGGGAGCACAACAGATTAGCAACTAATTAATGACACTCCCACAAGAAAACTCACGACCAAGGGAGCACAACAGATTAGCAACTAATTAATGACACTCCCACAAGAAAATCACGACTAAGTGGGAGCACAACAGATTAGAACTAATTAATAGCCTCACACAATAAACTCACGACTAAGGGGGCACAGAGATTAGCAACTAATTAATGACACTACACAAGAAAATTTCACGACTAAGTGGGAGCACAACAAAATTAGAAACCCAAATTAATGACACTCCCACAAGAAAATCACGACTAAGTGGGAGCACAAAAGATTAGCAACCAATTATGGACACTACACAATAAAACTGACGACTAAGTGGGAGCACAACAGATTAGCAACTAATTAATGACACTCACACAAGAAAACTCACGACTAAGTGGGAGCACAACAGATTAGCAACTAATTAAGGGACACTCCACAAGAAAACTCCCCGACTAAGTGGAACAACAGATTAGCAACCAATTAATGACACTCACACAATAAAACTCACGCCCAAGTGGGAGCACAACAGATTAGCAACTAATTAATGACATCCACAAGAAAACTCAAGACTAAGTGGGAGCACAACAGATTAGCAACTAATTAATGACACTCCCACAATAAAACTCACGACTAAGGGGGAACAACAGATTAGCACACTAATTAAATACACTCCACAAGAAAACCATACGACTAAGGGGGAGCACAACAGATTAGCAACTAATTAATGACACTACACAATAAAACCTCACGACTAAGTGGGAGCACAACAGATTAGAAACCCAATTAATGACACTCCCACAATAAAACTCACGACTAAGAGGGAGCACAACAGATTAGCAACTAATTAATGACACTCACACAATAAAACTCATGACTAAGTGGGAGCACAACAGTAGCAACTAATTAATGACACTCCACAAGAAAACTCACGACAATGGGAGCACAACAGATTAGCAACTAATTAATGACACTCCCACAATAAAACTCACGACTAAGAGGGAGCACAACAGATTAGCAACTAATTAATGACACTCACAATAAAACTCACGACTAAGTGGGAGCACAACAGATTAGCAACAATTAATGACACTCCCACAATAAACTCACGACTAAGTGGGAGCACAACAGATTAAAACCCAATTAATGACACTCCCACAATAAAACTCACGACTAAGTGGGAGCACAAAAGATTAGCAACTAATTAATGACACTCACACAATAAAACTCATGACTAAGTGGAGCACAACAGATTAGCAACTAATTAATGACACTCCCACAAAAAAACTCACGACTAAGTGGGAGCACAACAGATTAGAAACTAATTAATCCTCACAAGAAAACTCACGACTAAGTGGGAGCACAACAGATTAGCAACTAATTAATGACACTCCCACAAGAAAACTCACGACTAAGTGGGAGCACAACAGATTAGCAACTAATTAATGACACTCCCACAATAAAACTCACGACTAAGTGGGAGCACAACAGATTAGCAACTAATTAATGACACTCCCACAATAAAACTCACGACTAAGTGGGAGCACAACAGATTAGCAACTAATTAATGACACTCACACAATAAAAGCTCGACTAAGTGGAAGCACAACAGATTAGCAACTAATTAATGACACTCCCACAATAAAACTCACGACTCAAGTGGAGCACAACAGATTAGCAACTAATTAATGACACTCCCACAATAAAACTCACGACTAAGTGGGAGCACAACAGATTAGCAACTAATTAATGACACTCCCACAATAAAACTCACGACTAAGTGGGAGCACAACAGATTAGCAACTACTAATGACACTCCCACAATAAAACTCACGACTAAGTGGGAGCACAACAGATTAGCAACTAATTAATGACACTCCCACAATAAAACTCACGACTAAGTGGGAGCACAACAGATTAGCAACTATTAATGACACTCCCACAAGAAAACTCACGACTAAGTGGGAGCACAACAGATTAGCAACTAATTAATGACACTCCCACAAGAAAACTCACGACTAAGTGGGAGCACAACAGATTAGCAACTAATTAATGACACTCCCACAAGAAAACTCACGACTAAGTGGGGCACAACAGATTAGCAACTATTAATGAGCACTCACACAATAAACTCACGACTAAGTGGGAGCACAACAGATTAGCAACTAATTAATGACACTCCCACAAGAAAACTCACGACTAAGTGAGCACAACATATTAGCAACTAATTACAGACACTCACACAATAAAACTCACGACTAAGTGGGAGCACAACAGATTAGCAACTAATTAATGACACTCCCACAATAAAACTCACGACTAAGTGGGAGCACAACAGATTAGCAACTAATTAATGACACTCCCACAAAAAAACTCACGACTAAGTGGGAGCACAACAGATTAGCAACTAATTAATGACACTCCCACAATAAAACTCACGACTAAGTGGGAGCACAACAGATTAGCAACAATTAATGACACTCACACAAGAAAACTCACGACTAAGTTGGAGCACAACAGATTAGCAACTAATTAATGACACTCCCACAATAAAACTCACGACTAAGTGGGAGCACAACAGATTAGCACCTAATTAATGACACTCCCACAATAAAACTCATGACTAAGTGGGAGCACAACAGATTAGCAACTAATTAATGACACTCCCACAAGAAAACTCACGACTAAGTGGGAGCACAACAGATTAGCAACTAATTTGACCCCACAATAAAACTCAGACTAATGGGAGCACAAAAGATTAGCAACTAATTAATGACACTCCCACAAGAAAACTCACGACTAAGTGGGAGCACAACAGATTAGCAACTAATTAATGACACTCCCACAAGAAAACTCACGACTAAGTGGGAGCACAACAGATTAGCAACTAATTAAGTGATATATATTACTAGTCCATTAGAAAAGAGCAAGGCGTATTATTCAATCTGGCACAGGTTCAGCAGATTGAGATACACATTCTCAACAAGTTAAAGATGGTAACTTCTTGAGAGTATTACTGTGGTACTACAAAATTACTTTCTGAATATTTGTTACAAAGATGTCCATTGCAGAAGGGGCAAAGAATACAGATAAGTGGTTGTGTTACTTCAAGACAACATATTCCTTGACATCCTGATGTGTACCAATGCATATCTTTGAACTTATGTAAGTTGAAGCATGAGAGTGAAAAAAGAAAGAAAAAACACATTAAATTTGTAATAATTAACACACACTAAATAGTAAATTGGTAAACATATATAATTTTAATGCATTTATCCATACCCATGACCTTAACACACGTACACACACAAACGCACGCACGCACGGACACACACACACACTCATACACACGGGCGTTCACATACATTTTTATAGGAGGTGAATAAATGTAAACAAATGTAGTTGGTAGTTTCATCATCATCAGGTATTTTGTCCTGAACAGAACTTTGCCACCCTAACATTCCTTCAGGATTTCTCTCTCTCAAAGGCCAGATGTAGCGTCTCTGCAGCCGTTATGCTCAAACCACCAGTTACATCCCGAATTCATTTTCTCCGTGGTCTTCCTCTTCTCCTCTTTGCTGGGAAGTCCCCTTCCATGATGGTCTCCAACCCTTCGTGTCCCTTTATATGTCGAAAATACTTCAATTTTCTCATTCTTATTTGTAGCATTAGCCAGTTTTCTTTGATTTTGAATTATGTATGGATATATATATATTTGTTCTCTTCTCTGTCCATGATATACGAAGGGCTCTGGTAGTGTTTTTGTAGTTAAGTTTTTAAGTTAATTGCATATCCTTTACAGGACTTTGCGAATCAACCCCAACTTTTAACACTGTTGTGATTTTTCTAGGTATTATTACGTTCAGTAGTTTGCCATTGCTTTCTGAACGGGTGGTGCCATCGTCCTTTTGTAAAGATCCACACGAAATAATTTGCAACCAAACTGTCCGCAGCTTGATTCGAACTCAGAACATCGGAGTTAATAGACAGAGTCACTATCCCCTGAGCCACAGACGCCACCAATAGTTTTTGTAGTTAACTTCTCGAAAATGGAGAATACCAGCTTTGCATAACACTTTAATAAAATTAAAAATCTATTTTCTAGGGGGGTGACACTTATCCCGCCCTACCTTAACTTAACGTCCATGCACTCCCACACATACACTCATACACACTGACAAACACACAAAAACAATGTACATCTTACTTATATCTGTAAGGAAACATAATCTTGATATATCTATCAAATGTGAGACACGTCAGATGCAGTACGGCAGAGATCACGATACCAAAGGTAATACCTTGCCTTATTAAACACTCCAGGTAAAACTGGTAATTGATCAAGTTGTAGGAAGCTTGATATAACATAACAAGTCCAGTCACCATGTCTGCAATTGCTAAGCTGCAACATATATAGAATATTGGTTTATTGTATATGCTTGTATGTAAGTAGTACTCTGTTATGAGGGTATGTTACTCTGAACGTATCTCATTATATGCCGTTAAATATGATAATCATTAACTCGAGGAGAGCTGGTGGCCACATGGTTAAACGCTGACACCCGTTAAACCCCGTGTTCGAACCCTCGGTAATATCATCAAAAGTTTTTTTGTTTCAGGAGAAAATAAAATTGATGACCTGCACATGTATGGAGACAGCATCGGGCAAGAGACTTTAATTCCTCAGCTCCATATACGCATGCAGCGTACTATTAGAAATGAGACAAAGCGATACGAGATCAATTATTATTTTTTAAATCTTTTGGTTAAGATCCCAGAGAGAGAGTACAAGTTTGTATATACTTTTCTCTATGCCAGACTAACTACAAATATTCTTTGCAATGAAAAAGAGGTTTTCATGCAACACATTTAAAGAAGGCGATTTTCTAAAGGATCAGAGGAGCTGGGGAGGAGTGTGTTTAACTAGCGAGACACAGGAACCACCACTAAGCATCTCTCTCTCTCTATTTGCCTTTTACCCCGGATTGGGGCATAGGCCCTCAACCAACTCATGTCAAGTCTTCCTATCTCTAGATTTCTCCTGCAGCTCCCTCCAGCTCTTCTTTATATTGTTGATCTTTGCCTCCAAATCTCGTCTCCATATATTTCTCGGCCTCCCCTTCTTGCGCTGTCCCTGCGGGTTCCAGGGAAGGACCCTTCACCACTAAGCATACCTTACGACATCTGTTGGATAAGATTGAGCACTTATGGGTCTGTCCCCGAAGTGTTATGACTTTGGTTCAGTAACCAATAACTAATAACCAATTCTTTAATTATGAGTTCCTTCTGGATAGATCTGTTTGTTCTCTTCTATGTTCATTGTATACGGAGATTTCTATAACATTTATGTTCAAAAGCACATAAATGTTTTTCTATATTTAGCATTGTGTTCGAAGCGTCGATTTATCTACTGGTGTAGGTTGTAAAACGGCACTTGTGGTGCCAGGACCCGCAAGGGAAGCAAAGAATAGTGCCACTGCAACCTACAATGCATGTCGTAAGAGGCGACTAATGTAGGTTCTAGGGATACTACCCTAGTAAATAAAAAACAGCGCAGAAATCGGATGTGCTAGCCTACTTGTAGGCGCATAACTGGCACAACGTATAATCGCTCTTAGGCTCAGATCACATACAAATCACACAGAGTGGTTGACAAGTGGTAAATATAGTACGTTGGAAGAAGAAGGTTGTAAAACTGCTTTAATTGGTGTTAAAATTTTTCCATTGAAATAATTTACGTTTAATTAAAATTTGTTTTTCAGCTTAACTGTGTTAATCTCAACTTTTGCTCGTACCAATCTTTATTTATCTTCTTCTTCTTTTGTCGTCACACTTCTACCGGGTTGTTGCCCAGTGTCGTGGGTTTCTGTTTTTGTCTTGCGCTATTCTGGTGGCTTGTGTGATTGTTATTTTTGCTCTTTCACAGGATGCTGCTACGCCATCTAACCATCTTTTCCGTGGTCTTCCTCTTGCCTTCTTTCCCGATGTTCTGTTGTAGAAGACTCTGTATACTGTGGAGTTTGGATGCATTCTTATTAAGTGGCCAAACCACTTCATTCTTTGTTTATCTATGTAATTCAAGCACGGTTTTGTGCCAACTTTCTTTCTTATGCTGATGTTGGTGATTCTGTCTTTTCTTGTGTTGTTGGTAACTTTTCACAGGCAACGCATTTCACATGTAGTTATTTTTGTGACTGCGCTTTGCTCATTGTCCATGTTTGGCTCTGGTAACACAAAGTAGGTATAAAAATGCTGTTGATCATCTGTTGCTTATCTGCCTGTGAAATCTGTGGGTGTCTTAACAATGTGGCTAGCTGGTAGGTTACAGCATTTGCTTTTGCACTCTAGCCTCTATCTCTCTATCTAGTCTTCCGTCTTCTGTGAATATGCTTCCTAAGTATTTGAAATCTTTCACTTGGTTTATTTTAGTGCCATTGACATGGGTATCTAGATTATTATGTTTTCTTCCCATATTCATTATTTATGTTTTAGTGTTGTTGATTTTCATGTCATGATTTATACAATTTTTGTTCAAGGTGTCAATATGATGTTGAAAATGAACAAAATCTACATCATATTGACACCTTTATTTATTATTACTAAAAAATACAGAAATATTTAAAAACTAAATTGCATTACATATCTTATGTCTCATTAGAAAACGTTGTGCTTGATTGAACATCAAAATAAAATTCTTTCAAGTCAGACTAAAATATACTCATTGCTAGCCATAATCTCACTTTGTTCATTTTGAAAGATTATACATATATATATATATATATATATATATATATATATATATATATATATATGTTGTCTGTATTTGTATAGAGCCAACTATAAACTTATTTTATGGTATGTAGAGTTGGCTGTGGTTTGTAGCAGTGGCGTAACTTGATAATGAAAGATAGGTGTGCTGCTATTTAAAATGCACCTTCAACCACCAAGTCCGTCAATTGTTAGTGCTATGTTTCCCCGCACGCTTTCTCTATGTAAAACAACAACCTATCTACCAATATCTCCCCATAACCACTTCACAAAACTGTCTAGTTGACGTTGATCTACGAAGACCAGCACGCGTTAAGACGGAAACCACCGAGCGATTTTCAGAGACAAGGATCGTAATTCCTAACCTAAGTATCTAACAGACCGCAAACACACACACACAATGCATGTGTCCATAATAACCCATCTATAGAGACTAACAGGCTGCGCGGCCGCTCAAGTTCGACAATAGACAGCTACTTATAGCTGTTCTATAAATATTTCATAGTAAATATTATATTGAGTACGCAACAGAAAAAATACTTTTCTTTCTGGCCTGGCATAGGTGTGCGCCGCACACCAAGCACGCATGGAGAATACACCACTGGTGTGTACTGATATGTTTATGAATTTACAAAAGAAAAGAAAACTAAGACGTCTTTAGAAAATATACTCTACCAAACACTAAATAACACTCAAGTATTTACCTGCGCATCATAATGTCTGCTGGTTCAAGTGGATCCTTGAATCTAATCATCGTGTCCACTACAAGGGCATTAAGTGCAACGATGACAGCACCTGAGAAAATGATCACGGCGTTCGCCAGAAGATCATAAACAGTCACACCGTATCCATTCAGCGCCCAATATACGACAAAGCTGCTATCCATCGATGAATTGCTTATCCATACCGAATTTGACACTAAAATGAATAATCATTATCTCAACAAAAAATTAAACCGCAACAAAATACAAATGCATTGTGCTGAAAATCAAACTAGAAGTAACGATTGAGAAAAGAAAATCAAACTAGAAGTAACGATTGAGAAAAGAAAATCAAACTTTAAAAAAGTAATCGATTGAGAAAAGAAAATCAAACTAAGAAGTAATCGATTGAGAAAAGAAAATCAAACTAGAAGTAACATTGAAATCAATGAGATAAAAGAAAATCAAACTAGAAGTAACGATTGAGAAAAGAAAATCAAACTAGAAGTAACGATTGAGAAAAGAAAATCAAACTAGTAACGTTTAAAGAAAATCAAACTGAGTAAGATGAAAGAAAATCAAACTAGAAGTAACGATTGAGAAAAGAAAATCAAACTAGAAGTAACGATTGAGAAAAAAGAAGAAAAGAAAACACTGAAGTAACGATTGGAAGATCAGAGAAATTGAGAAAAGATCAAACTAGAAGTAACGATTGGAGAAAATCAAAGAATCATGAGACAAAGTTGGTTATTATAAGGAAGGATCACTATATATTTATATATTCAGTTCAGAGAAGTAGCTATCGGAACAAAGGCTCATAAGCTAACAAAACGTCACCACTCACAAATAACCAACACAGCATCACTTACAATTTAGATAAACGACACCAAATATTGCCAAGATATCAAGGCACTGTGTACATTGACCATAATAAAGCGTTAAAAACTTTTGATCATAATGATATTTTAAATAAGTAGGCTGCAAAGCCGCTGCAGTGACAACATTAATAATTAAAGATTACAATTATATTTCGCAAATGTATTTCCATCAATTCAGAATTACGTTGGAAATCTCGCCGGTGCTAAGGAGTTCGTGTCTTATTCTTTTCACTTTTTACCTCTAGGGAGGCATATGTCCGCAACCAAGGCATTCCAAGCCAGCCTATTGAAGGCCATCTTTTCATATCTCTCCACTCTCCCATTTTTGGAGTTAGTGTACTGCCGCTGAAATCTTCAGGTGTAAGAAAAATATTGGATCACACATTGTTATTTCCCGATGTGCAATGATGATAGTATAATCAATCAATCAATCAATAATTCAATCAATCATATTTAAATATCTTTGACATCTACCAATATTATAACCAAAACAAAATAACAGACATATGAGTACAATTTATGTACTTACCCGTCATTACTGGAATTATTAACTCATGGATCAGCTGAGAATGTGGTCTTCTTTTATCCTTCGTATCAGTTTACACTTTCTCACACAATCTTTAGTAATAAATTTGTCGATCTGCATTATTTTGTATATTATTTACATCATACCTAGCTGCCAGAAAACGGACATTTTGTTTTTCTACAGTGTATACAATTATTACAGTAGCTCGTAAGTCATGTAAAGTTCACAGGCATTATATAAAGTGAGACGGGTTTTGTATGTCTGTGACGTTTATTAAACAGCCGATATATTTTATGCCATATAATCTACAATTGCCTATTGAAACACCATCGTTTAAGAGTTAATAGAAAGCATTACACATTTATCCTAAAACATCATCAAATCATAGTATGCAAGTAAACTACAAAGTAGATTTTTCCATACAATAAAGATCAAATCGTTGGATAAAAGAGGAGAAATGGGATTCCACAAGCAGTGGATGGACATATATTATAAAGAGATCGATAGCATTTTAAAACTGACACCAAAGATCCAGAAAAGCAGTCACTGGCTATTGATGTCACGTTCGTTATTCGTGGCTGCTAAATACTACGGCAGGAATAAGGTAAGAGAGAGAGAGAGAGAGAGCGAGAGGAAAAAACAAGCGTAAGACAAGGTAGATAGTCAACGATCTTAGCTACTCTACATATAATTCGTTACTACCGAAGCCCCATGAAATACAAAATGATCTCTCTTACTTTTTTTATCTGTCCACATAAATGTCTAAGTCGACAATCATACATCACCAAGCTGGTATAGTCTCTCTTTCGCTATTATCCCTGAAGTATCGTAACTTAATATGACAATTTCAAATAATATTTTATCAGAAAAGTAGACAAACATTGACACAACATCAGCTCACGAGGTTCTACACTTTACGTCTCTACCTCACGTTATTGATCTTGACAGCCAAATATTTACTTTGTCTCATACTGGACAACACGTTATAATTATCTGCCATGCTGATGAAGATTCATATAGATCGTATTTCTGAATGGATTTCCATTTTTTTTTTCTTATTATGCCCTCCTTTCTTTTCGAAGACTTGATTTCTATTTTTTAAATCTCCCTCTCCAGTTGTCAATTATTGTCTCACGTTTACTTCCGTTGCAAATTGGATGTTAATACTTCTACAGGAAATTGTTATTGTACTCTGTTTTAGGAAGAACTTAGGGAGTTTCAGATACTCATTTTACGTATTATACTTATAGTATTCGATGCATGTTGTCGATCATCTATCTTTCTTCTCTTTTATTCCTTCCTGTTCACAAAGGAACGCATGGTTGCAATTTATCACTAGCATTTATATAAGCTTTGCAATGAATATTTACAAATAGAAAATATTTAACTAGCTTTGGCTCCATGGATTACATTTCGTATTGTTATGAATCGTTAGTAGTTATAATAATTGCACATTTTGTCCCCTTTGTTGTTAAAATGATTAGAAATGTATTGATTAAACTGTTAAACATACTTGGCAGAGAAAACACCAGACACTATTTACTATTTACAGACACTACCTTCTTCGCTGCAGTTTTTCTAACAAAGTCATTTTTATAAATTTGAATTGCAGCCCTAACCCGACTACACGGAGAAATATTATTCATTATAACAAACATTTGCACAGATAGATAACAGGTAAGATTTTGCGAACACAAAACTCCAATTTGTAGTATCATATCTTCTGAGTTATACTGTTGCATGGTGTCAGATCTGATTGACCGTAGGGAGACTGCAATAGCTGACTATTGTCCTTAGACTATGAAATTATAATAAAAATAACGTTTGACTGAAGAAAACCGGCAGGAAAGCAACTATATGTCACTTTTAGCCGGTCAAGGCAAGTGCTGTTGAAGAACACAGAAGTTGTTACGCGTTAAACGTATATACGTTCTTGGCAAAGATCAAACATATCACAAGGAGTGATTAAAATTGGTCGTAATGAATGAACGCAAAGAAGAAGAAGAAGAAGTTACGCATTAATAATAATATTATAAACTTACAATTAATGTATTCAGCATGTAATTAAGAGCAACATGTAAACTAATTTTAGTTATTGGTTACTGTATACTGAACGGACATTATAGGACTCCGGGCAGACGTCAAGCGTATGCATGAACATCATCATCAACCCATCGATATTCACTATTAGCTAATTAACTTTTTGCTTTTATTTAATATCCTTATCACTACATTCTATTTCTTCCTCTTCTCCTTCTTCTTCTTTGCGTTCGTTCTTTATGACCAATTTTAATCACTCTTTGTGATATGTTTGATCTTTGCCAAGAACGTGTATCGTTGCACATTGGTTTGTTGGCCCCTAAACGCATAGACTTCTACACTTTAGGACACATGCATCCGATTTCAGCCAAACATTCTATTTCAAAGTTAATGATGAAATTGTGGAAATTTGTCATGTCTCCTTCTATCAGGATAAATTCTTTCCTATTGGTTGGGTCGCACTTATGGTCATCTAGTCTATTATAATTTCAGCTTGTGCAACCTAGGACATGCCGAGACTTATTCTTGTGTTCTTAATATCATTCTAATCAGTGGCGGCTCTTCATTAAGGGCCATTGGGGCCAGGCGCAACAAAAATAATGTGTAACCTGTATTTATTATTATTTCATAAATTAAAACATAACCCAAAGCCATGATTTTTCCGATAATTTTGTCTGGCCCCACCAACAAAAATGATCACGAGCCGCCACTGATTCTAATGTAGTAACGTTTTCTCTGGTCTGCAGTTACGAGCTTGTAGGCTTTTGATAAATAATGTACCAAGATGTTGATATGCAAAACTGATGAGCAGTCTAAGGTTCTCTCTAAGTTTACTTAGCAGACGACAATAGCTATGAAGTCAATACTCAAACTTGCAATATTTCGTATGCTCTTGTTAACAGCCGTCACGACCGTTAACATACACATCTATCAGCTTGTATATTAGGTAATGTTCTTAGATCAGACGAAAAGAGACTAAATCGATAAGTCCTTATGTGGTTACCAGTTGGGAAAAGACAACGTGGAAGACCAAAGACCACTCTTCGAAGAACCATCCAACAAGAAAGTAAACTATTGGGATGTAAAACCATACAAGATCTCCAACTGCTAGCAAAGAACCGCATCACATGGAGATCTAAAACCTCTGCCCTATGTGCCGCCTTTGGCACGAAAGGAACAAACTAATTAACTATCAGCTTGATGGTGTCATACTGCATAGCCTCAATCCAGAGGTACTACTGCGACTGGCTTTGAGTGCATGTACTACATCATAGTGTGACAATAAATGAACATGCCGATCATCTCTGTTGATAGCATCTTAAAAATTGCTTATGACTTTGAAGTGACCCGTGTCTATCCTAGTCCCATACGATTATGACCCCCTCCACCTTCCATCTCCGACCATTTTATGCACATGCTGTCAATACCACGCATTGATAAGGTTTAACATTTGGAAACGGTTGGTTTGTAGTCTTCTGTTCATTCTCAGATGTAACTGCCAGAATTTCCGTCGTGGCTGATCACCTCTGACATGAGTTTTAAGTGTCTTACATTTCACATACTTCAATGCACAGACAGTCTTTACAGTCAACTATTTTACATTTTTATGCCATTTATTTCTTTCCTCATCACTTCTCCTGAATTCATCTCATTTTATGTTCATTATTTTTCGCAGACAGCTATTTTTCAACTTACCTTCTATATCTTTAGTCATTTTCCAATTTTCACAAGCAAATGTTAGGATTGACAATATATATATATATACATAATTTTCTCTGGTGCCATTATACGTTGCATACGACCTGCAAGTAATTTCTCCGTACTGATCTGTTGTTCTGTCCTGAGTCACTCGCTCAGTCTCTTCCATAGAAGTGAGTCAGATATTTCTCACCTCTTTCAGCAAGGTTCGTTTCAGGCGTCCTATCTTTCTTGAACCCTTTGCCTCACACTTCAATGTCTGCTTTGTTATTCTGTGATCATTTCTTCTCAAGGCATGTCCAACATATCTCCATCTTCTCATTCTTATAACAGTTGTTACTAGTGGGTGACCAGGCATTTCTCTTATCTCATCACTTCTCATGAATTCATCCCATTTTATGTATCTGTCATTGATGTTCACCGTGTACCAACTTGTCTGGCATTTTTACCCATATAACGCCCTTTCTTCCACGATTCTTTAGCTCTAAACATTTCTTGTAATGAGGCAGCTGCCTCACGCTAAGTTCTCCTCCTTTTTCATTCGGTGTTTGAACCGGCACCGGCGGATTTATTGACAATATACTCAATAAAAATTAAAAAAATGATAGCAGTTAATTTTAGTCACGTCAGGATTAAGATTTAGAATGAAACCAGTCATACGATTTATTAAAAGAACAATAAATTAAATGGTTTGGTCATCTGACAAGTAATCCGACACAGAGCTACATTGAAAACATATTATGAATACAGAGCAAGAGAAATACCAGGCAAAAAATACGGAGTGACGGCATCAAGAGCAACTTTAGAAGAACCGTTCTAACGAAGATATGGGATGTTGCGTTGTTTTGCAAACTTTGATTTAATAACTACGATGCCTTGACTAAGACATGGCAACAACAAAGGCAGCACATTTATAACTGAAAAGACTGTAAACCTCTAGCATCTATCTATCTCTCTATGCATATATGTGTCCTAATTTACCCTGTCTGTCCACCCGTTCACCAGTCAGGCAGCGAGCCATCCTTATATTGATCCACTCGTCCGTCCTTCCATATCTCCGTCCATCCATCCGTCCGTTCGCCCGCCCTTCCGCCCACATATCCATCTATCTATATATCTATCTATTTATCTATCTATACTATATATGCATCCTAGTAATATTTGTCCTGGTTTTACAGTGTGTATCTATCTTTTGCACTTATTGAGACTTCACAGTCTGTATTTGTAAACACCATCTGTTACTTCGTACTCATTGAATAATTAGTGTATGGCACAATACAAATGGGTTTAAAAAAATATTTTTCTTCCACCACTTTACATAAAAAATATATGTTCTATTCAGAAATTGATGATTCGATAATGGTACTTCGAATCTGTTGAAAGCATTCTCCATCAGTGCGTTGTCTGGCAAACATGTAGTTATTTTTGTGGCAGCAATGCATTTTAATGCTATTTTTTGGACATTGCGTGAATAACATGTGTACACATTTATAGTAATGAACATTGCATTTCTTTTATGTTATGTCATTTTAAAATGGCGAAACACGTAATCCTAAAGTACTGAGTTTTACAAATTACAAAACAATAATACAAGCAACGTTTCGACCAACAAGGCCTTTATCAAGCAAACGAACAACAGGAGTGACGAATTAAAAACAATTACATATAGACGACTAGATACAGAGACATTCAAACGTTTCTAATTCGTTGGGACATTCCAACATTTATTGTATCTTTAAGTAAGATTGATTATTTATGTTTTTTTCGGGAATGCCAGTTCACAAACTTCAATTTGTTAAAATCATTATCAAACTCATTGGTTTAAATTCAGTATAATAAGTCAGTTTTTGGGTTAATTTTGAGACACTCAGTATACTTAAGGGATTACATGTTCGTCCAATCTAATGTTGACTGCAGTCTCATATATATATTGTGATCATTTTAATATGTCATGTTTCCATCCAATAGATACTGTGCGCCTAAACATACCGTACTAGACAACCACGGAGGATTGACCTATGGACTTGCAGCCTCGGCATTTATAATACATTGTACAGAAAGCAAAAGCTTCAGGCTACGTGTAATGAGTTTGAATGCAGTGGTATTCATATATCTTTAATGCTGCCAACACTGACACGTAATATACGCATAAACAATTGATGGATTTGTGGAAGAAGGGTCTATCCCACTCTTTCATCAAGATGAGGTTTTCCCCCTTCATATACGATAGCTGGAACCACGTAGTATGTACACTCAAAAGTTCTTTGTTGGGGACATGCCTAACATTTGTATTTATTTTTTGAAGATGAAGATTTAATGCTCTTAAAAAAATATTACATGCTTTTTTCTCAGAACATTAAACATGTGGGATATGCCCAGTTCCACCAAACCCTTCAATTCTCGTTAACAAATCCATTATCAAGCTCAAAAATTGGTTCAAATTCAGTATAATAAAGTCGAGTATTTACAGGGTTTACAGCATTTTTGAGTGACACACCCATAATATAACTTACACAGGGGACGTTCTTACACTTGGGCGATGTACACATCTATCTTGGTATTTCGGTATGCGATCTCTTCTCTGACAAGAACTCCAGCAAATTGGGGGATCTTACAGTCCGACAACAGTTCGCTGTACAATATTCTCCAATTCTTTGACAAGATCTATTTACATGGTGAAATACTACAACAAATCACTGTGTGATTAATCAATTTAAAATGATCTGTTGTAACCTCTTCGTAAGTAAAATAAAAATGTATGCAAACTAGTATAACTATACAAATCCAATTCCGCGCGTTAACGCAGTCTTTACGGATTTTGACGACAGTGATCTGCCAAAGGTTATATATTGCTAAACGTAACAAACAATAAAATGACAGTTTTCGTATTTGTAGATGGTCATGATATCCCTCCATTAAATCTTTGCTTGTCTAGCCTGGAAAGCTAGTATGGTGAATATGGCCGACAGTTGTGACGTCATGAGACAATATGGCTGCCAGTCAGAAGGCCTCTAGTTACCGTTGGCCTCGACAAGAGTATCCAGAAAAAGATCCGTATGTAACCAGTGAGCCACATAAACTTTCACAATGCAAACCTTTTGATTTTTACGGAAGGACTCAAATAACTACATGCTGTAACTGTAACCGACCGTTCTAATAATAATTAACTTCGAAGAACACTGTAGAAATCCGTAGTGATTTAGACTGAGTAAACTTTAGATAACAGTGTGCACATAAACTGTACTAACGTTTACATTTGTTGCTTCCAGCTAAAGTTTAAATGTGTCATTTGTAAATACAGAAACAAATTCTATGAAAAGACGTTTACAAATACGACAGTGATGAGCAAATAGAATGCACTCTTTTCTGTATAGTAAGGGTAGAATATTTCAGAAATGTTTGGATTTTTATCTTAAGCTGTCATTTATTATTTAACAAGTTCAGTTCATTCTTCACATATTGTCGTTCTACGAGTTATATTTCTTAACGATTTCTGGATAAGTATGTTTTCGAGCAGATCCGGGATGTATTTACTTAAACAAGTACATTTGTTTTAATATAAAGTAGGGAGAAAGGAATGTGTTTTGAAAAAAAGGAAATTTAATGATTTGAAGAGCTTCGGAAGAAAAACAAAACACAAACTATCATTAAAGTGTTTCGTAGCCCGTCTGCCCATCGTGTTCGTAGCGCGTTGGACTACGGGTGACTATCCCTCTGTGTGTGCGGGTTCAATTCCGCGGGATGGCAGAAAAAGCCACAGATTCCCAGATTTACGGTGTTTGTGGCACCGAACCGAAGGGCTGAAAAGCTCAAGTGCTTCTGGATCGAAAAAAAACCAAGTGTTTCGTTCCCATTTCTGAGAGTATACTGTGGGATTGTTTTTTTGTTTCTTTGTTTTTTTCCGATCCAGGACCACCGTAAATCTGGAGAACCTGTGGCTTTTCTGCCAGCCCATGGAATTGAACCGCACCCACAGGGAGCTTGTCACCGGTCGTCCAACCAGCTACGAACACTTGTTTAAGGCTATGGAATTATGGAAACTTGCTCGAAGCTTTCGCCACGCGTGTTTAGAAGAAAACCGAGACAGAACATGGGAGAGAAACATGAAGAGATTTAAAATTACAGCCTGGCAGAGAGCAATGTAAAGGAAATTGTTGGGGATCCATTGCAGTCAACTTTCGATGCGGAGACGGTATTTGATGTTGATTAACACTTGAAAATCCTTTCTTATTACACACGATGTTACGCACTTTCTGGAATGCTTCAACTGTATGCCCTCTTTTATGAAATTCCCATCCCAGCGGATAATACTGCAGTTTATAAGTATTTCATCAATGGATAAAATGTATAATTATTTCATATATCTTGATGTTGCATTCTTGAGACTTGTTTCTTAAAGATGAAGCATACATTCTTCTGATAATAATTAAACCTCTTTGTATTCAGGAGACAAGAGGTTTTCCTTCATATAGTTTGTTTTGTGCTGGATCACATCGTCTGTTGTAGCTATTGCGACCTATTTTTGAATGACAGTCTTTGCCACAGTTACTGCAGGTCAATCCAGTATCTGGAATTGATTAATTGATTGATAGGGCCATCATCATTGCACTTGACGTGAGTAACCATGTGTGCTCCAATCTCTTTATTACACAGCAAGACATCAGCGACAGTGCTCAAACTCCGTAGCACCGGGGAGGGTCCCCAATGTAACTTTGAAGATGGTGAAGACATTTTGAAAGAATTTTATTTAAAATCTTTTTCTAATGAATTATGTCAGGGCAGCGGTTTTCCAACCTGTTTTTTTTTCGATTTTGAATTGCTACGTGTTCTTTTACGTCGTAGGTTCCCAACCTTTTTTGAATGAGCGTCCATTTTTTCAATGAATGATTCTATAGCGCCCCCTTCGGTCAAGTATATTATACATACTATATATTGATAAACAAGAACACATTTTCAGTTATTTTATTAGAAGATAATATTAATAACTAATAACTATTCGTGCATTAATAATTCTGTTGTTTGTCAATTTGAGAAAAGTTATAGGATCCAATCTGGAATGTCATATTCAGTAAATCCTTAAATCTATTTCCTAAAATCTTATTTCAGTGCTTCTAAATTCTGGCTATAAACCAGGATGTCGTTATCAGTTGCTTCCATTGAATAAAGATTTGAAAACTGATAAAATTGTTTTCGACCCAAAATTTGTCTGGGTTACCCAAGCTAGACAGGTCAAAGGAGAGAAGTCAGACTAAATGTGGCCTCCTGGTCTTCCAGGTTGGGGGTTGTGTGATAGACTAACTACCCGTCCACTTAAGAAAAGAACGTAGATACAGAATCAAAAAACATATTGTTTAAAATTAATATTTTGAGTCTCGGACGGACTAGGGCTCCACACCAGAGACAGATGTCGTGCAGCAGACAAACCAGCAATGAAACTGGTGCTCTGGCGACCCCTTTGTTAGCCGCAGACAACAAAATTAGAGGTTCACAAGCAGATTTCACAGAAGAAGCCCATCCTTATATAGATGTGAAATGTGAGAACGATGAGAGAGACCGGGAAATGGTCACAAGTGGTGAAAGAGATGAATAACTACAAGCTCACAGTGCTTAGATTATGTGAAACAAGATAGAATGCCTTTGGTGAAACAAGACTCCAAAAAGGGAGAAACGCTGCTCTACTCGGGCAAAGAAAGTGAAGATGACTACATGAAGCTGGTTGATAGCCTAGACAGGGATCACTCTGGAAACTGCTACAGCATTATGGCGTCCTCCAGCAGCTAACCAACCTAATAAAGAAAATATATGAGGAGACAATGGGTAGAGTACTACATGAAGGAAAACTGACAGAGGCCTTTCAAATAAAGACAGGTGTACGACAGGGCTGCCTTTTATCACCGTTCCTTTTCCTGATGGCTATTGACTGGATAATGAGATCAACAACAGCCAGGGATGAGGGGTGGGGGATGGAATACAGTGGACCATGATGAGTCAATTGGAGGATTTAGATTTTGCAGACGATATGCACTCCTCTCCACAGCCATCAACAGGTGCAAGAGACAACTAAATGGAAAAAATCTCACAACAACTGGGTCTGACTATTCATGGGGAAAAAACAAAGATCATGAGATTAAATGCTAATCCCAGAGACCCGATCATATTGAAAGGGTCACCATTAAAGGAGGTGGACACATTTACATATCTGGGAATTGTTATCAACATCAAGGTGGCTCAGATGAAGATGTTAGTTTTAGAATACAAAAGGCAAGATCACCTTTTGCCCTTCTGAAGAACGTATGGAGTTCATGAATGATCAGAAACGGGAACGCAAGAGAGAGAGAATGATCAGGAATAAAACTAAGATCGAAAATCGTGGCATATCCCAAAGGACGTAGCCATCAACCACAGTAAACGAGTCGTTAATTTTCTAGGCATCACTTATACGTTCAGTAGTTTGTCATTGCTTTCTGAACGGTGAGGTCTATTTTTACTTTTTGTAAAAATCCACGGAAACGAATTTGCTTCCAAACTTGCCCACCGTGGGGTTTGAACCAGGTACGCTTGGGTCTGTGATCGAGCTCACTACCGCTTGAGCTACAGACTCTAACAAAGATACTGATATTTAACTCAAATATCAAGCTTGTCCTTCTATATGGAGCGGAGACATGGAGAACAACTAAGGGAAGCACCAAAAAGTTGCAGACATTCATCAACAGATGACTGCGCAAAATACTCCATCTGCGATGGTACGGCAGAACTACAAACAGGGAACTCTGGGATAGAACAGGACAACGACAGGTGGAACAAGTGATACGGAGCAGAAGGTGGCGATGGATAGGACACACACTGAGGAAACCCCTAACAGCATCACGACAGGCTCTCCGATGGAACCCCCAGAAGACCTACATCATTATGTATTATGCCTCTACGAACAGCGCAGAAGATTAGGAGAAAGACCATTTTTATTTACAACTGCAGGCAACTGTTGACAAAGCACCAACGCACGACATGCTGATTCTTATGTGGGACATACATACCAAGGTAGGTAGAGATAATACTGGCAGAAAAAAGGTAACTAATAATCTTGGATTAAAAGGGAGCTAAAATTTTGGAATCTAGAATCAAACCTATAATAGAGCCACAGCTGAACATCGCTCAGTTTGGGTTCAGAAAGGGAAAGAGTTGCACCGATGCCCTGTTCACACTACGGCAACTCAGTGAAAACACCATAGAATATGACAAACAGCTCAACTTAGCATTCATAGACCAAGAAAAGGCCTTTGATAGAATAAACAGAAACAAACTATGGGCCATACTAAGTAAATACGGAATTCAAGGCCAACTATTAGACAATATTAGAGCGCTATACCAAAAATGCTCAAGCTTAGTACGAACAAGCGACGGCCTGACAGACGAATTTGAATTATCATCAGGAGTAAGGCAGGGGTGTGTGCTTTCGCCTATACTTTTCAATATTTACATAGACAGGATAACGCAAGAAATCAAGACAGATAACAACCTCGATAACAACTACAATTTAATCAACGAACTACTCTTTGCAGATGATCAGAGTATAATTTGCAACAACGAACACAAACTTCAACAACACATAAATGCACTGCAAGCAACATGCGAAAAATATGACATGAAAATTAACACCTCCAAAACAGAAGGCATGACAATAAGTAGGTCAACAGGTCAACTAAATATACACGTGAATAATGTAAAAATACAACAGACTCCAGAATTCAAATATCTCGGGAGTATATTCACGGCAGATGGAAAGATGGACAGAGAAATCTAAACTAGATGCCAGAAGGCAAACGCAGTGACATACCAACTGTCACCACCAGTGCCGGATTAAGCCAGCCGGAGCCTGTAGCAAATTTTAGTGCGGGCCCTAGGTTTGTATCATAATAAAATAAAACACAACTTTTACAAACAAACTTTTCTCGATTTAATGTGAGAAAATTTAGAGATAACACTAGACAAATCAATTTCTCTAAGTAATTTACATGCCGGTCTGCCCAGCGTGTTCGTAGCGCGTTAGACTACGGGTGACTATCCCTCTGTGTGCGGGTTCAATTCCGCGGATGGCAAAAAACCCACAGATTCCGGTGTTCGTGGCACCGAACCGAAGGTTACGATGTCCATGGCACCGAGCCGAAGAGCTGAAAAGCTCAAGTGCTTCTGGATCGGAAAAAAAAGTAATTTACATTCAATGTTCATTAAGGTGAGGTTATTTAATTACGACACTCTACCTTTTGATCCATGTTATTTGAGATGTTATCCAAAACTTGTTTGATAGTGGTAAAAAAGTGCTTTTGTCGCATCAGCTCGGGCAGACCACCTGGTGTCTGACAGTCTCTTAAAAATCGGAGTTTTGAGCCTGTATCTTCCAGTGCTTTTGTAAGAATGCCTCATCGATAGGTAGAAGCGGAAAAGAATGTATAGAGGCTTTCAACAAAATCGAAAAATGGATGCTTCTATACAACATTCTGCAGCACACTTAGCAACCAAATTCAGTGAACGAATTAGTGCAAAGCAGGGAATGTATTCTGCGTACTTATTTATCTCCTTAATGCGTGCTTGTAAGCCGTTGTATTTCCCACTCATGTTGATGGCAATGTCATATCTTTGACCACGACAGTCTTTGATATCAATGCCATTTTTCTTTAAAAAAACAAGTAAACTTTGGGCGAATTGTTTAGCAGTATGACCTTCCATATCCAAGAACTTCACAAACCTTTCCACTGGTCCAGATGGTAACACATAGCGCACTATTAGAGTGAGTTGGTCCACATGCGAAATGTCTGGAGTTGAGTCCAGTGATACTGAATAGTACTTGCATTTCTTAATTTCGCAAATAATATGATCCAGTAAGCTTGATGCAATTAGATGGATACATTTCTCACATGTTGTTTTGATAAGTATGATGTATGTCCCTTTCCTTTATTTGCATAAGTATTTATATGCTGAGCCAGAAAAATGTCAAATTTGGCTATTAATTCCAACAAACCTAAATAATTTCCATTATTAGGTGAACCAATAGTTTCATCACTACCCCGAAATGCAAGACCACGTTCTGCTAAAAATTCGATAACTGAAGTAATTCGCTCTAAAAGTGTCCGCCAATATGTTTATTCGGTCTCAATTTGGCTTACAAGTTGAGAATCGACACACGCATCCTTCTTTTTGCAAACTAACAATGAAATTATGGCTTGTCTATCGGAGGTGCTTTCTTCATGTCTTTTCAACAAATTATTTGCATATTTCCAGTCGTCAAATCTTTCTTTTGTAAACTGTGACGAACAGCATGAATCAGTAACTTTGCAAATAAAACAGAAAATATGTACTTTAGTTTCTGAATAACACAACCAATCCATATATGCATATATGTTGCACTTCGCTACTTCCTTTTGCAATCCAATAACCTCGATTGAAGTTGCTCGGCCATTCACCAATATCGTTGGAATACATTTTACTTTTGTTGTATTTTTGGCTTGTAGAAGATGTTGCTACATTGGAAGCATGTGCTGTGCTTTCTGCCTCTCTTTGACTTGAAGATGATATGGCTAAATTGTGAGGAATTGCTGTACATTCGACTTCAGTTTGTCTTGTGGAAAATGTGGCTAAATCGTGAAGAGTTGCTGATCTTAATGGTAATATTGGTAATGATGATTCTTCTAAAGCACTGCCTTCATCTACTACACAGTGAGACGCGACTTCTGTATTTTCTGTTTCGATTTCTTTGGATTCAGCACCATCACACACGACATTAAAAATTCAGACAGCTTGCGTGTTTTTTAAATATAATATCTTGATTTTTCTTTTCATCTCTGTCACATAGGCGCGAGGCCCCCAGAAGCGCGGGGCCCGTAGCATTTGCTACTTCTGCTACTAGTCTAATCCGGCGCTGGTCACCACTATTAAAACATCCAAGCATTAACATGGCAGTCAAACGACAACTGATAAACTGCATATTTATTCCAACTCTCTGCTATCAGTGCCAAACATGGCCCCTGACTAAGACACAAGAAAAAGATTACAACATGTGAAATGAGATGTCTACGAAAAGCTGTCAACGTTACAAGGAGAGATAGAGTGCGAAACGAGAATATTAGAAGCATCGTTGGTACTATACCATGCATACAGTACATCGAGAAGCAAAGAATCAAGTGGTTCGGCCATCTAATGAGAATGGAACCACATTTACTACCATCACGTGCCTACAATAATCGACGCTCAGGGCGCAGAGCACGAGGCAGGCCAAGAACACGATGGATAGATAACATCTCAGAGTCCCTGCGAAAGCATGGACTGACAACGTCAAGCGCAACACACCTGGCACAAGATAGAAACTAACTCTCCCACGACGCTTCACGGCAAATGTGGTTAAGATAAGATAAGAATAATCTTGGAAGCAGAAATGAAAATGGTGAGCTATTTGCAGATTTATGTGCCACCAACGAGCTTGTCATTGGGGGACACTCCATCCCCTTTGAAGGTGTCATAAGGCAACGTGGATCTCGCCAAACCATCGGACTGAAACCATATTGATCATGTGACAATTCGCTAACGATGGATGACATCACTACACGATGTGATATGGAATAAAGGAGCAGACAGGATCTGACCACCATCTGGTTGTTGTAAAACTGAAGATGAAACTGTCATCAAAGAAAAAACCACCGTGTCCACAAACCAAGTTTGATGTCAGTAAACTTTAATCACATCCCACAAAGGAAGTCTTCCAGATCGCTTTAATGAACCGATTTGAGGCACTACAAACGACAGGAGAGGATGATAAAGTGGAGAGCACGTGGAACACCTTAAAGCAAGCTACTGTCGGAGTGTGTGAGGAGATACTTGGAAGACCATTATCAAACAGGAATCACTGGATCACAGATGAAACATGGCAAAAGGTAGAAGAGATGAAGTTGAAACAGGAAGTAAACCAGAGGCGAACACGACATCAAAAACAAGCGGTAGCAACTACATACAACGCTGTGGCCAGAGATGTGAAAAGAAAACTAAGCGGGGACAAAAGATCCTTCCTAAATAATGTAGTAGAACAGACAGAAACAGCAACTAGTTACGGTGACATTAAAGCACGCTTTGAGACAACCAGATTGTTGGGTGGCAGGAATAATAACCCAAATAGGCCAGTGAGAGACAAGACTGGACAACTTTTGATTGAATTAGAGAACCAACTGGGTCGACGGAAAGAGAATTTTCAAGAAGTGTTGAATATAACTTCATCACAAAGCCCACCAGACTTGACGCCAGGAGATCACATGACATAAATGTAGGAGAGATTACACAACAGGAAATTCGCAATGCCTTGATAAACCTGAAAAATGACAAGACGGTAGAAGTAGATAATATCTCGGCGAAAGTACTGAGGGAGGGAGGGAAGAGAAGAGACAGCAAATCAGCTCCACCGACTATTTAACTTAGTGTTGAACTGAGGTGAAATCCCAGTAGATGGAAGAAATGCCTCCTCTCAAAACTGTCAAAGAATGAAGATTTATCACAATGTGACAAATGGAGAGGGACCAAGCTGCTTTCCATTCCCAGCAAAGTCCTCACTAGGCTTATCCTGAACATGATGATATAGGTCATTGACCAGAGACTTAGAGATGAACATGTTGGATTCTGGAAAGATAGATCCTGCAATGACCAGATAGCCACCTTGAGAATCATTGTAGAACAAACAATGGAGTGGCAGAATCTACGTGTGTTTTGTTGATTTCAAGAAGGCATTTGACAGCATAGATAGGAAATCAATACAGCATATCATGAGAAACTCCTAGAATATAGGGTGCATTGAAGAATGTTGAAGCTGTAGGAAAAGAGGACGACAAAACAATTATGAACTGATAACATTAAGGATTCGCCAGGAAGGAGCTTTTCCACTCATCTACTTCACAGAGGAAATAATTCTTTAAATGGACTAATGTGTTGACCATTCCATCGTAGCACATACACGATCCTAATATGTTATATACTTTATTAGTATAATATAACACTACGGTTAGGTACATCGGCATTTCAAATATATTGTAACCAACATTCTATGCAAAGAAGTATCTGAATCAAAGTGGGATCATAACAAAGGGGGATCATAAGAGTAAACTTCTTTCTATGTCGTGGAACGCCATATTCGATCATAAATAACAGTCATTTAGGTTATGTAAATATTTGTTTGCCTGTATGTTTTGTTTGACCTTGTCAGTTCTAATAGTTCATGTTTTTCTTGTCATTGCAAATGTACGTCAATATTTGTTAAGCTTTCTCGGACATTCTCCTTCTTCTTTGTCTGCTATCTACACTTTCTCGGACGTTCGATGGTTGCTATAAAATATTGTTAGCTGTCGGCCGACTTGTCCCTTTCCCAATTCCTCCATTGTTTCACAAGACAAGTCCCGACACTTCTTTCATTAACTTTCGACATTTACAAGACACTTCTATCATAACTTGACAAAAGACACTTCTTTCGGCCCCTCATAGACTAACTAACTTTGACCACCGTCCAAATTTCTCTTTGTGCTTCTAGTTTGTTCCTTTTTTTTCTTTCTTTATTTTTGTCCTTGGTTCTAGGTTCCAATGTCTCTTTACATAAAGAGATCAATTCGGAATGATAATTGAACTCAAGGAATAAAAAAAAGATCATTTTTATTATTCTCGAAAATTGAGTCTCAAAACTGATTTATAACCAATATATCTGGCAAACCGGTTAGCGGTACCAGGTAAACGACATTTCTGGCTGACCTATATGTGGACAGTCCTTTGTATTAAATTGTATAAATTAGATAACTGTTTCTTACTGTAACTTTCTGCTCCGTTTTAAAGACAGTAAAATTGCTACAAAAGAAAAGTTGATTGCTAAGATGAAACACACTTTATATCTTCAATTATTAATAGTATTTTTTGTTCAACTATTATTTTATTTATATTGAATCAACACTCTACGTCAACATCCCTTCTTTATCTATATATTACTAATCTTTGATTCTAATATCAGTTATTTCTCTATATCGTATAAATTCAACGAAAAAAACCAATTAAAACAAGTCAAAGACTTTACATACATAAGGGGCCTTTTCCAACATACTCAGTACTTTGAAGATTAACTAACGAAATCCTACATAGATACATCAAATCAAAGGACAAACGGAGCCAATTACAAAATACACACGTCTCCATGAACACAAAAAGATCATTGTTCAACACAATTTGTCTCCCGTCCTCATGATATCAATGTCAAACCCGGACATCGAACGATAGAAGAAAAACTAGGGAAGAGAGGAGCAGACATATCATCTGATCACCATCTGGTTGTTGTAAAACTGAAGACGAAACTGTCATCAAAGAAAAAAACCACAGAGTTCACAAAAACCAAGTCTGATGTCTGGAAACTTCAATCACAGGACACAAAGGAAGTCTTCCAGATCGCTTGAGAGTACCGTTTTGAAACACTACAGACGACAGGAGAAGCGGATACAGTGGGGAGTACGTGGAACACTTTAAAGCAAGCTACTGTCGGGGTGTGTGAGGAGATACTTGCATCAAACAGGAATCCATGAATCACAGATGAAACATGGCACATGGTAGAAGAGATGAATTTGAAACAGGAAGTAAACCAGACGCGAACACGACATCAAAAACAAGCGGTAGCGACTAGATATAACACGGCCTTCTCTATATTATATTCTATATATTATAGAGAAGGCCGTGATATAACTGCTGGCCAGAGATGTGGGGAAAAAACTAAGAGGGAACAAATGTCAAAGTTAGAGAGCCGCAGTAGCGTGGGCTACCTTTTAACGAACTCTCTTCTTAGGTTAGTCGTTCGGATTCAATTCCAGTGCGCGTGCAAGTTTGTTCCGACCGTAACGATTCTCAGGTCGACACAACATCAATTGGTCATCAGGAAAACACTGGGAAGTAAAGGCGGCCGGCGTGATGCTGACCACATCACCGATCGTGTTCCAACGGTCAATGAAAAATACAGGCCCAACACCGTATTATCCCATATTCCTTCTTTTGTCATCACACTGTAACCGGGTTGTTGCCCTGTGTCGAGGTTTTCTGTTTCTGTCTTGCGCTGTTCTGGTTGCTAGAGTGATTGTTATTTTTGATCTTTGACAGGATTCTGCTATGCTATCTAACCATCTTTTTCGTGGTCTTCCTCTCGCCTTCTTTCCTGATGTTTTGTTGTAGAAGACTCTGTATACTGTGAAGTTTGGATGCATTCTTATTAAGTATTATATACCATGTGGTATAACAAAATTCTTTTACTTACTTTTTTAATGCTAAAATTAGAGGACCTGGACTTCGTGATGGATTTTCCATTGCTCTCACACAGACCACAAAATATGGAGGAAAAACTGGATGCCCTGGCAGAAACGTCACAGCGAGTAGGTCTTAAAATCAGCAAAGAGTATACAAAAGTACTGCGAAGCAACAACATACAGCAAGAACTGATACTGACTGAGGAATGATGTTGAAGATGTTGGGGAATTTGTACTCATTGGTACACTAATATGTTATATACTTTATTATATAATATAACACAACGATTAGGTACATTGGTATTTGAAATATATTGTAACCAACATTCTATGTAAAGAAGTCTCTGAATCAAAGTGGGATCATAAGAGTAAACTTCTTCCTATGTCGTGGAACGCCATATTCGATCATAAATAACAGTCATTTAGGTTATGTAAATACTTGTTATAATAGTTCATGTTTTTCTTGTCATTGCAAATGTACGTCAATATGTGTGAAGTTTTCTCGGACATTCTCCTTCTTCTTTGTCTGCTATCTACACTTTCTCGGACGTTCGATGGTTGCTATAAAATATTGTTAGCTGTCGGCCGACTTGTCCCTTTCCCAATTCCTCCATTGTTTCACAAGACAAGTCCCGACACTTCTTTCATTAACTGTCGACATTTACAAGACACTTCTATCATAACTTGACAAAAGACACTTCTTTCGGCCCCTCATAGACTAACTAACTTTGACCACCGTCCAAATTTCTCTTTGTGCTTCTAGTTTGTTTCTTTTTTTTTCTTTCTTTATTTTTGTCCTTGGTTCTAGGTTCCAATGTCTCTTTACATAAAGAGATCAATTCGGAATGATAATTGAACTCAAGGAATAAAAAAAGATCATTTTATTATTCTCGAAAATTGAGTCTCAAAACTGATTTATAACCAATATATCTGGCAAACCGGTTAGCGGTACCAGGTAAACGACATTTCTGGCTGACCTATATGTGGACAGTCCTCTGTATTAAATTGTATAAATTAGATAACTGTTTCTTACTGTAACTTTCTGCTCCGTTTTAAAGACGGTAAAATTGCTACAAAAGAAAAGATGATTGCTAAGATGAAACACACTTTATATCTTCACTTATTAATATTATATTTTGTTCAACTATTATTTTCTTTATATTGAATCAACCCTCTACGTCTACATTCCTTCTTTATCTATATATTACTAATCTTTGATTCTAATATCAGTTATTTCTCTATATCGTATAAATTCAACGAAAAAAACAATTAAAACAAGTCAAAGACTTTACATACATAAAGGGTCTTTTCCAGCATACTCAGTACTTTGAAGATTAACTAACGAAATCCTACATCAAATCAAAGGACAAACGGAGCCAATTTCAAAATACACACGTCTCCATGAACACAAAAAGATCATTGTTCAACACAATTTTTCTCCCGTCCTCATGATATCAGTGCCAAACCCGGACATCGAACAATAGAAGAAAAACTAGGGAAGAGAGGAGCAGACATATCATCTGACCACCATCTGGTTGTTGTAAAACTGAAGACGAAACTGTCATCAAAGAAAAAAACCACCGAGTTCACAAAAACCAAGTCTGATGTCTGGAAACTTCAATAACAGGACACAAAGGAAGTCTTCCAGATCGCTTGAAAGTACCGTTTTGAAACACTACACGCCCGTCTGCCCAGCGTGTTCGTAGCGCGTTGGACTACCGGTGACTATCCCTCTGTTTGTCGGGTTCAATTCCGCGGGATGGCAGAAAAAGCCACAGAGTCCCCAGATTTACGGTGTTCGTGGCACCGAACCGAAGGTTACGATGTCCATGGCACGAGCCGAAGAGCTGAAAGCTCAAGTGCTTCTGGATCGGTAAAAAAAACAAAACACTACAGACGACAGGAGAAGCGGATACAGTGGAGAGTACGTGGAACACTTTAAAGCAAACTACTATCGGGGTGTGTGAGGAGATACTTGGAAGACCATCATTAAACAGGAATCTATGGATCACAGACGAAACATGGCACAAGATAGAAGAGATGAAATTGAAACAGGAAGTAAACCAGACGCGAACACATCAAAAACAAGCGATAGCGATTAGATATAACCACGGCCTTCTCTATATTATATATCTATATATTATAGAGAAGGCCGTGATATAACGCTGTGGCCAGAGATGTGGGGAAAAAACTAAGAGGGAACAAATGTCAAAGTTAGAGAGCCGCAGTAGCGTAGCTAGAGAGCCGTAGTAGCTTAGGCTACCTATTAGCGAACTCGCTTATTAGGTTAGTCGTTCGGATTCAATTCCAGTGCGCGTGCAATAAGAGAAGATGGAGATATGTTGGGCACACCTTGAGGAGAAATGATCAAAGAATATCAAAGCAGGCCTTGAAGTGGGATGCAAGGGTTCAAGAAAAGAGGTCGACCTAAGGGAGACCTGAAGCGAACTTACTGAGAGAGGCAGGAAATATCGGTCTCAGTTCCATGGAGAGATTGAGCGAGTTGCCCAGGATAGAGCGGTATGGATAAATTACTTGCAGGCCCTATGTAACGTATAACGGTACGAGAGGAATTATTATTAACGGTTCCCAGGTCGACACAACATCAATTGGTCATCAGGAAAACACTGGGAAATAAAGACGGCCGGCGTGATGCTGACCACATCACCGATCGTGTTCCAACGGTCAATGAAAAATACAGGCCCAACACCGTATTATCCCATATTCCTTCTTTTGTCATCACACTGTAACCGGGTTGTTGCACTGTGTCGAGGTTTTCTGTTTCTGTCTTGCGCTGTTCTGGTTGCTAGAGTGATTGTTATTTTTGATCTATGACAGGATTCTGCTATGCCATCTAACCATCTTTTTCGTGGTCTTCCTCTCGCCTTCTTTCCTGATGTTTTGTTGTAGAAGACTGTGTACTGTGGAGTTTAGATGCATTCTTATTAAGTATTATATACCATGTGGTATAACAAAATTCTTTTACTTACTTTTTTAATGCTAAAATTAGAGGACCTGGACTTCGTGGTGGATTTTCCATTGCTCTCACACAGACCACAAAATATGCAGGAAAAACTGGATGCCCTGGCAGAAACGTCACAGCGAGTAGGTCTTAAAATCAGCAAAGAGTATACAAAAGTACTGCGAAGCAACAACATACAGCAAGAACTGATACTGACTGAGGAATGATGTTGAAGATGTTGGGGAATTTGTACTCATTGGAAGCAAGATCAGTCAATCAGGAGGTACAGATGAGGACATTAATGACAAAATTAGCTCAAACTTCCAGTATGTGTTTGCTTAGATGTTCTTTGTCTGTTACTATAAAATTCATGGTTTTGATCCAAACTTGGACAATTTCCGAACTATGTTTTCTCAAGTCCCTAGGATAAACTCCACGCTAAAGGGGGAGGTGAGAGAACCTGTAACAGTAATCTGTTACAATTTAATTCAAAACAATAACAATAGATACGTTCTTACCTATGTGGTAACAATTATTGCGCCCATTTACACTTGCTGTAAAGAAATTTCGAAATAATTTGGTAAGTACTGATATATTTCTCTTGTATATTATAATATGGTTCAGCGAACCTGTCACAACATTAATAGGTTAGGTCTACTGCACTATTAATTGAAACGTGCGATCGGGACGGATATTATTACATTCCCATGAATTTTCAGCTGAGGTGGATGGTCCACAAGCCCCCAAGAATGACTTGGAAACAAATGCCCCCTTCGTACTTTTCAGCATCTCCCCGGTGAATGGCAAGGCCCCAGTTGGGAACCTATGTTCTACGTGCTCAAATTGAACATGGGACCTACTTTTGATCGTCCGTCTTCAATAGGACTTGGAAATCGATCTCAACTACATTTAGATCAGGAATCTCTGGAAAAATATCTCCATGGCTTCGCGAGGAATTGATATATAGAGTAGGTGGTCTCTCTGCGCTTTGCCTCTTTGCTCTATGCAACTATGTGTTCCTCTTTAATGCCCATCTGTCTTTGATCAAATGTTCTAATATTTCCTGTCCAAAATTTATATACATACTGTTTTAGACTGACATAACAAACTGGACAGAAGTAGCGAGGTAGTGAGATAACAAATTGTGTTTGAGAAACAAATCTCAAATTTTACTGAAGATGACAAAACAAGTATAAAAGAAGACAAGAAAACAAATGTACAAAAATCATTAATATACAATCTCCAATGTTCCTATTTTATACACAACATATTTCATTAGCAGAGAGCACATCTCGAGAGGAAACCAATCTCTGTGGCACTCTTACAAAGATAACTGCCAGATTTAGTCCAACAAAAAGATCTGTCTGTTGATATTTACAACTTTTCTCCTCAACATCTGTGGTTGTGATTCATTAATAATGAATACATTCCCATAGATAACAGGAATCAATACATCATTTTCGGTATGCCTCAAACTTGATAAATAATGCAGACAACACAACCCACTTGTCATGGAGGCAGAAGTTCAGGCATTAATTTCTGAGAACGCATCTGAGCATGATGTAATCATTTATACGGATGGTTCGGTGATTCGACATGTGCAGTGCTCGTGAGCTTTCACTGCTCAGGTCGGAGGTGATGTTGTGAAGGAAGACAGTGGTGGTTTTGCCGTGACTACCAGCAGTCTCACTATGGAAATCATAGCGGTTACTAAAGCGATGGTTTGGCTGGAATCACATACTTTTATCCATGGATGTTTTCTCAGTGACTCAATGAGTATGCTCGGAAGATTGAAACAGGATGGGCTAGGAGACATTGGATGGAGTCGCTAGGGAGGTCTAAGCTGACAAAGATCACTTTTATTTTTGTGTCAGGGCATGCAAGAGTAAGGGGAATGAACGTGCGAATAGGCTTGCAGGTATGGCTGCTGTACAAAGTGGGCGAGCAATGGACCAGGCTGATATTATAAATTCCTTAAGGGAGAGAGGACGTGTACATGATTCACGTAATAGCGGTGAATCTACAACTCTAACCAGACTGCAAGAACTCAAAGTTAAGTGTGGTGTAGCTCGACAAGAACGCTATGCTGGCAGACAAAGAAGAATGGTAAGCCAACAAAGAACCGGTGTCGTTAGTCGCCACACGCTGATAGACATACTGAGGGAGAGATCGGAGCACTTATGGACTAATTTGTTCGACGTACAGTGATGGTGATCCAACGACTAAACTAAACTAAACCATAGATAACAGCTCAATGTCAGGGATACGGATGTAATCACTCACAGAAAAAATCTGAGTAGGAGCTTTCACAACTCCCGGCATTGCACTCCATGCTATTGCACACCAAGTCGTTATACATGATGACAAGAGTATTGGAGTCTCCTGGGTATGAAAAAAAGACTATAGAAACACCTCACCAGTGCTACTTCTGAAGTTGGAGAATGCCTGGCATGGCGAAGGACACCAATAAAATGGTAAGTAGTCTTTCATTCAAAAATCAGTCAGAGGCGCCATGGCTAATGCCCGAAATCATAGCGGGTGGAAGCAGAAGAAGAAGCTCACCACTGCAACACAGCAAGAAAGTGAAAACTTGTACTACCTTGAATCTCAAGACACAAAATATTAATCAGCATAAACTGCTATTTGTTATCCTTTTCAAAGCTGCACTTGTTTATGGCTATTTGTGAACAGAAGTTCTCTCCAGCAGTATTCATTCAGCAGAAAGTGAAAGTTATGAATTCTGTGGATCATTAGTTATGTACTGTGCCTGAATCTGCATCCAGCAGAGTTTGGGTTGACTAATCTTTCTTAGGAAGAGTAAATATAGTAGCCTGGTTAGTGCATGTGCTTCATGAATGTACGGTCGCAGGATGAATTCCCCAGTTGCATTACAACCATAGTCATTGAGTACAGAAATTGATCACATCAAGACAGATCTTTGTTGACTAAATCTGACGTAATCTTTGTAAGAGCTTCCTAGACACTAAATAAACGTCAGGTCAACCTGGTCTCATTTGGGAACCAGAGAAACATTAAAAGTAAAGGCTTCTGGCATTTTTATCACATTATTTATCATGGCTGTCAGGTCATAAAAAAATACAGGCCTAATGCCATATACCTCATGGTATGAAAACGGGTCTTTAACTTTATATTTGTAATAGGTGTAATTCCTTGCCATGTTTTTTGCTTTAATATATATCAGACAAACATACCATGTCTTCAATAGAAAGTTAGTCTGTGAACAACTGTAACTAGATGTTTTATTTGCACTTATAAGATGTCAGGGTTGTGATCAGATTCAAAGGGTATCAAAACTGGAGTCAGGGTTTCTATGACATAGAGGTTAGGTGCTCACTTTTCATTCCAAAGGTACTTGATTCGTGGAGCCATCAGAATATTTTTCAAGAGATTCCTGATCTCAGTGTAGGTGAGATCGAGTTCCTAGTTCTATTGGAGATGGACGATAAATGTAAGCCCCGTGTTCAAGTTGAGCACATCAAAGAACCCGTGGCAGTTCAAAACCGAGAAGAGCAGGCTGGAAAGGCGCTGTCTGGGCAACATTCATTAGAAAAATGATTCCTACAAAATATTTTCACCTCTTCTAAATGACATCGGGACCTCGCTGGTGCTATGGAGTCTGTGCTCTGCAACTGAGATCTTCCTGTGTAAGAAGATCAAAGCACACATGCTTACTCACCAAAGTGCAATGAAGATGGTCCTAATCAATCAATCAATCAATCAATCAATCAAAAGTTATAACAAGATTCACATATACGTAACAACATAAATACTAAAACTAGTCAAATAAATAAATACATCAATAAGAATATCAACTACAGATGGATTTATAATCATTACACAAATTGTTTTATTAACAAATATAACTGAAAGACTTAAGTTAAGATGCTATTAAACAAGAAATAGTTAATGCATACTAGAGCGAAGCTTGCACTTAATAGCTGGCCCTCAAAGTGCAGTCAGGACAATAACATAATACAAATTAAACAATAACAATTAAAAAAAATTAACAATAATAATGCAGAAGTTATTTGTGTTCCATAGTTGAATATGAGAACTTGATTTCAAACACAGAAACAAGTAATTATAGAACACTGTAAATCACCTGTGTAAAGGAAGCAAAGAATAGTAACACTGCGACCTACAGTGACCTACAAGACCTACTGTGACCTACAAGACTGTAAGAGGCAACTGATGTAGGACCTAGGGAAGCTACCCAAGTAAGTAAAAAGCGTCACAGAAATCGGATGCGCTGTCCTACATGTAGGCGCATAACTGACATAACGCACAATCGCTCTTAGGTTCAGATCACATACAAATCACACAAAGAGGTTAACAAGTTGTCGATATGGAGCGTTCGAAAAAAGAACACAGTAAACACCATCTTTTTTCTGACAGATCTGTCTAGTTCACTGGTACTGAAGTAAAATTCAACCTGACACAGCCAACAAACAAACACGTTTTGAGTGAATTGTAGAAAATAAAAAGCATAGACCACTAAATTTTGTTTAATCATTGAAAAAAGAAATAACTTGATATTGTACAATCAGAATATGAATATTTTCCATGTAATCTAAGTCAGTACAAACAAACATTTTTAAGTACAAAAATAAAATAGCTGTCTACTGCATGTAATACCGCTTTTGGGGGGTGTAGGGATTGGTTCTGAGGAATTTAATGGCGGCATGGCTAGTGCAGTCATTGTGAAACTGTTCCCATTAGAATTTTTCTTATATGCCCCCAACAGAAAAAAATCCTTGGCCTCACCGTAGATTAAACACAGATCTCCGCATGGGAGCCACACAATAATCCATTCGGCCAGACCCTCCTTATATCTTGTATTATTAAGTACAAGGGAAAGAAAAGTAATTTCAAACTTCATATTAACCCTGTCACTCTTCTGAGAGGATATACTGGCTTGCGGTTCCTTTTAAGGGGATTCGGGGTATGGGGATCATGAAGCTATTTTCGTTGTTTTCACATTAATGTAAAATTTGTATAACCATTGTGAAAATTATGACTTAGATAGTAGAAAAAATTAGTAAAAAAATAAATTTCAAGCGTTGCCATGGAAACAATACAAAATGGCAGCCAAAAACAAAATTTCAAATCCTAAGGCTCTGAATCTAATGAATGTAAATGAATTCTGTTTTCCTCTAAGTGCGCAATTGTAATATCTAAAATATTACACATCTTTTATGATATATTAAATTTTTATAAATTTTTGCTAAACATTCCTCAAAATTCGGTCAAAAATAGCTGTTTTGGGGGTGTGTTTACCCAAAATTCATAAAAATTTAATATTTAATATATCCTAAAAATCAGGTGTAATTTTTTAGATGTTACAATTGCTCACCTTAGAGTGAAAACAGAATTAATTTATATTCATTAACTTCAGAGCCTTAGGGATTTGAAATTTTGTGTTTGACGGCCATCTTTTATTATTTCCATGGCAACGCATTGACATTTTTTTTTTTTTACTAAAATTTTTCTACTATTCTAAGTCATAATCTTTCAAAATTGTTATACAAATTCTACATTAATACCAAAGCAACGAAAAAAGTTTCCAGACCAGAATCCCCCCTTAAGATGACACAAAGCCAGTATACAGGATATTTCAGTATACATTGCAATACAAATGTGTCTGGAGTGGAAAAAAATGCACAGAGTTGAAGGATCAAGAGGCAAAAATACTAGAAGCAACTAGTAAGTTATCATTAATATGAAATAAATGTATATCAAATGAATGTTCTGGAGCCTTATCAGATCGTAGGTTATGAAGTGCTTATCCCTTCACAACCTGAGTGTGCACAAAATCAAGTAGTAGCATGTCCCTTGCGAAATGTCGCTTTTATCACAGCTCGTCTGAAAAACTCTCTGTCTCTAGCAAGTTTTCCTGCCTCTTCAATCGTCATGTTCAAGGTTTCTTTGATGTCCTACAGCCACCTTCGTCTTGGTCATCCCATGTCTCGTACTCCAGGAACCATGCCTTCCATTACCGTTCTCTCCCAAACCACTGTGATGTTTAACATGACCAAAATATTTCATCTTTCAGAACATGATGTTATTTATGAGCCAATGCTCCTTGATATGCTGGTCTTGTAGGATGTCTTTGTTTTTTCTCTTCTCTGTCCAGGATGTTCTAAGCACTTTTCTGTAACATCTTGTTTCAAAAGCTTCAATTTTGTTCTTTAATGTTTGTGTTATGGTCCACAATTCACATCCATATGTTGCCACAGGGAATATGCATGTTCTCAGAATTCTTGCATTTGTTTCTTTGATTGTGTTGTGCCATAGTTTGTTCATGCTGACCACCCTCTGGAAAGTCATGGCTAGTCTTCTTCTAACTTCTTTCGTACAATCTCCATTGTTGTTAATTATAGAGCCAAGATATTTAAAATATGAGACGTTCTCAATGCCTTCATTATTGATGATAATTTTGGGTTGAGATTTTGCCTTGTCGGTGGACATAATATTACTTTTCTTTGTATTCAGAAAAAAGTTCTGATCTTTGCAGAAGGTAGGAGGAAAAACTTCCTTTCCTGGCATTTGGAATGTTGAGTGTGGGAATGAATCTACAGCCCTCTTGTATCAGAGTCGATAGGCGAATGCATATGCTAATCTTTCCCAATAAACATATTGTCAATAAAAACAAATTAGGAAATATTTAAAAGGAATGTGTTAAGATAAAATAGCTAATGCATAATGTTCACCCACAAATAGAAAAAGTATTATTCTGCTAATAAACATATTGAAAGCCTGAACCATCTGTCATTTTGATCTTGGTAAACTTGGTTTAATATTGTTTCACACACCTCGCCCAGTGGTTACCGAGGCCCAAATTTGGGGTGTAAAGAATAGAACCACTGTTACCTGCCACGCATGTCGTAAGAGGCGACTAAGGAGGTTTGGCTGAAATCGGATGCATGTGTCCTAAGCGTGTAGAAGTCTATGCGTTAGGGGCCTACCAAACCAATGTGCAACGATACACGTTCTTGGCAAAGATCAAACATATCACAAAGAGTGATTAAAATTGGTCAAAGAACGAACGCAAAGAAGAAGAAGTTTCACACACCATCTTACTTTTAACAATACCTAGTAGCAATACAATCAACTTGTAAACACAATAAACTGAAAAACTTTAGATATGACAAGAAATGTGTTTCCGTAAATTTCCAAATTTGAAACCAGTAATAACATTCTAAAATGTAATAAACTTGTTCAACAACGAACAAACTAAATCTGAAAGACAAAAGTAGAAAGCAAGTCTAACTACAAAACATAGAAAAGTGAACACTAAAACAAACAGAAATAAAAGGTGAAGTTTGTGGCGGGTTGAATACCAATTACATTGTTATCAAAATCTAAACGTAGAACAACTTTATTTGCAACAGTGAAAATCATTTTCAGATTCATTATTTTAAAACATTTATACTGTCAGATAGGTATATGATATGCAATGTAATTAGTCTTTAAAAATTACACTGCCATTAGTTCAAGAAAATATCTATATAGAGGGTGTTCAAGATAAAGTAGCCCAATTGGCAAGTTTTATTTGTCAGTCGGTTACTTTATCTTGAACACCCTGTATTATCAGCATAGAAAAACATCTACATTGTCATCAGTTTAATAACACATCTACATTTTCATTATGTTATCAAATGTATACACTTTCATTGTGTTATAAAACATCTACATTTTAATTGTGCTATAAAACATCTACATTTTCATTGTATTACAAAACATCTACATTTTCATTGTATTAGAAAACATCTCGTATAGACAAATTGGTTCGATGTGCAGTGATGCTGATCCAACAACTAAACTAAACTAAACTAAACTACTCTTAAAATGTTACAAGACATACACGATATAAAAAAATACCAACCATAAAATGTGGTTAGTTTAAAAACCTAGTATTGTTAACCACTAAATAAATATTATTTTGTCAAAAATTAATGAATTCTGTTTTGTAACATGCTCTTCATTGACTAATATGTGATCACAAAGATATCAAACTTGGTGTACTTGATTTGTGATGAACAATTTGTATATGAATCAATATAATTGTTTAAATGGTGTAGTCCGCAGATGTGGTGTCGGGACCCGCATGGGTAGCAAAGAATAGTACCACTGCAATCTGCAATGCAGCGTAGAGGCGATGATTTAGGCCCTAGGGATGCTACCCTAGTAAATAAAAAGCAGCGCAGAAATGGCACAACGTAAAATTGCTCTTAGGCTCAGATCACATACAAATTGCAGAGTGGTTGACAAGTGGTCGATATGGAGCGTTCAAGAAAAAAAAATGGTGACAGTAGTTAACTTGACATGAGAGTACAAACAAAAAGGAGAATTTGTTTTCATACCCTGTGCTCACAGAGTGAATTTCAGATGTGCTGCAAAGAGAGCAACGTCCTATAAAGGATACGCACCTTGATGATGATGACCCTGTGCTCAGATCATAGCAGGAGCAATGAAACCAACACCTACAGTAGGGATGAAGAGAATTGGGAAGGGCCCGAAGGATACAAGCACTGTGAGATCTTAGAGAAACAAAAGTCCTGGCAAAGAGTTACTGTGTATGCCGAGCCATCCAATGGAAGGTACATTCCAAAATCTAGCAAAGGGATGACTGAAAATTAGTTTTATTTATCAGGCCAGAAGACTTCATAAACAAACCTTAAACCTACACAAAGTTGACATTCTCCTAAAGTCTGTGCCAGAAGAAACCCTTTGGAGAGAGGAAACTGGACCACCATTACATATCTAGACAGGGATTAAAGGAATATTTGACAAGTATAAACACAACAGTGTGCAAATTAAGACAGTCACTCTGCTTTATGAATCAATAACTCATAAAGAGTTATGGGCCAATGTATATACTCTCTCTTCTCTCTCGATCATTCTTTTGGTCATTTTGATCATTCTTATTGTGATATATAAACAGCCTTTGCCAAGAACGTACTTTAACGTCACATCTTCAGTACAATTTTAGCTCTGGTGCTTATCCTTCGCAATGTGTCCGATTCAGCCAGCGTTTACTCGGTTCGCTTTCCATTCAGTAGCCATCTAGTGTTTTTTACGGTCTGGGGTAGCTAGCCCCACGTCCAACCTCCTTAGTCACCTCTTACGACATGCGTGGCAGGTAAGAGTGGTTCTATTCTTTACACCCATGTATATACTGATGGTTAAGCTGTCCATTTTTTGAATATTATACTTAAAATTCTTGAGGTGTAGATAAAATAATTTTGAGAAACTTAAAATTATTGTTACTGTTGCATAAGAAGTTTCTGAGGTTATTCAAGAGTTTTCTCTTAAAGGCATCATATGAATATTATTTTTGCAAAGTATATAGCCGATTACAGCACACACTATAAAAGGAAAAGTTACATGAATAATTAATCATAAAAGAAACTATCACGTAAAGTAAATAAAACAAACCTGTATGATGGCCGATGTGGTCAACATCACATTGGCCAACATTACTTCTCAGTGTATCTCTGTTGCCCAATTAAGGCTGGGTCGGACCTGAGAGCCGTTTGGGGTAGGAAAAAAGCCCTCTTAAAAGTAACTATATATGGGCAAAAAATACGATGTTCAATTAAAGTACACTTTTCTTCTACAAATTTGATATGTTTTTGATTATTTTTGACAAACAACAGTGAGTTACACTTATAAAATTATTGTAAATTAATTGATCTGGAATGTATATATCAACATAATACAACATATATCAACTTAAAAGAACATTCAACCACTCAATTATAATTTGATGTGGCTGCAAAAAATGTGAAATTTACAGAAAACAAAACCATAAACTTAGTCATGCATATGTCAGTACTGCCATTTGTGTTAAACATCCACTATTAGTTGTACTGCAGTATTAAAAAGTATCAATAGTCACAGATAAGTCCCATTATAAAAACTACATTGAATAAAAACTACACTAAATGTCATGCTCAATATAAAATAATGAAAGAAATATTGAAAGTTATATTGTATTTATAATAAACACGTAATAAAAAAATATAGTTAAGTGCTTAACACCGGAATGAATAAATAATTCATATTGTATATACAGTCACAAATTCAGGAACTATTTAGTAGGAATAAAGAAGTAATATGTGCAATTTTAAAATTGCTATGTAACTCAAAAGAAATACTTTACAGTTGAAGGTGTCATGTAGTGCTGAATGCTACTGCTATTGAACTTTGCAAATACATTAATATTAGATAGGTATCATAAAGAGTCAATGTCATGAAGGGAAAGGTATAAAGTGTCATTTAGTGTCACTACTACTATCAATAAAAAAGAGTCAATTGTTACAATCTGAATATTATATAGATATAAAAGATGTTTATATTTGTCAAGAACAAAACAAAAACCGATATGTTGTCACCAAGGTACATGACAGATGAGAACTATGTATGTGAATAACTGACAAATGCTAATAAGATATGATGGAAACAAACAATTTGAGAGTTGGTGGAGGAATTCAAACAATTTTTAAAATTAATTTGATGAATAGGAAAACCCAAATTAAGAAGAAATGATAACCGAGATGCTTAGCCGTATGGTATGAGAAAGTGATGAAAATATTATAATCGTAATCGTTATGATGAATTATGTCTCAATATTTGTAATGTACAAGATAGTAGTCTCAATGTAATCTTGTTACAAAAAATAATTCCATAAAATGATAACAAAATGTCAAATAATAGTGCAGCCACATCTCTAAGCTTGTGGTGTGCTCATTTTCAATGTTACAGAACAATGTTAGTGGGGTCACAGTGGAGTGTGGAGAAGTATTGCTGACCTCTCGCTATAAATGTACTTTCATTCACTTCCTGCATTGAGAAATCATGCTAGTTTTCAGTGAATCTTGATCTTAACGTAGGTGAGATCAAGTTCTGAGTCCTATCAGACATGGACGATAGCACGCAAGTCCCATGTTTAAGCTGAGCATGTAACAGATTTCTTTGAAGTTGAAAATCTATAAGAGTAGGCTGAAAGCAAGAAATATCGGTCTCAGTTCCAGAGATTGAGCGAGTTGCCCAGGATAGAGCGGTATGGAGAAATTGTTTGCAGGCCCTATGTAACGTATAATGGTACACGAGGAATTATTATTATTAGGCTGAAAGTTGCTATTCAGCTAAAATTCATAACACATTAAAAATAATTTTTTTCCCATTTTCAACATTCTCAAAAAATGCCATCTGGGGTTCTTGCATGTGCTGGGCTAGTGCACTGCTTATCTGCATGTCATGGAGCTAGTGCACTGTGCTAAATCTGATGCATGGCTGTCACTGTTATCTACATAAGAATGGATTGGAGAAATATGGCTATTACTGAATCATATGATGGTCATCAATCAATCAATAATCAAATTAAAAGTTTACTGAAGTGCGATATGATGGTCTATAATCAATCAATCAATCAATCAATCAATTCAAAGTTCTGAAGTCGATAATGATGGTCCTATCAATCAATCAATCAATCAATCAAAGTTACAAAAGTTTACTGAATGCATAATGATGGGCCTATCAATCAATCAATCAATCAATCAGTTACAAAGTTTAGATACAGCCCTGTGAATGATCTGTTCAGTTAATGAATTACTTCATATATATGATACTATTTTAACACCACAAAAATATAATATTATGCAATTGTTTAATTTGGTCACTTACTTTAGACTTTTTTGTTAATTATTGAGAAGTTTTCCGACCAAATTTGTTCCAAGATGAAAGAAGTGTGTGCTCGAAACAATACCTTCTTCTTCTTGTGATTGTCAGCTATGACTTACGGCTCAGTCAGGATGCTTGGTATGACACTTCTAACATGTTTTTGCCTGAATGCCTGCTTTCCTTTTAATCAGCATGCCATACAGGCGGGCCTTCACCGACTTCAAAGGTGAAACAATACCTACTTTTATCCTTCTTAGTTATTTCCATTCTCAATTGGAGCACGGTGCTGCAACTTATCGCTAACATTTATATTCAACTTTTATTTCCGCATTCTTTATGGAACATAGTGCGGAAAGTTTTACTATTATTATGACAGTTTTCAAAAAAGTATGTAAGAAAGCCATTTTTATAGAATTGGGTCATTAGCCCTCATGCAGGGCCGCAGATAGCAAAATTGCTAACAGGCTAGCTTGGACCAACCTAAATTTTTGCTGCGCACATGGTAAGCAATTGGACTACAGGAAACCATAATCTTATTTAATCTGATTTTAATTGTGGACACCATATTAGACAAAAACACTCTCCCCCTCCATGGTCGATAATCTGGGGAAATATTGTTCCATTTTTTGTTCTTGTCATAATAGAAATATCTTACATTTTTGTGACACTACTAACGCCTGAGAAACTCAAGTTAGTACATTTAGAACCAATTCATGTCATATAACAATCATACGAGGTGATGAAGATGCACAGTAAGTATCATTGAGAGCTTTATCACCGGTGAGTCAACACAAATTAAGCATGTATATCTTCTACATGTTATGTTTCTAAAATAACAATAAATAACACACAACTGAAAACAGTATTGTGTTCCACATGAATCTGTGACAATGGATTAAAAACAAACTGTTGTTACTGTCTGTAGTACCGCTTTTTATGGCAGTGTGGGACATGTGGGACGAGAGCCTGAGGAATTTAATGGCTGCATGGCTAGTGCAGTCGCTAAAAAGCTTTTCAGGTTACAATTTTTCTTTTATGCCATTTTAACATTTTAAAAAAAAAACATTTATGAAATAAACACCGATATGACAAATCATCATCAAATTGGGGTTGTTATTTAGTAGTTTTTTTTCTACCTAACCTTTTCTTTATTAATGAGAACTGTGAATCAAGATTGATTAAAAATAAAATGACTAAGAACCTTCTTAAAATCATGTGTTGCTTTCTCCACTATAAATAAAATGCTATCATTTTTAAACGACAAAAATTATCATAAAAGAGAAAATAAATTAATTGAAAGAGATGATCTGTAAAAACAATATCACCTTAATATTGTTCTTAATGATTCAATCTCATGAAGATGAACACTACATGATATGGGTCAAGGGTAAATGTTAAAGCGTTGATGGATCACAGACATGGTGGTAACATAAGACAAACCAGGTTTTAAAAAAAAAACAGTTGATGTATAAAAATAAACAGTTGATGTATCAAACAGGTGTAATTATTTTTAAAATTACATTTCAGTAATTATTTAATCATAAATAACAAGGTCTGATATACTGTTTTCATTGTGACACCAGTATCCATGATACTGTGAGATACATACTCCTACAACAAAGAACATGATAGAATGAGTACTTCATAAATATAATTTTGAGTAAACTACAGCATGTTTTATAGCAGAAAGGGATGGAAACAGCATAAAGAGCAAGGGTTCAAAAGGAAAATACATGTGTTTCTTTTTAGTTTCATATATATTTTATACATATATATATATAAATATAATTACTCTGTTTCTGTACTTTTATCAAACTGTCTCACTATTTTAAAAAAAATTGGTTAATAAAACAACAGGCAGTATAGTGTACTCCTCCATGTAAGTTAATCGATAAAACCCAAAATACATCATGTCTGACAAGGCGAATTATTTGTTCTGTAAACATAACATATTTTTAAAGGATTATTTAAAAAAAAGGAAATGAAGTTCCTGAAGAGTATTACTAGCATTGGTGCTCTAAGTCAGCAATGCAGTGAAACAAACAATATTTCTAATATTGTTTTGCTACATTGTTTACATATAATCCTTACTGTAAGTAGAAGGCCTGGATTCTTACATCAACAGTTTAAACATAACCATATAGAATGTTTTATAACAGAATGGATAATTTGTAATACAATATCATCATCATCAGGTGCTGTGCCAGCTGGCGTAGGTGATTATGGATTTCCACAAATCTCTATCTTTGGTGTTTGCTATCAACTCAGATGTTGACGCTCTACCGTGCAATGAAGTGAGGCCATCCAACATTTTCTCTCTCTGTCCTCCTCTATCTCATCTACCCTCAATTTTACCGGTTGTCACAATATGTTCTAAACCTCCCTCATCATCACATTCCGAAAAATGATGACTGCCTCTTTCTTATATTGATGATAACCTTTCTCTGTGTCTTGATCTCGTTCAACACCTCAACATTCGTCAGTTTAGCAGTCCATGGGATTCTCATCATTCTTCTCATACAATATATTCTTCTAATACAATATACCTCATTATAATAAATAACATAACTTTAAGAAGACATTTTGTCCTTTTCTCATAGATATTTGTTCATATATTTGTCTGTATAAGATATCTTGCAAAAGTTTATAAAAAAACTATGAAGTCGTCTCAAATTGAAATCAATTATTAACAAAAAGAGCCAAATTGGCCACTATTATGTGCAGTACATTTTGTTGAAACAAAAGCTGATGCATTACCCTGCAGCGCATTAAAGCACAATAATAATAATAATAAACTACAGTAAGATTATTGGTACAAGTGGAAACAATTTCTGCAAAAACAGAACAATTCAATTTGTAGCATCTTTGAAGCTGGGTCTAGTTTTACCTGAGCAAGGTCGGGTAAGGGAAGAGAACACAGAAGGAAGGGTTTTTATTGGGAAGGTAAAATGATGAGAATGATAATACAATTGATGGAATGGTAAATTAAAAAAGCTGTTACTCGTTGCACACTTATTACATCTTCTTGTCAGGTGTTGTCCAACACTATGTCTTGCAAGAATAGCTGGTTCCAACAGTATGTATAACTTGCTAAAAGTCATCAAGCAGCAATACCATGTATCAGAGTTGTTTAGATAGCTAGTTAGGAATAGAATATTGAAATATTGGCTTGACAATCCAATCCAGACTGAAGTTAGAAGCAGAGTGTACAGATGAAAACTATGAATCTATCTGATTCAGCCGTTACAAATTATCATCCTCCAATAGCTTGTCTTGAGAAAAACTTTGCCAAACGAAACAGTCTTTATCCAAACGAAACAGTCTTTATGAATTTCAAAATTTCTCTTCATAGGCCAGAATGTCCTGCCTCTGCAGTCTTCATGCTCAAATCATCAGTTATATCCTAAATCTATCTTCTCCACAGTTTTTCTCTTCTCCTCTTTGTCGGGATGCCTTCTTCTATGATAGTCTTCTCCAACCCTTCATGTCATTTTTGTGTCCAAAATGCTTCAATCTTCTTATTTTCATTTTGAGTTCCTTCTGGATATACATATTTGTTCTCTTCTCTATCTGTGGTATACAGAGGACTCTTCTGTAATACTTATATTTAAAAGCACATATCTTTTCCTCTGCCTTGTTAAATGTCCACGTTTCACACCCATACATTGCCACTAGGAATATACATGTTCTTAGTATTCTGATCTTTAGGTTAGAAATTGACAATAAAATATAGACCTGAATTTATTTCTGGACACAAGAGTTAGTAGCTAGAATCTTGATGTGTATACAGGAAATATCAACCAATATATGACATGAGATTTTATATAAACAAAACAGTTCACAAGCAATATTCTCAATAAAAGTGGTAATTTTTAGCCTAGAAGATAACTAGAAGGCAAGTGCTGGCAATTGATATTGCTGTCAAAAAAACACAATAATCAAAATAGAAGCCAGAATACAGAGAGAGAAGAACCTAAATATAGGTCAGAAACATAAGAAAGGTTAAATAGGGATTTAAATTAAAGTATATGGCAGTTTGGAATGTCATATTATATCAAATGTAAAAATGTTTTTTAAAGAGTAAAACAATGAGATAACAATTATAAAGAACAAAGAAAATTAAATTAGACTTTTGGTGGATAAATAATACAGCGTAATGCAACGAGAGATGAAGTGTTTACGACGAATTAAAAAGTTACAAGAAGAAATATGATCAGAAGCGTAAAAAGAAGAAGAGAGGGGGATCCTTGCCGGTTCTACAATATATAAAGAAACAACAGATCAAATGGTTCGGACATGTATCATGGTTACCACAAGACGGTCTACCACAAAGAGCACTAGCACTCAAATACAACAACAACAGACCCAGAGGACGACCATGTAAATGATGGATCGACGGAATATCCGAGGTTCCATTCCACTAATCTAGGTACTAAATTCTACAAAGCGAACAAGGAAGCTCACTGCAAGTGTATCTTTTTGGGACCTGACGCCAAAAGGCAAAACAGGATTACAGAATAGATAAAATACAACAGATACAGAATTTGAGAAATATCCAGCAGATTGGAAGAAAAAAACAAAAACAGAGAGATACAAATACATGTTATAAATGTTGTAACTAACTGCATTTACAGTTCCAGGTGGGTTCATCCCGAAAGGTACTAACCTTTTCTGAGACAGTTCTTGGTAGTTGTTTCATAAAACCCTTGGCCAAAGAGTCATTCCTCTTCCTGCCAGCAATGATTGCAGCAATAGCAATAGGGCTCAGTTTCTGTGTAAAGCATTGTTCTATTAACGCTAAGTTCTCCTTGGATGATTTCAGTCTGTAAAAGTAATGCTCAGACTCTGTCTGAAATGTGTTGCCGCTAGCAGTAGTCGATGCTTGGTGAAGTACACTTTGATGTATACAGTAAAACTTCTTGGAGCTGGACATAAATTTCTTGTTCGTGTTACTGAATGTTACTTCTGTAAGTAAGGAAAATGGAGTAACAGATTTCTCTTTTTCTGAATAGAAGCCGTCTTCACTATAACTATCCGTGTTACGTCTTCTATGTTCATATAAATGACTTCCATTTTCTCTAAGGTATATATTTCTTGCTCTGGTTGCAGCATTATTTGTGACAGGCATTCTACTGTCTAATTTTGAAGCATCCACAGTCTTAAGATTACTACCATCTTTCTGAGATTGAATATCATTTCCATCAGTTTCTTCATTACTCTTAGTATGAACAACTTGATCATGTCCTGAAAATGTTCAAAGAAAAAATATACAATCAAAACACATTTAAAATGAACTATTATTTATACAAATTCTTTTCATTTCACATGTTCACAATCATTCCTGTAAATGCATACTGATTTATTGCATTTCCAAGAACTTGAACTCTGTTGATAATGATACCTTATTCTTTCATAAAGCATTGTTAGTGTGTATATCTTTTGCACGTTTATTCTAAAATTCTCCAAAAGACTTCTTTATGGTAAGCTCAAGAAAAAGGAAACGCTGTCAAGGCAAGCGCAAGAAATGTTTGAAAAACAACCTGAAGAAAAGGATAAAAGTGTTTGAGATAAATCCAGACACCTGGGAAGCTGATGCTCATGACCGTTCTGCAACTTCTCATAGAAGAGCAGTGACATGCAAGTCAACCAGAACTACCACAGCAGAAAAAAACAATGGTAAGCCAGGAAGGACCTAGTACCTCAACTGGTGTGGTCAAAATTCCATGCACAGAATGTCTAAGAACATTCAGTCCAAATTGACCTGATCAGTCACCCATGAACATACAAAATCCCACTTCTAGCACCCAACATGGATAAATGAGTGATCATGATCATCCTCTATGATGGACGAACAACAACTCTAAAATTGTCTTTTTATGTAACGACAATATGTTGATTTAACTTAAGTGCATAACTTCTGGAATATTATTTTTGTTTTCTCCTGTCTTTGATATTTTTATCTCAGTGCTAGTAAAATCATTCAAACGTTCAGGAATGTCTTCTTTTTTTTGTCAGCACACTGTTACCGGGTTGTTAACCCAGTGTTGTGGTTTTATGTATTTGTCTTCCGCTTTTCAGGTGACTTGTCTGATGGTTTTCTTAGTCCCTTGGCAGAAGTCAACTACGTTATCTATCCACCTTTTCCTCAGTCTTCCTCTCACCTTCCTTCCTGATATTTTGTTGTGGAGAGCTTCATAGGCAGTTTGATCTGTTCGCATTCTTACTAAGTGGCCAAACCACTTCATTCTCTGTTTTGCTATATAATTCAAGCACGGTCTTGTTCCAACCCTTTCTCTGATGCTGGTATTCATTATTCTGTCGATTCTTGTGTTGTTGGTGACTTTGCAGAGACAACTCATTTCGCATGTTGCTATTTTCTGTGCATGCTTCTTATTCATTGTCCATGTTTGGCATTGGTAACATAGAGTGGGTATGAAGATGCTGTTGATCAACTGTTGTTTAGCTGTCAGTGAGATGTTTGGATGTCTAAGTAGTGGCGCTAATTGGTAGGTTATCAGGAATGTCAAGAGTGTCTAATGGCAAAGAACTGACTTTACTGCACTGGGTTTCCCCTTTTGGCTCCGTCCATCTTGGCAAGCCATCTGTCATGAGTGTTGCACAAAGCATGAACTCCGCAGCTTCAGCAACAATCCTAGAGCTCTCTAGAAACAAATACACAAATAAACTAAACAACATGATCCAGATTCAAACCCAAAACTTTCAGGTCACAAGGCAAACATCTTAACCACTTTGCCAGAGAGACTCTTGAAATGTCAAGAGAAAAAGAGTGATTTATATAATTAGGAGGGAAACATTAACAGATGGACAAAAAACCAGAATGCACTACCATGGCAAGGGACAGGAATTGTTGGAGATCCATCAATAGGGACATGACACTCAGTTAACCCCCAACAATGGCTATCAATTTAAGAGCCATGTTAAGTTGCAACCTAATATTGCTGTAAAACAGTCTCTACTGGTACTACTAATATTTACCAAATCTGTAAGTAAAAATTACTATCATTTTAGGAATTTATGTTTTGGTGATAACATTATGTTATGATAAAAGTCACGTTATGAAAACGGAGCTGACAAAGATTCTGTCTAAAGTGGTTGCCCTGGTATCAGGCTGCATTACTGCAGTATGGCTAAGCAAGTAGGGATCAATGAGGGAAATCAAACTTGATCAAAATAAATTCTCTGTTAAAAATGGCTGTATCAGATCGAAATAAGCAGAAATCACAACCTCACTAACAAATACTTTGACACAATATAAAAAAGCATTACTTTCAAATCGGACAAATAAGATACATATAATTTTAATGTACAGAACGAGAACATAAATATGTATTTCCTACCATTCTGTACTGGGGTATAGATCTGGGGTTGCTGACCTATGTGTGGAGTACTTCTTGAAGAAGAGTTGGTACTATCATGACCACCCTGACCCATGTCAGCTTGTACAATCTGCATATTTTCTAATGTGCTGTCACTACTGTAGCTGTCTCCGTTTCTTTGCTCATTGCTGGTCTCTACATTTCCCTGGCTGTGAATAATGATATTTGGGTAGGGGCTTGATTCCCCTATAGCTGCGAAGGAGATAGGTGTTGGGCTGCTGGCTGAAATGGAAGTATCAAAATAATTAGAAGAAAATTGATGGTAAAGAAACGTTAAAAACAATCAAACAAACACAATTACAGACAAAAACATTCTGTCAATCAGTCAGCCAATAAATAATAACTAAACTAAAGTAAAAAATAAACATTTATAGCCATCTCACTGTGTACATTTCTCCACCAAAAAAAATAATTTAAAAATGAATAGAAAAATGTTGAAATAACCTTTAAGGTATCATTTCTGATATCAGTCATCCCTTATATGAGGATTATCATCATAAAACTCCGGACATGTCAATAGGTGCTCTGATCCCTGCCTCAACAAATCCAGCAGTAGTCCAACACGCCAGTTCAATGTTGATTGATCAATCTTTTCAGTTCTGATTTTTTTTTTTTCCCGATCCAGAAGCACTTGAGCTTTTCAGCTTTTGGCTCGGTGCCATGGACATCGTAACCCTTCAGTTCGGTGCCACAAACACTGTAAATCTGGGGAATCTGTGGCTTTTTCTGCCATCCTGCGGAATTGAACCCGCACACACAGAGGGATAGTCACCCGTAGTCCAACGCGCTACGGACACGCTGGGCAGACGGGCCAGTTCTGATATAAGACAACTCTCTCATGAAACACGTAGGTAAGATATCTTGCATCTCCACAATTTCCTGCTCATAGTACTATTACCAAGTTATGTGGTTGCCTTCCACCTATACCACAAGGTCAAACTTTGCTTTTTGTTTTTATATGTCATTAGATTATGGCATCAATAGCTTCAATTCTGCTGCCTTTTAAATAGTTGTTTTCCATGTCATGTCACAATCTTTCAATTTTCTTTTCACAGTCATAAAAACTTCCTTTTGGGTTTGATATTCCTTCTTCATGAAACCAGTTGCCTGATTGACCTCGCTTCCTGCACTCGATGCAGCAAAAGTATCTCTTGATTCCGTTTCTGCAACACAACGTTTTACAGGAATGAGTTGTCTGCCCCTCTCCCAACCCCCAATATGGAGGACCTGGAGGTCACATTTTGTATCCCTTATCCTTCAACCTGTCTGACATGGGTGTGTCTACCAAGAGTTTCTGTCATCATAGCTTTCTGGATCATGGAGGTACGCAATCTCCCCACCACTACAAGATAGTGATGACCTCATGGGAATTTTTTTTTTCCGATCCAGAAGCACTTGAGCTTTCAGTTCTCTGGCTCAGTGCCATGGACATCGCAACCCTTCAGTTCGGTGCCACAAACACCGTAAATCTGGAGAAACCTGTGGCTTTTCCGCCAGCCCGCGGAATTGAACCGCACTGACAGAGGGTTTGTCACCCATCATCCAACGCATTATGAACACGCTGGGCAGGCGGGCTCATGGGGATATATAGATACATACACACACCAAAACATATAAAAGTTAAAATTTAATTGAAGAAACATACTTGGGCATTCAGAATCCACTTCTACGATAAACTGTTGATCAAGCAAGATCTGAGAAATGATAACTGCTGATTCTTTAGTTAAAAGTTCTGAAGGCAAGGACAGATCTGAAACAGAAAGTACACATTTCAGTTTTTGTAACATTAACAAGAACACAATCTTCTGTTTCTGAGTAAACATTTAGATAACAACTTTAAATTTGGTAAAGAAACCAACAGTTGACCTAAGGTATCTTCATGAAATTTATCCTAGAACGGTAATGTTAAAATTTAAACTTTCTCTGATCTTATATGTTAAACACTTTTGTAACAAATACAGAGTTGTTAGTTTATCTGTGTTACAATTGCATGCATCAGATGTTTCTGACTGATTGATTGGGCCATCATCGTTGCACTTCGGTGAGTAACAATGTATGCGCCGATCTCTTTCTTACACAGGAAGATCTCAGTAGCAGTGCAGAAGCTTCATAGCACTGGTGAGGATCCCCAATGTAATTTAGAAAATGGTGTAAATTTGTTTGGTAAACATTTTAATTTTTAATCTTTCTAGTGGATTTTGCATGAGTAGCAGCTTTCCAGCCTGCTCTTCACGATTTTGAACTGCCAAAGTTTTCTTACGTGTTCAGCTTGAACACAGGACCCACGTTTCGATACATAGCTTAAGTGGGTATATGATATCTCTGTTGAGGTCATTTCTTAATTTGAAGATTATCACTAGTTCTACTTTGAGCTGGTAAAGAAACTATGGAGCAGGGTTTAATTCAAGGTTGTTTAGTTCTTAATCTTCTTTACTTAGGTGAATGTGTTTCTAGAGTTCTTGAAATGATTTGTTGTGATTCTGTTTTTATGTATCTAAATCTGCCAGTATATCTAATAAACATGATAACCTCTTTCTAGTGCCTATTTAGCCCTGGTTGGAGAATAGCTCCTCATACAAAGTTCATGGTTGGTTCTGATTTTAGCTAAGGTATTCTACCAGATTGAGTAGCCAGCCCCAAGTTGAACTCTACCTTAGTCACCTCTTAGTTCATAGTTCATAAATCGGTTCCAACTTCACTGCACGGGTCACCCCATAATTGCTCCGTTCCTGTGCCAATGAAAATCACACGAAATGCTAACAACTGTGAAATGTTTCCTGTGTGAACTAATTCCATAATGAAACAGTCGCGTGCCACAAAAGAAACCGCACCGCATAAAATGCATATGGCCGTCGCTAATGTAGCAACACAAACTGTTCATCACTTGAATTGCAATTCTTGTCGAAGGAACATCAATCATGACAAAATCCAGTTTTCTGCACTCGCAATATAACTGCATACGGCAGATTGAGCTTGTTAGTCATAACCGCTGTCCGCCATTTTCTGAATACACACAACAAATGCACGGTTGACACAGCAAAAAAGCATTCCATGTAACAGTCACAGCGTTGCTCAAGCACTAACTCAGTAGCTCGGCAAACAAAACCGGAAAATACCCGACCAAACATGGCGAAAATTTCGCTAGCAAAGTCGTGTTCAGAATCAAACAGTTCTGACTCTGAATGGCCATCCCACATTCCGCCATTGCTGGCCAGATTTTTTCTCCTACAATATGTCTTGTTGGTTGAGTGTTACTATTCTTTGCTTTCCCTGTGGGCACAGGCAGCAGACAGTCAATACACAATAGCACACTGTAGAAAATTCTGAAAAATTGTTCTAAAATTAACAGCATTATCTTATTGGGTATTTCTTTCTTTAGATCACTTCTTCTCATGTCCAAAAAGTGTTCAAGAAAGAGAGGACACATTAAGGAAACCCTGAATCGAACTTTGCTGAAAGAAGTAAGAAATACCAGACTCACTTCCATTGAAGAGATTAAGTGAGTTGCCAAGGTCAGAGCGGCATGGAGAAATTTCTTGCAGGTCCTATGTAACGTATAATGATAAAAGAAGAATATATATATATATATTATTTCTTCTGGAACATAATAAAAATCTTACCTGCTGGTAATGCATCCCTGTTCTTCATAATCCAGTGTACCAGCTCTGCTCCACTAAATGATTTACGAAGAGACTGCAGTTCATTGTGAATTCTATGAATAATAGCAGGGGTTTCGTCCAGCATTTTCCTCCAAAGTCAAATGATCTCCCTCAATATACTAGAAAAGAAGAAATATTTAAATAGGACTTTAGAAAAAATCATGTATGAACTCATTCGTTTGTTTTTCATTTTTGGAACTGTGAATCTTATACAAAGAAAGAAAATTGTTATTTTTACTGAATCTCTTTTTTATAACTTTGATGATTATAATTTAATATCTGTTGTACACTGTTACAGATCAAGATACATAGCATTTAGTATTTATTTTAAAAATTTCATGTAGGTTTTATTTGAAGTAAGTTCATTGACTCTGTTAGCAGTAACTTCTGACAGTTGATAATCATTCTTCTGTCAGTATTCAGTTGACAGCATCAACAACCTAAAATTATCTACATCATTTGCATCAGGACATCCATTAAACTTCTCAGATTTGGCAGGAAATATATATTTGTTTTCTTCATTGAGTCAACTCTTAGAGGATGTGTTACGCAGGATTTACTCTCGGTCCACAAGCTTGTCTCTTAAATTGTAATATTTCAGTAAAATGGTTCTCACATTAATATCTTGTTTTGTTTCCTACATCACTATTAACTCTTTCCACGCCCATTTATTTTCTCAATTTTAAGCAGTTAATTCAAGGGAAGTAAAAAAAAAAATTTTTAATTACGATCCCAACTACTCGTCAATAAATAAACATATATATATTATTATATACTAAATTGAAGAAAACTGGGCAACCCAATAGAATAACAAGGTGGAAAAGTAGTATAAGTAAACCAGTATAAGTAAAACTAGAAAGACTTCTTATAAAGGAAGCAACTCTATGGCGCAGTGTGCGGCTTAAAGCGTGCAACGGATTTCCCGCCGTGGCGCAGTGTGCGGCTTAAAGCGTGGAAAGAGTTAATGGTGTCTCAATGGTGAAGTGATTTGCCTGTCGTACTGAAGGTTGTGGGTTTGAATCTGAACCAAGACACATGTGCAATTTTTAATAATATCCCTTTGCAATAATATGATTGTTGCCGGAGATACAGAGTTTGTGCAATGCTCTCGGCAGATGGCATGCCATCTCTACTGACAGGGACGGAGCCATATGGGGAAACCTGGTGCTACTCCTTCACGTTTGAACCCGTTTTCAATATTAATGTTAACCATAGATAAGAAAAGCTGTACATTTTTTATTCATCATCATCATTAATCCTCTCCGCTCCTTGTGGAGCATAGGGCCTCAACAGTTGTTCGCCACTCTTCTCGGTCTCTGGCTGTTCTTTTTATGGTCTCCCAGGTCAATTGAGCACTCTTCAGCTCCTCAATAAGACCTAGTCTCCAAGTCTGCTTAGGGCGTCCTCTTTTCGTTTTCCCTGCGGGTTCCACTCGAGCACCTGTCTAGTGACACTCGACTGTGTCTTCCGCAAGGTATGGCCTATCCATCACCATCTTCTCCTCTTGACCTGTGTCATCATAGGTTCCTGCCCTGTTCTTATCCACAGATCCGTGTTTGTAACTCTATCATACCATCTCAATCTGAGAATCCGCCGCAAACATCCGTTGACAAAGGTCTGGATCTTATTTGTATTTGCCTAGTGACTCGCCAAGTTTCCGAGCCATACAGCAACACCGACTTCACATTTGAGCTGAAAATCCTGAGCTTTGTTTTCGTGGAGATGGCAGCGGACTTCCACACCATGTGCAGGATCGCAAAGGCCTGTCGGGCCTTCCTAATCCTAGCATTAATGTCCTCATCTGTACCTCCTGATCTGCTGATCTTACTTCCAAGGTAGACAAATTCATCCACATCTTCTATGTCCCTTACCTCAATCAGTATTGGATCTTGCTGTATGTTGTTGCTACGCATTGCTTTAGTCTTCTCTTGACTGATTTTAAGACCGACTCGTTGTGCCGTTTGTGTCAGAGCATCCACTTTTTCCTGCATGTCTTGTAGTCTATCGAAAGCAAGCGAGATCGTCCGCAAAGTCCAGGTCTTCTAGCTTTGACATAAGTGTCTACTGTATGCCTTTTCCAGACCTGGCGTAGGCTGTGTAATAATAATAACATTTTTTATTATATGACAACTATTAGTTATTGGTATGACAATTAAAATTTATGAAGATAAAGATCATTTTATCACGTAAAGGGTGTTCTTTATTTTTTCTTACTCTCAATTTGTTTTTAAATCTCTTTTTAAGGGTTTGAATTTTCTAAGATATTCTATTTTCAAACACTAGAAATGTGCTTCAATGCTAGCTAGCTTCTAGTGTGCCTCTTGTCAAATTATAATAGCTGCTTTATACTGTCATGTCCACATGTGTCGTGAAGCGTTGTGGGGGGGTTTCAGTTTTCTATCCTGTGCCAAGTGTGTTGCATCTGTAGTTGTTAGTCTTTGATGTTACAGGATATCAGTGATATTATCTATCCATCTGGTTCTAATATTGTTAAGGAAATTATGTGAATAAATCACATTCACTTACATAGTCTCTGAGACTTTCAAACAGTGCAATGAGATGAGATGTTGACAATGTGTACAGCTGAAGTCGAAATATCACATCATTCTGTAAATAAATAAAAACATACAGAGTCATAACATCAATACTGATTTTCTGAAGAAACATCTAGTATTATATTTATTTGACAACAAATTCACATACCTATATAATCCTTAGAACCGGGCTCCTGATATTTCGGGATTGAATGTAAGCGCTCCATACCCCGAGCTCCCGATATATTGGTCTGAGCATATTTTTCACTATTTTTCGGTATTTGAAAATAAATTGTGTACAAATGAAACGTAAAACACAACTCGTGTTCTACATCGTTTTACGAGATGGCGGACGCTGTTATTGTACTGATAAGGTAATTAGTTAAGTATTTAATCTTCATATACGGAGTATTCGCAGCCGTGCTCACATATTAAATCAAATAAATTTTAAAGTTTAGTATTCTTCAAATATATAATAAGCAGGAATAACGGAGATGATGGGGTAAATCAATAACAAATTATAGAGCACTTAAGAGTGTTAAATTATCGTGTTTTAATATAACTCTGATGTGTACTGTTTTTGCCCAGGAGCATCGGGAGGAGATTTTAAGGTACAGGTGGCCAGGGTTCAAAGGGTTAAAATATAATATTTCATGTTTACCAAAAAACAATGGTTCAAAACTATAATTTACATTCTATAATATCATATTTTATGTTAACAAAATAGTTGCTCAAAACTATGTTTTCTTTAGATTAGAAAGAATGTTCAGTCAATACAAGTTACAAATGTGAAATAATTAGTAGCAAAATATTAAACTTCTTTTAAAAGACATTTCTGATGATAGACGCAGTGTCTTTTAGATGTAGGTAGATACGAAAAAAGTTAAGTGAGATAAATTACTTTTCAAACAAGTAAATATTTTCAGCTAAATACTCTTCTAGAATGTGTTATTACTTTCCTAGTTAGAATTATATCAATGCATTGAAGGCAAGAAGAACATAGAAATGTCAACTAACTGTCTGTGACAAATGATCAGCAACTGTCAAAACTGACATGGAGAAATACTAACTTTACAAACTAGGTTTTAACTCAAACCCTACTATAGGGCAATGATTCGGTCGACAGAACCACTAAAAGAAACATGTCACAGACCGATTATTCTGCAGAGATTTTTTGTTGTCTAATCAAACTGTTGACTATATACATATGTAGATAAATTATAATTCAGTCATTTATCCGACCAAAACAAAAAGGATGATAGTGTTTTCAGGAACAAGACTTATTATTTAGAATGTTTTTTGTCTTACATTTCTAACCATCACCATTTGTTTAGATGGCAAATATATATATATTGAAAATTGTCATCTCTAGTTTCTCACATTTATTTTGATTTCTTGTTTAGTCACATATTTTCATTATCCAGGGCAGTTAGGAATCTATTGTTTTCATTGTTTCTTTGATGTATTGCATATATTGACCATTGTTTTATTTTCAGTGTCACTTTTACATCCTTTGTTTAATAAAGGGATTTAGGTAGATACATAGTTGTCTCTGTATTTTTGTGATTTGTAAAACTACTTTGATGCAGAACATGAAACAATACTAGAGGGCAGGGTCCCAGGACGCAGAGGCAGACCAAGAAGAAGATGGCTACAAGATATTAAAGAAACCATGAACATGACCATCGACAAGTGGGTGAACTGGCAAGAGACAGAGTGAATTTCAGATGTGCTGCAAAGAGAGCAACGTCCTATAAAGGATACGCACCTTGATGATGATGACTTTACTTTGTGTCTCTATATTTTGTCTTGGGTATGTAGTTTTACTGCAGTTTTTTCTTGTATCAATGATAATAATTACATTTTTTAAACTAAGAAAATGTACTTACAGCTTGAGCAAGCAGTAAATCCTTCTTGATGCCTCTACCATTGTTGTTCATAAATTTGATTAAATGCTGAAATAGATATATAGCACATAGAGAAAATGGTACATTCAAGTCAGCAGGCAGCTAACATACTTTTACAATATATATATATATATATATATAAAATTATACAAATTTTTTTTTAGACTTCATCAATACAAAAATAATAAAAGATAACGCACGCAAAAATTTAAAAGGCAAAAAAAAAAATGGATTTTTTGGCACTTACCATAACATTTAAAACTCTAAACAAGCCTGGAACTCCAACAAAATAATATTTTGTCAACATTAACCCATTTGTCAAGAAAAAAAAAAGTTTCAATAACTTCTGGTCATAAATAAAATATGTCCTTTTAAAATGTTGTCGTCATAACTTTATAAATCCCAAAAGAAATTATTACTACTTATGATAAGTGCCACTTAGAATCTCTAGTATCAGTACATAAGTAGTTCTAATCTGAACTATCAACACTGTTAGATTATTCAACCTGATTATAGTTAATACCTGAATGAATAAGCAGTGCCGCAGATCAATCTCCTATCAATAGCCTATCATGTTCCATTTGCCACATTCAGTTTCCATAAAAGATTTCCATTATTGCCATTCTGCTGACCTTCTATTAATTGTTTCCCATGTCAGGCAACAATCTGTCAATTCTCTTGTCACCATTCATGTTTCTTTTGGCTGTCCGGGCCTTCTCTTCCTATCCGCTGTCTATCAGAGAGCTGTCTTAGCATATGCCCTACTAGAATACGACACACATGACCAAATCCATCTCCAACTTCATCTTTTAATGATAGTTTCCAATGATGCACAGTTTGTTTGTGAAACAGATATTAAGTTATAATGAATGCATATGAAAGCATTCTTTATCCAGCAATAGGTTTCTTTAGAAAACTCACTTGTTCAATAATTTATTAAATAAGAATGAATTATCAACATACTGAAGCTATTTCAAGCATGTACAAATAAATGAGCTAACACGAGATAGCTCTGAAATATTAAATTGTACAAAATAAAAATATATTTTGATGAAGTTTCTAAAAACACAATGTTATTTACAGGCTAGTTCAGGTGGCAAGCCAGATATTTAGTACTCTAGAATGCTACTCAAGGGGCAGGAGTTTAATATCATGTTAATAACCACTTTTGCTATAATATTCTGGAGCAGTTTTGCTATTCTATTCTGATCAGACAGTTTTGCTATTCTATTCTGATGAGCTAGTTTTGCTATTCTATTCTGATGAGACAGTTTTGTTATTATATTCTGAAGAGACAAAGAGGTTAAACACTAAGACAGTACAACACATACTCACACTGACAGTCAACATCCAGTTATGTGCTAAAGATGTGCTGGCAACAGTTTCTGATTTCCTCAGCTCATCAGCATGAGACTCAATACCCTGTTAGAGTAAACAAAAGATAATCACTCTGATATTTGAGGACATCATTCTAATTTATCATCATGCCCAGTGGTTACCGGGCCCAAATTTGGGGTGTAAAGAATAGAACCACTGTTACCTGCCATGCATGTCGTAAGAGGCGACTAAGGTGGTTTGGCTGAAATCGGATGCATGTGTCCTAAACGTGTAGAAGTCTGCGTTTAGGGCCTACCAAACCAATGTGCAATGTATACACGTCCTTGGCAAAGATCAAACATATCACAAAGAGTGATTAAAATTGGTGTTAAAGAACGAACGCAAAGAAGAAGAAGATTTATCATCATAATGGGCCATGTCAGCTGGCGTAGGTGATCATGGAGCTCCACAAACATCTGTCAAGCATTAACAAAACCAAAGTAATGACATTCGCTAGAGAGGAAAACACTACACATATCTCTATCGACAAACATCAATTAAAGCAAGTTAATGACTTTGCATAACGAGGGAGCATTTACAAAAATTAAATTCAAGAAAAACTAACAAAATCAACATAGATGCAATAAATAAAATAAAATCATAGGACAAAAACAGCAATTTTGACATGCAAGCATGTCACCATGAACACTAAAAGAGCATTGTGAACCAATCTCTCTACCAATATTGTGCTATCAGTCTCAAAACTGGACGCTGACATCAAATGATAGAAAAAAACTAGTCATGACAGAGATGAAGCTGGGTGTATCAAGAAGAGACCGGTTTAGAAATGAAGTCTTTCTTTCTTGTGTTATTCCCACTTGGAAATAAGTGGGTACACCATCAGTACTGAACTTCATCAAGAAACAACAAAGTAAATGGTTTGAACACAAAAGCAGATTACACACAGACAGTGAGCAGTAAAGAGCATTGCTACTGCAATACAGTGGATACAAAGCAAAAGGTCGTCCGTGGAAAAGATGCCTCACAGAAATAACAGAGACAGTGAAAAACACTACTTATGAAGCGAACAGAACATCCAGTTCTAGAAATCTCTTCTTATCCTGATGCTATGAGGCAAAACAAGATTAGAGAAAAGAAAAAAAGAAGACTGTTTGCTAAGTAAAATAAAATTTATTGAGTAACTTGTAACATCTAAAAATAACTTAATGAATGAACAATAGAGAATTAGTTATCTAAAAATGTAAGAGACAATATCAAAGAGGATTCCAGTAGTAGATGGTATAGAATAATATGTACTGCAGGTGGATGAAGAAGATGGAAAGAAGAATGCATTAAAGTATACAAAGAATGTATTCAAGTACACAAATAATGCATTCAAGTATACAAAGAATGCATTCAAGTATACAAAGAATGTATTCAAGTACACAAATAATGCATTCAAGTATACAAAGAATGCATTCAAGTATACAAAGAATGCATTCAAGTATACAAAGAATGCATTCAAGTATACAAAGAATGCATTCAAGTATACAAAGAATGCATTCAAGTATACAAAGAATGCATTCAAGTATACAAAGAATGCATTAAAGTATACAAAAACAAAGATAATAACACTTTTGTTGCTTTTGGGATCACAATAAAAACCATGACACTTTCTGTTCCTGTCCCAGATTACTTACTTGTACTATCAAAACCCATAAGTTTTCCAAAACACGGCGGAAACAGTCATGATACAACCATGTGCTGAGACTGTCTAGGTATTTCTGAAGAAAGATAGTCACTGGTGCTATAGTATTGGCTATAGATACATTGGGGCGCTTCTGGTGCAGTAGAATGTACAGTCCATCTTTAATAAACAAGTTCAGCTGAAAAGGATATAACAAGACAAGATTACAACTTTTTCTTAGTTCTCTCAAGTATATAAAAGGAATACTTCTTATACCTGGAGGGGTATTGGAAAATGACTAAAGATATAGAAAGCAAGTTGAATGCATTTGAAAATAGATGTCTGCGAAAAATAATGAATATAAAATGGAACGAATTCAGGAGAAGTGATGAAATCAGAGACATGTCTGGTCAACCACTAGTGACAACTGTTATAAGAAAGAGAAGATGGAGATATGTTAGGCACACCTTGAGGAGAAATTATCAACGCATATCAAAGCAGGCATTGAAGTGGGATGCAAAGAGTTCAAGAAAGAGAGGTCGACCTCAGGAGACCCTGAAACGAACTTTGCTGAGAGAGGCAGGAAATATCGGTCTCAGTTCCATGGAGGAGATTGAGCGAGTTGCCCAGGATAGAGCGGTATGGAGAAATTACTTGCAGGCCCTATGTAACGTATAACGGTAGAGAGGAATTATTATTATTATTATATTGGATAATGCGGTGCTAGGCCTGAATTTTTCATTAACCGTAGGCATGCGATGGGTGATGTGGTCAACATCACGCCAGTCGCATTGACTTTCCAGTACCTTTCCTGGTACCCTAGGTTGAACTGAGAGTCGTTATGGTTGGAAAAATATTCTACGCAAACTGGGGAATTGAACTCGGACCACTAGCTTAAGAAACGAGACCCCTAATAACTATACTACTGCGGCTCTTTCTTAAGTATATAGCAACACAGTTATTTATATTTACATTGCTTCATCAACTGTAATGGCTAATATATATTGATTGCAATGTAGTTATAAGGGCTGTTTTACACTAGTACATACTTTAATAATAATAATAAATAATAATAATACTTTACTTCAACAAAATTTAAATGGCTTGATTCTATTTAATAACACAGCCACATGTACTTCCCATTATTCAACAGGTGCAGTCAAGAGGAAATGCTAACAGTAACAAAAGGTAGTCGATGAAGGTGGGTAGGATCTAGTAAAAAGCAATCCAAAAACCATCACTGAAACTGTCTTGTAGTGGACTTTAGAACAAAATGAAGGAGAGGTTGACTAACTACAACTTGGCAGAGAGCAGTGGAGACGGAGATGATGTGTGGATCAGACTTGGGGCAACCTGCAAAGGATAGCCACAGGCTGAGCATTTGTGTTGTTGTCCAAGGTGTGTCGGCCACTGATTACTTTGTCGCTTTGAGTCCAAGAAAAAGAGCATGTAATCTCATAAATGCTTTACTTTCATAACTCGGATGTCTAGGCTATGAAACACATAAAGAGCAGCAGTAATTAGGAAATAACAAGAAGAATGATAGAGAAGAAAAAGAGCAATTGGAAAGATGATAAATATACTTGAAAATGTGCAGATAAGAGCAAAGAGGATTAGGGAAAAAATGAAAGAAGCAGAATGAAAGTAAAGAGAGGAGGTGACAGAGAACACTATTAAGAAGATAATGACAATGGAAAGGGCAGTCTTGTATCAAGATTTAATTTCAAATCCCATTTATTTTAAATAATACTATTTTATTATAGTAGCCTAGCTAACTCTCTATTTATTTGGTAAGATGGACAATTCTTGTGCTTTCATTACTTAACAATTTGAATAAATGTAAATAATAATATAAAAAATAATTTCAGATGCACTATGGACATGTCCTGTTGAACTATGAGATATCTTCTTCTAGACTTCCCATCTATGGATGACTTCCCATCCATGGATAGCAGAGTTAAACTACTCAGAAGATATGAGTACTTTACAGTGAAGTTAGTCATCTCTATGAATTTTAGAGATGATTAAGCCTAAAGGGGAACAGACTGAAAATAGATAAATCATGGATGGGCAGGGCCAGAAACGCTGTCAAGCAAGAATGTATATTTACAGATATTCATCTCTGCAGTTAATGGATTTTACTGCTTGTGGATGCCAACACTACAATTTACATTTCAAATCACACTTGACATAAGCTGCAGAAAACAATTTCCTGCGGCAGAGGCTAAAGCAATATTAGTGGAGAACACATGTGAGAGATGTGCAGTGGTATACATAGATAGTTTGGTGATTTGGTGGAGTGCACTGACATTCACAGGTAGTTTGAGTTGCAAAACTGTCAAGAAGGTGAGCAGTGTCTTTGTTGTAACAACAAGTATCCTCACAAGGCGGTAGCCATGACTTGAATTGGTTTAATATACAAGAATTCACAGTAGCATGCATACCGAAAAACTCAATGAGTATGCAAAATAAAATTCAGAATAGTTATACAAGACAGCAATAGCTTGGTGCCTTTAGACCATGATGAATAGCCCATCTAAAAATTACTTTTGTACAGGACCATGCAATGGTTCAAGGTAACAAGCAAGCAGATCACTGGTTGACACAGTTATGATTAGAGAAGGAGAGGCAATGGATAATGCTGGAATAATCAATGCTATAAAATAAAGGGTAAAATAAAAGATTTTTAACATATGTGTGATTCCGCATCCCCAGCCAGAGTGAAAGAAATGGAAATGAAAGTTGGAGCTGTCAGACATGAACACTTTGTTAAGAGCACAAGACATTTGATTAACCAACATAGAAAGGGTGTTATCAGTGAGGTTATGATGAAGATATTGTTGAGGAGCAAATCAAAGCTGTCTGGAATACTGTGACAATGATTCTTGTTAATCACTAATCATAAAAACAAGCAAGGAGAATTGTAGTACTTTGCTAGAGTCATTCACCTTGTAGGACAATAACCTATACATGCCAGTGAGTGCTCCCATGATATGTTGACGTGTCAAATCCACAATCTGCTTGGATTGGTATGACCAACATCCCATGATATCTTCAACGCTGCTGCTTAGATCCAAACTCACATTATCTTCCATCACATTGTCATCTTGCACGGACGGATGGGACACATAGACATAGTCTGACAAGAAATAACAAAATGATAAAATTTTGACATAAAAAAATTTATAAAATAAAAAAGAAATATAGTCATATTTTTATTACAAATAAAAGAACAAGATTTGGACATTACTAAAATATGGAAACAAAAGTAGAAACTGAAACACTTTAGGCAAAATTGAAAGTGGGACCAAAAGAATCCCAAATGTTTCCACTCAATGATTTAGAAAACAAAGAATTTGTGTCAATGCAATATGTTTTCTTGGTATTGGATAAGACAGCTATCTCAGATGGATAGCGGATGGGAAGAGAAGGCCTGGAAGTTCAAATGAAACATAGAGAAGAACAGTGGAAAGCAAGTTGAAAGATTGTGACCTGAAGAGGGTAACAATTAATAGAGAGGTGGCAGAATGGCAATCATTTTTGGAAGCCTTATATATCAAATAGGACAAAAAAAGATAATTAACAATATGTTTTCTTACTCTGAAAATTGAATAGGAGAAATTGTTACCAAAGAAATTAGGATCTACAAAGAATTTACTGTCTGCTGTCTATATAAAATACTATCCGCTGGGTAGGGAGAGATGATGTGCCAACCATTATGACTTGGGCTCAGTGAGAACATTGAGATGGCTGCTACATTGGAGGAAGGAGCACATATGAGCTTGTTCAAAGTGTTAATGAAGTCAATTGTGAGAGCTAACTAACCGACTAGGAAATTATCAAGCCTTAAACACTGGTTGCATGCAGTGGATAACATTTCCTTGTGAAATATCATTAAATAAGACAGCAGGCCGACTGCTCAAGGAAGGGTTGCAGATGTACTAGTTACAAATCATCAGAAGATAAGTGACTAAATCAATCGTCCGAGTGGTTACCAGGGCCCAAATTTGGGGTGTAAAGAATAGAACCACTGTTACCTGCCACGCATGTCGTAAGAGGTGACTAAGGAGGTTTGGCTGAAATCAGATGCACATGTCCTAAATGTGTAGAAGTCTATGCGTTTAGGGGCCTACCAAATCAATGTGCAACGTATACACGTTCTTGGCAAAGATCAAATATATCACAAAGAGTGATTAAAATTGGTCGTAAAAACGAACGCAAAGAAGAAGAAGAAGACTAAATCAATTAGAAAGTCACCAATGATAACACAGGAAGACTACAAAAATATGAGCAAATTGAAGCAAGTTGTCATTCTGTGCCTCAGAACAGGACATAATGGCTCCACCGCCACATGTATGCAAAATACAAGATAAGCAATTAATAAACTAGAAATAATCTAGCACAGGATATCGAAATACAGGAACAGATAAAGGAAACAAACAGGAATGAAGTATACTTATTTTAGAATCTAACCACTCAGGTATAACTATTTCAATTAAATATTGAAATAGCATGAGTAACTCTACTACCTCCCTATGACCAATCAGATCTGATACCATGCTACAGTATAGCTCCAGATATGGTACTTTAAAGTGGGTTTTTTTTCTGTTTGTAACATCTTACAGCTTCCACAACTTTACAAATTTGTGTCCTGTTACTTTCTGTTACTGTAATAGACACTTTGGTTGAAATTTAGATATGCCTATCCTATATTCAGTGGGGTCTAACTATACTCATGTTCTCGGCACAAACCACATGGATCACATAGTAGTTAACTTTTTTGATAAGAGCGAACACAAACAAGCAATAAATATTGAAATTGAACATTACTGCTTAGTTTCAGTGCATTTCAATATAATGTATCGATTCTAGTAATGTTAATTTCTGTGTCATAATCACACTAATAAACTATGACATTCATATTAATCTTTCTGTTTCCCTGTAATATAATTCTACATAACATAACTAATTTAATCTTCCTCTTTTCCCTATGACATAATCACATACTACTAATATTAATCTTCTTTCCTATATAATCCATCTACTATTTAATTTTCTTCTAGACATAATCACATACTACTAATATTAATCTTCTCTTTCCCTGTGACATAATCACATACTACTAATATTAATCTGCCCTACCTCAATGACATATAATCACATACTACCAACATTAATCTTTCCATTCCCTAGGACATAATCATATACAACCAAAATTAATCTTCTTTTTCCCCTGTGACATAATCACATACAATCAATATTAATCTTTCTTTCCCAACATTGAAATGACACATACATTCTTTAATTAAATGACTTAGTGTTCAGAAATAATTTTCGCTACAGATAAAAAAAAGTCAAGACAACTACAGTAATGAATGCTAGCTACATTTTACCTTGTGAAACAGTTGAGTTTCTCCTTCCAGTACCTTCTTGATAAACATTTCTTGCATGAAGAAAATAGTCTTCATCTTCTGGTATATTGAATGCCTTCAATAATTTTTTCTGATATGCCTCTAAAATATGTAAGCAGGCAAACACATTGTTGATCCGTGTACACATGTGTTGGGTGACTTGTTCATGACGGTCACTCAGTAACTTAGTTTTCCGATTGTAATATAAGAGACAGTCAAAATTGGCTTCAGCTTGATGTCTACAGCCCCAGATTAATTTACCAGTCTGCTGGCTCTCAATAAACTCTACAAGCTGGGGAATAATAAATTATTGTTTACTCATCATGGTATCCTCATACATAAGGTATCCTAAAATAAAAGGTATCTTAGTTATTTACTTTACAGAATTAACATTACAGCTCTCCATGAAGACCCTTAGGTGCCTGGGCCCCTTTCAGCAGGTGGTGAATGATATGTATGTCGATAGTTTCCATTGCACGCTAATTTTACATATTTTGGATCTATTCTTGATGACTCATGTCACTTTTCATCAGACATTCAGACTTCACACCAGCATACTCATTGAAATCTAGCCGATTTTCATTAGAAACGTTTGTATGTAGTCGTCCATATGTTTTTTAAATTCGTCACTCCTGTTGTTCGTTTGCTTGATAAAGGCCTTGTTGGTCGAAACATTGCTGTATTTTGTCATTGTTTTTGTAATTTATAAAACTACAGTACTTTTGTGATTACGTGTTTTGCCAATCAAATAGTTTTACTGCAGTCTCATCTATTTTGTGACAAGTTATTGTAAGTAGATGAAGCAGACTTGACAGAAACAAACAATCGTTGACTAAGACATACTTCATGTAAATGTAACAAACACCTACCTTAGGACCAATAAGACGTTTGGCCACAGCTCTAGGAGTAGAACACAAATCCATGAACAGCATGTTGCTGGTGTAGACAACAAATGTATTGCATACAGCCTAAAGAAAACAGGTATAAATACAATACAAAAATCTTGTCACAATGAAACACAATATTAATTGAAACTTCTAATCTTGCAAACATAATAATAATCCCTCTCGTAACGTTATATGTTACATAGCAATTTCTCCATACTGCTCTATCCTGGGCAACTCGCTCAATTTCCTACATGGAACTGAGAACAATATTTCTTGCCGCAATCTCAGCAAAGTTTATTTCAGGGTCTACTTAGGTCATCCTCTCTTTCTTGAACCCTTTGCATCCTACTTCAATGCCTACTTTGATATTCTTTGATCATTTCTTCTCAAGGCGAGTCCAACGTATCTCCATCTTCTCCTTCTTATAACAGTTGTTACTAGTGGTTGACCAGACATTTCTCTGATTTCATCACTTGTCCTGAATTCATTCCATTTTAACTTTGAACATGTATTAATATGGTGCTATATTTGCAAAAACTTGGAGACCTTAAAGCCCCTTACCATCTATTTTTACTAAAAAAAAAAAACTATTATATTCTGACTGCAAACAAAACGCAGCAAAACAACAAGACACAAACAGAAAGTTTCAAATGGATGTGACAGATTGGTGCACTTGTGTTTTAAACCCTGAAATTGCAGAATACATCCTTCATGCTTGTTAACTCACTACTGCGACCAAAAAATGACCTACTAGGACAGAGCTTCTTCAGAATTTGACAGGCTATATGGATGACTTGAATTAAATCATACAGTTCATTGAAGCAATTTGTAGTGTGTCCTAATGACTGACAAGACTAATAACAAAGATGGAAACAAACATGACCTGGAGAGAATAATAGATTATACACAAATTATTACATCTGTTAGAGAATAGTTTTATAAAAAAAAGAAAAATCATAAGTTGTGCATGAACAGAAAGAGACAGATCATGTTTGTACAGTAAATCAGACACTCGTATGTGTTTTCTCTTTTCACCTCTATGACAAAGCGTATTAACCCTTTCACCCTTCTGAGCCTATATATCGGTTCCCAGTATTTTTTAAGATGACATAAGGAAAGTAAACTGGCTAATTTAGTATATATTGCAAAATAAATGAATCTAGGGGTAAATAAAACAAAACAACAGAGTGAAAGAGTTTAGTGTGAAAGTTTACTAGATCTCACCTTCAACATTTTTAAATGTAAGGTTAGTTTAATCTTGTGCTTCTTTAGTGGTGACAATTCAGAGGTATCAGTATCAACTTCTGATATCTGACTAAATGACTGATGTAAACTATTGCTTTCATCCGGAGTCGAAACATTGACTGGAACAAAGTCTTTATCACCATCTGTTGGCATTCTAAGCCTGTTAAATAAAGAATTAGTGGATCTAAATGATGAAGTAGAAACATTTCTTTCATAACTTGGGAATGATCCAGCTGAGTCCATAGAAATTTGGTTGTTATCGGTAGAGATGGAGGAAAACTGTCTCAGAGCTTGAAATGAAGACTGTCTACTTGTGAATGGACTTTCAGATAACATTACATTGATCAAGTTGTTGGAGAAGCAGCACAGACGTTGTAGCATGATCATGATATCAACAACTGAGCCTGAGATTGGCATCACAGCTTTAGTTACATCAGATGGGTGTGGAAATAAGACAACATCAGTCTCGGTAGTCTCACATTCATCCTCTGCTACATCTGGCATGATGCTAGAAGAACTTGAGGATGTGCTGTGATTAGCATTTGATCTGTGCAGAATATTCCTACGTGGAATAGTAGAAACTCTGGGTTGATCATGTTCACATGATTTCGACATAGAGAACACTGGTTTAGAGAAATCTGATGGACTACTATTGCTTAACGTTTGTTGGGAAACAATCTTCAGTGGTGGGAAAGTAAATTCTTCATCTTCAGATTCATATGAATCTGATGGAGCATGTTTGTCATGCTCACTGAAATCACTGAATGATGATCCTGGAGTGATTACATGTACAGGAGTACTAGCCTTTTGGTTGCTGATTTCTTCTGAATGTAGATTTGGAGAATGGCGATCTCTGCATAACCTCCTGATGTCTATCTGATGTTGAGTTGTGCCTTTTAAACAAATATCACTGTTACTACACTGTTGATTAATTGAGAACTGCTTGTTTGATTTTGCCTCATCAAGACTGACTGGCAAGGAAAATCTGCGAAATGCTGAGAAATGAAGAGGTTTGTCATCATTATCTTTCTGATTAAGAGATCTTGTATCATAACTTGACTTTGATTTATGAGTTCCTGGCCTCATTTCATATTCAGTCAGTCCGAAATTCAAAATTTCAACATCCTCACAAGCATCTGAGTTCTCTGGAACCTCTGCACTTTCAAGTATGCAGTCCTGAAAGTAAAATAAAATAAATTTATTAAAGTGATGTGGATATTGGATACTGAACTGACATCAGATCACTCCGGGCAGACCCATAGGTGTTCAGTCTCCATGAACATGTGTTGAAGGGTATGCAAACTGGTGGTTCCTGTGGCTAACTGGTTAAACACACTTCTCTCTCTCTGCCCCTCAATCACCTAGATCTACTTGTACAACAAGTAATTCCAAACATCTCATAGCTGGATTGATTTAACAATCAAAATGATGCGACAAACTACATATATATATATTTCATACCTCAGGGATTAAATGGACATTTAGTATAAGATGTAAATACCAGAATAGAAAAGATGCTAAACATTTTTTTATTACTTTCAAGAACATCTGGAATGTGCATAATTATAATGAACAGAAAATAGAGAGTTTCAATCAATCAAGTGCCATGCCTGCCGGCGTAGGCATCATGTCTCTCCACAACTCTCTTTGCTTGGTGCATGTAATCAGTTCTGACGTCGATATTTTGTCGAACCATGATGTCAGGCCATCCAACATCTTCTCCCTCTGTCTTCCACGATCTCTCCTTCCTGAATTTTACCTGTAGTCACCAAATGTTCTAAACCTTCTCTTCGCATTATATGCCCGAAGAACCTTGATTGTCGGATTCTTATTCTTTTGATAAGGTTTCTTTGTGTGCAGGCCTGATTTAAAACCTCCACGTTTGTTTTCTTTGCTGTCCATGGAATTCTCAACATTCTTCTGTAAAACCACATCTCTGTGGCTTCCAATGATCGTATTGATTGTTTGTTTAGTGTCCATGATTGCTGCCATACATAAGAATTGGTTCAATATAGCATTGGAGTACTCGTTTGCAGTGTCATTGGTAGTGAGTTCACGATAGTGTGTTCTTCATTTTCATAAAAGCTGCTTTCGTTTGAGCTATTCTACTCCTAATCTATTAAACTCCTAGAGAGTTTATAAATACAAAAAAAAAATGGCAGACTATTCCTACTGATCTGAGAGAATAAAATGAAAAAGGTCAAAGCTGAAGAAAAAAGACTGAAAAATATAAAGCAAGTTCAAATAAACAGACAATCCAATCAGAGAAGAGATAAATTTTGAATGATGGTTCACGCAATCCACACTGATGATGACCAAAGCGACTGGTTTATGATTGAAACTAGAGTAATGCAAGGCTTATTCTATCTCCGCTACTATTTGGAGTTGGCATTAACTGGGTGATGAGGAAATGTTGCAGGAGCGAAACTGGCACCAATTTGGGAAGACATAGTCAACTGGAAGATTTGGATTTTGCAGATGATATTACTTTGTTAAGTAAAAACTACCAATATATACAAAGAAAAACATATAACTAGTCGTCTATAGCATCAAAAGTTGGACTGGACATAAGCTATGAAAAGACAAATATAAGGAAGACACATAAGGCAAGTAATGCAGATATCACACTGGAATTCAAAATGATAAAAATAACAGAGCAGTTCACCTACTTGGGTAACAATTTTGATTGGACTGGAAATGTTAAATAAATTATTTTACAAATTCTCAAAGCAATATCAGCTCTTAAAAGTCTACACAAAATATGGAAATTGCTGAAGAAGGCAAGAAATATCAGACTCAATTCCATGGAAAAGATTGAGCGAGTTGCCCAGGACAGATTGGCATGGAGAAATTACTTGCAGGCCCTATGTAACGTATAATGGCACAAAAATGAAACATAATTGGAGGGCTATTTCACATTGATACATCATGGATGTGCTGGAAGGTACACATCCCAGTGTTATTGCAGATACATCTAAAAAAGGGTCTAAAGGCTAAGGATTGACTTCACTGCATCGGGTTTCCCCATATGGTTTAACACCTCTCAACAGAAATGGTAAACCACCTGCCATGAGTGTTGCACAAAGCACAAACTCATAGCTTTAGCAACAGTCTCAGAGATCTGAAAAAAATGCACATGTGAACTAAATATATCAATCAGGACTTAAACCCACAACCTTCACAACACAGTGCAAATGTCTTCACTTCACCATAGAGATCCCTATAGATACATCTGAAAGAACCTAATGCAGAGAAACTAGAAGAAAGCAAAGTCTTCCAGCAATAGGCAAATCCTTTAGGGAACCTATAGCACACTACATTATTGTGACTCTTACCGGATGAGGTGTTGAGTTTACAGATGATATGATACTGTTGAAGGCACTGTTGATTGAGGGAGATAGAGATACCATTGAGAAAGAGATACTGCGACTGTCAGATGGAGTTACTGCTGTTTGATATGTAAGAACTGGCTGAGGAAGTTCAAGCTTCTGGCTCACATACTGAAATAGAAAAAAGTTTATGAAGTAGCTGTTTAAAATCTTGAGAAAAAAATTAGCCTTAGGTACATAGTTTTTCTGCATCCTTTTCTAGTCTTGTCGTGTCCACATTTTCTGTGAAGCATCGCGGTGAGTTTCAGTTTTCTATCCTGTGTCATGTGTTTTGCATATGTAGTTGTTAGTCTGATGTCGCAGAATATCTCTCTCTCTCTCAATCGTTCTTTTCGCCACTTTGATCATTCTTATTTTGATATATAAACAGCCTTTGCCAAGAACGTTTGTTTTATGTCACATCTTCAGTACCATTTGGAGCTCTGGTGCTTGTCGTTCGGCGACATGTTCGATTTCAACCAGCGTTTACTGCGTTCGCTCTCCATTAGCCTTTGAATGTCCCCAGCCAACCTGCAAGGCAGCAGGTTTCGCAGAATATGTGATATTATCTATTCATCGCGTTCTTGGTCTTCCTCGGCTCTGCACCCAGGTTGCTGGTTCTTATATGCGCTATGAGATGGTAGTAGATATAGTACAGAAACAAATTGACTACTTTCTAATTACATTCTTATTTGTATGTTCAAAAGTTCTAACAAAATCTACTAGTTAAACAAATTGTTCTTACATACTTTTCTATGCTAATCTTCTGTATATGGGAAGAATGCACACATAGAGTAAACACTCCCCAAATTGGATTATATTTTCATAAGTTAAATGGGAATAATAAATCTATGTCACCTTTAAAAAAAATGGTCTATTTGAAGGTCAGAGCTTTCCTCAGCAACTGACAATGATGTCTGGACCATTAAAATATTAAATTAAATGATGTAATTGGCAACAAGTGTTCATGAATTTGTTATGTCTCATAGAACCATCCAGAATCATATGACTTCTTCTGTAAATTCTAATTGACTTAATAAATATATTTAATAATTTAGTAAAGAGTAATAATAATAAATAACAGTAACAACAAAATATGTTAATTAAACGATATTCCTCCCTACTCAGGTGTAAGCAGTAGGGATGAATATTGTTAGTAGTATGAATATTGCAGTAGTAAGCTATCTTTTATATTAAAATGAGAATTTTTAGTTTTACTCCTTTTCTTTAATATTGTTCTCTAACAAAGTAACAATGAGGTAATGTCATTTCACAGTGAGTTTTTAAAAAAACATTTTAAATATAGGTTGTCGGATTTCCATAGAATAAAATGGCATCGGCTTCATTCTAATTCTTTTCTCTAATCCTGTTTTCCCGAACAACATCAGGATAAGAAGATATTTCTAGAACAGGTTTTTGTGTGTGCCACATAAACAGTGAGAGCCGCTGTAGCTTAGTTGTTAGTGAACTCGCTTCGCAAGGCTGGTGGTCTGGGTTCAGCTCCGCAATGCGCATGGAATTTTTCCCGACCACAATGGCTCTCAGGTCGACCCAGCCTCAACTGGGTACCAGACATGCTCTGGGAAAGTAAAGGCGGCTGACATGATGCTGACCACATTACCCATTGTATGCCGACGGTCAATTAAAAATACAGGCCTAACACTGTATTGACCTATATACCACAAGGTATGAAAGTTCCTTTACTTTTACTTTACTTACATAAACAGTGTTTTTTCACAGCCTATATTATTTCTTAGGTCCACTTTTTGCATAAACAGCCTTTTGCTTTGTATCCACTGTATCGGAGTAGAATTGGTCTTTGAGGTGCACTGTTTTATGCAATTATGGCTTATGCAATTGAGCAAAAGGATTTGCTTTACAATAACAATAAGGTAGCCTATAGTGAAGTTGGTAACACTCTACGCTAGTGACTACATGTCTCGGAAATTTCGGTGTGTGCAGTTAGACTATAGTAGACCTTAAACCTTTACTAGGACATATAAATTACAAGTACCTCTGAAGTCGGAGTAAGGCTCACCTAAAAAGCGAGGGTAGCTGGTTATAATGAAAGCAAGCCTTCACACAAAAATCAGCCCTAAGTGCCATATTAGGCACCATCACTATGCCTGAATTAGAGCAGGCAAAAAAAAAACACACTAACAAAGAAAAGTCTTAATTCAAATATATAAACATTCAATACATAAAAATTCAAATATATATTTTCAATATTAGAAAATGTATTTACAGCATCCCCTGCAACTGCATCCAACACCAAATTTTGAAGACATGAACGAAGAGCTATTGTCCACTGTGTCATAGTAGGAAGGAAGGACAGGCGCCAAGTTTGTTCCCTGTCAGAGAATAAATTCATTTCATTACGTATATCTCCCAATCTAAAAAAAACTTACACAATGTAGCACTTTGGCGTACTTTATTATGACGACATTAAAATAATTTTTTTTTAAATTCTCACTAAGAAAATATTATTTAAAAAATAATTACTTCTGGATATTCTTGTACCAATATGACCTGTCAATAAATGCCGCCTTCTTCTTCTTCTTTGCGTTTGTTCTTCACTACCAATTTTAATCACTCTTTGTGATATGTTTGGTCTTTGCCAAGAACGTGTATACGTTGCACATTGGTTTGGTAGGCCCCTAAACGCATAGACCTCTACACGTTTAGGACATGTGCATCCGATTTCAGCCAAACCTCCTTAGTCACCTCCTACGACATGCATAGCAGGTAACAGTGGTTCTATTCTTTACACCCCAAATTTGGGCCCGGTAACCACTCGGGCGAATAAATGCCTTGAGTGACAGCAGAATTAATTCCATCTCTCTATAGTATTCTTTATATTTTTAAAGTGCAACCTCTATCCTACAATTTCTTGATTTCCTTCTTCTACAACCTGAGAGTTAAAAAACTGATGCCCATTCATCTTGTAACAGTATTCACTGTCAATTAGGGACAGTGGGTAATAAAGTTGAGAACCCTATACTTCTGTCAAAAAAGATTGATGTGGTATTTCAGAGGTTACAAATTTGTATTACACACTATCCCTAAGTTAACTTTGAATACTGTTATAATCTTCTCAGTGCAGGTAAAACATACCTTCACTTACATTCTTTTATCTGCTATTCAGTATCTTCTTCTTTGTTCTAACCCAAATTGTCTTTATTTTCAACCACCACCTGCTACTCAAGTTAGTTCACTGTCCTATTATTATTTTAAATATATTTTATTTAAAATCTGGCTACTAACCTACATTTGGTCTTGTACTTTACAAGAACTGAATAAACACTGATGAAATACGAGTATTTATAACTGTTGGATATGACTGTCCTATAATAAACTGAGAATACTCACTGGGGTTTAACATATGCTGCCCAATCTGAATCAAGTGTATTGAGTCGATAAGCCAATGCCAACATACGCTGATTAATCTCAACCAAAGGCTGTAAATAAACCAAACATCTTTGTAGATTTTTCTGAAAAGTCTCAGAATTATAAAATAAACATTAATGCACAAAAAAATGCTTTGACCCATACTTTCAGTGCATTCCTAACAATTAAACACAATTTACACTAGGTAGGAATGAAAGTTATGATCATCTAAAAAGAGGCTAACTTTATCAAAATGTACCATCAAAGTAAATGAGACAAAGCTAAGAAAAGTCCATCAAATCTCATACCTTGTAATCCTGATAATATCAGACGGTAGATGCAGAATATAAATAAAGAGTAGAATAGGTCAGGTATAAAGCAAAAACATTCCAGAAAATTAAAGGCATTATATGCAACAAGTCATTGTCTATTGACATCAAAAATACAGCTCTTCAGTGTCCCATAGAGCCCATACTGACATATGGAATGCAAGTCATGGACAATAAATAAACAGATAGCAAAATCTCTGGAGTTCACGATTATATTCTTTTACAGAACACAAAGAATTCCATGAACTGCTCAAATGACGAATGTTGATATGTTGAAAGAGGTCAAGGCACAGAGAAAACTCATCAATATAAGAAAGAGGTAGTCATCATTTTTACAGGCATGCAAATGAGGAAGGGAGGTTTAGAACACATTGTGACAACAAGTAAAATCAATGGGATTTGACAGAGAAAAAGTATAGACAGTCAGGCTTCGTGGCATGGAAGAGTGTCAACATCTGAACCGATAGTAAGCATCATGGACAGATGTTTGTGAAGATCCATGATCGTCTACATCAGTCTGCATGGCACAAGATGATGAGGAATAGAATAAACTGTAAATGATGAAAGAGATATTAAATGCAGTGCAAATTACCCTGTTCTGTAGATCAGATTGTGAGAGACTTTCAACATCTTTCATCAGAAACTGGTAAAAACTTGTGGCTGCCATCTTACTAATGCTAAAGTACCTTATGAAATGGAAACAAATTGTGCAGGTTTTAAGTACATTATACTAACAACTCTTCAAAACTAATCTACATGTTCAATTGTAAAAACAAACAAGACTATACAAGGATTATATTTAAAAAAATGTTTGCTTAGACTTCAATTCAGCATTTCTGTTAACTATTATGTTTTATCACAATTTGAAAAGAATGATACCTGCTATTTCGACAATGCACAGCAAACATCACCTCTGTAAGATTTCTTGTGAGATTTTTCTTTGAAATTCACATAGCATATATTTAATGCGAGAATTCCATGCAAAAATAGCGAATTCAGTATATGATGCATAACCGGATCCTCATGTCTCACAGATTGTTAGCACATTGTCATAAATATATATTGATCCTTACTTGGGAAAATTGTACTGCTCAACTGATATATATATATGTAGGGATATTTTTATTACAATTTAAATAACTGAGCAGATAAACAAAATCTCAGAGAACCAGCACCTAACCAAAGTTGATTAGTAACCCTTTCGCTGCTACATACTTTCTGAAGGCTGCACTAAAAACAGCTACTCTTTGTTTCTAGGTCACAAACGTGAATATACGCCTATAGCAGTGACAGTAGCAATGTATAACATGTTAACACGTCTTTAGCCCACAGAGTAGAGATAATTACAGACGTGTTAATGCGTCTTTAGAAGTGAATGGGAAAACGTATATATACGTCTTTAGCAGCTAAAGGGTTAAGTACCATGTCCCTGACATGGTTGGTTCTTTCGGTGTGACTGATTCAAATAAGTTCATCAGTTGCCATTGCATCCATGTTTTCAAGAGGAGAGAAAAGAATGAAAACTACTACTTCCTTAGAGAAAATTACAAATTATCTATGTCCCAAATGATTCAGGTGAATGTTTAATATCCAGAATGATCTCCCAGAACAGAAGAAATGAATCAGCACTTTGGGGCTGTAATGCTGAGCTGGAGAAGACGGAGATCCTGGATTGTGAAAAAATGCACCAAATGCAAATAATTTATTGTCTATAACGATTAATGATGATCTTTGCTGGAATCCAATATAAGAAAAACTAACAGTTACAAAGGCGGGCTGCATGTAAACAAAGTGGAGTCTGAACAGATGAGGGAGAGAAAAGTGAATTAAATATGTACTACAATTTGATGTGCTGGGCTGAAAGGTGAAAATATTGCAGTTTCACTGAAACCTAGCAGCACCACATATTTACGCTAAAATCACAAAAGGTCATTTATACATGGTTGTAAAATAATAAAAAGAGAAGAAATGAAAATATTTAAAAACAGAATTAAACACAAATGTCTTACTTGTCAAATGTACTCTCAAAATTGGTTTTGTAATCATTAACATCTTCACGAATGTCCTGTATGAGTATATTCAGCTGCAACAAATGCAAATATAAAAAATAGTACACTAATTGAATGGCAACAAAAACAATAAATGAGATATCCAAGACAGACATATTTTTCCAGACCTTAATTATGATAGCTGGAAATTAAAATGAGCACACAAAAATGTAGTAATACAGATTTGGTCAAAAAATTGCAACAAATATTTTCTAAAATTAATCACAAATATCTGAAGAAATCGGCAGTGACAAGCATTTCACAAAACAAGTAGTAAACAATATCTATTAACACAGCAGCAAGAAATATTTGATTTTATTAGTAGTAGCAAACAATATCTATTAAACAGCAGCAGAAATATTTGATTTTATTAGTAGTAGCAAACATTTGTCCAAAATAAAACTAACAAACATTTGTCAGATAAAAACAGTAGTAGCAAACATTTGTCCAAAATAAAACTAGAAAACATTTGTCAGATAAAAACAGTAGTAGCAAACATTTGTCCAAAATAAAACTAACAAACATTTGTCAGACAAAAACAGTAGTAGCAAACAATTGTCCAAAATAAAACTAGAAAACATTTGTCAGACAAAAACAGTAATAAACACTTCTGAAATAGTAGTAACAAATTATATGATAACAAACATGAGCTAACATTCTGTAATTTCTTAAATAAAATTTCAGGTTATTGTCAGAAAAACAGTATTGGATTTATACACATTAATGTTTACAATTATCACTGACCAGATTGAGCGAGATGGGTGTTGATATTGGTATAGCCCAAAAAGAATGTCATACCAAATTTGCGAAAAGACTGATTAATCAACATTGAATTGGTGTGTTGGGCCGCAGGAGGCTGCTAGATTTGTTTAGGTGGAGATCAGAGCACCTATGGACATGTCCGGAGTGCTAGGGTGATAGTCCCCATTTAACTGATAATGCTGTTTAAATACAAATACAATATTTATGCTACATATGCTTCTATGTTTACGTTTCGGCGACTGTCTTCAATATAACTTGGGATGAAACAGTAGCACCATCAGTAGTTCTGGGTGGACATCTTTGAGGCATGAGATAAATATTTTAATTACTATTTCTTATTTTTCCTTTTAAGGAAGATCATATGTGCACAACAATTTACATTTCAGCTACCGTCGTGGATCAAGATCACCTTCTCTTCGTCGACTCAAATCTTCCTGGGCAACTGATTTAAACATCTCATACGTCGGCATGAATATGCTCTGAGGTAAAATAAGACCTAGTTATGACTTAGGGACATTTTAAGTGTTGTCACAAAATTGTCACAAAGAACAGCAGGATTACGTAAGAACAAGAACTAACGAAAGTTAAAATTTAAAATCACTGAAAGATTACGAAATAGGCATTCTTAATTAAGCTACATAAAAGCAAGTAAAAAAAACAATTATATAATGTTATACTAAATTATAATGTACTAAATTATTGGTTACCAAACCAACATTATTTTTATTTTCTTGTGCCTACTATGAATTCAGACAAAGTGAGGCACCTATGACTGATTGTGGCGTGAAGGCTTGCTTTTCTTATCCGTGTCACTCACCATTCAGGTGAGCCTTACTTCGACTTCTGAGGTACTTGTAAGTTAGACTCGTATGTAAGGGATAAGGAAACCTGTTATCTAACCGTGCACCATGTATACACTGACAAGTTTTTTTACCAAGTTAGCCTTGAACCCAGGAATTAGCATGACATATGGTTACTAGCAAAATGTGTTATCGACTTTGCTATTGCCACCCCAACCAACATTATAGAACTTCAGGAAGACCCAAGGTGCTCAGTTTTTCCTAGCAAAAGTCAACGGCAATACAAGCTAATGGTTCCCATAGATCATTGGTTAAACACACTCCTCCTTCTGTCCAGTCTTGCTGGTATAGCATATGATTCCAAATTAACAAAATTCTGTATAGATTCATCATAAATTACTGTGTCCTCATAAAAGCTGAAAAAATAATGAATGTCCCCTTATACATCTTTAGCATACCTACAATCTGTGCTTTTGATGCAAGCCCATCTGTTCTCTCATTACTGCAAACACCTGCATGTCCAGGACAGTATATCCACCTTCAAGCACCTGCAGATTGGCAGCATCACAGATGATAGCCACACACAACCTGAACACACACACTCACTAGTAAACAGTCGCAGCAAGCCATTGTAGTGGCACTGCTCCAATAGCTAACTTTGGATTTTACTACAAATCTCCAGGATTTTCAGTGGTTCTGTTGTACCACAGGACACACATGTATTCATGTTAACAAAAGTTCTGGCAGCTTGCTTCAGGAGCATCTATAGCACCCATGATAGATATGGATAAGGGAGACACAATGTAGTTACTAAATGATACTGTCATTGATGAGGTAGCTGTATGGAATAAAAAGTAGTGTGAGAATAAAATCACCCAAGATGTCTAAAGAAAACCAAGGATAATCAGTGAGTCTACCAACCATCAGCAAGTAGACCCTTTGTCGTCTGTTGAAATAGATAGGGAGTCTCTGTGGCTAAGCCGTTGCCTTAAATTCCGAAGGTCTGGGCTCGAAGCCGTTCTGTTTAGAAGTGCATTGTTTTCAGACCCGTAGGATTGTTGAAGGAGCTACAGAGTTTGTGCAATATTCTCGGCAGGTGGTATGCCACTTATGTAGAGAGGGACCGAGCTATATGAGGTAAAACTCGGTGCAATGAAGTCAATCCTTCGACTTCAGACCTATGAAATAAAAGACTCTTTGTCATCTGCTGAGGCTTAAGCCCTATTAGTCTGTCGTTAGCTATGAGTTTAGTGAGATTTATTTTTTAACCAATAAACAAACAATATATGAGTCCGGAGAACATCTTCAGAAAAACTACAGCTACATCCAAATGGAATTCATTCAAAAGGAGTGGCACAAGCATTGCTAAAATGGTAAGAACAAAGTCTGATGAGTGTACACTGATCAAACAAATATGTTACAGTCCCTCACCTGGACCGTATCCTTGAGGCAAGCATCAAACTTCTCATGAGGCATATTAGCAGTTGCTAGGTAACTCATTAGTCCAAGAACAGATTTGAGCAGGATCAGCAGTAATTCTGAAAAATGATACATTAAAGTATTAACAATGGAGAGACGAATAAATAAGACAATGGTTATGTTTTTTTTTTTAAAAACCACGTCCCATTATCCTGTTCGGTAGCTTCCAATGTGCCTGGTATGGAAACCCCTGTCTGTTTTATAACGAAAGGTGATCCGCAAGAGTTGGTAAATCAAATGTTAGACCATTTGACTACCATTTCAGAGACATCTTATCCTTTCATTAGTTTTCATATACTGGAGGTCTCTGAGCTCATATTACAGATTCTTTTTCTTCTTCAGAGATATCTTGTCATGCGCTTGATCCACTATTGACCATACAATCGCCCGAGTGGTTACCAGGGCCCAAATTTGGGGTGTAAAGAATAGAACCACTGTTACCTGCCATGCATGTCGTAAGAGGCGAATAAGGAGGTTTGGCTGAAATCGGACGCATGTGTCCTAAACATGTAGAAGTCTATGCATTTAGGGGCCTACCAAACCAATGTGCAATGTATACATTCTTGGCAATGATCAAAGATATCACAAAGAGTGATTAAAATTGGTTGTAAAGAACAAATGCAAAGAAGAAGAAGAGACCATACAATGGGCAGTCAGCTTCAGGTATGTTAGGTTTCCTTAAAGTTAAGTTTTCAGATCAACTGGGTGTGACCACATGTTGCCTCTCAGCTCATCCAGAATAATAGTCTTGCAGAAACTGCTCCGGTGATTGTTTTGCTTGTTCAAACTGACAGAGCATATCTTGACATTCCTAGTCTATGTAAGTGTCTGTTGAGTCTGCAGTGTCCGATGTGTAGGTAAAATATACAGTATATATATATATATGGAACTGCAGTAAAACTATTTGATTGGCAAAACACGTAATTACAAAGTACTGTAGTTTTACAAATTTTAAAAACAATGACAAAATACAGCAACGTTTCGACCAACAAGGCCTTTATCAAGCAAACGAACAAACAGGAGTGACAAATATAATGACCTGGTTTATTCTACTGAGGTTTGTGAGAAACTCTTTTCCATAATAATATTCACTGTTTGTCTTCCAGTCTACTGTAGATTTTCTCTTTATTATGGATGTGAACACTTGAAAAAAAAACAGTGGTTGATAGATTTGTTCTTTGCACTGCCTTCCATAGACAAGACGTGGCACTCTCATTGCCTTCAATACCACAGTGAGGTAGAAACCACTGCAGTCAAATCTCTGTATTTAAAAAAAAAGCTGCTAAAGTTCTCTATCTAGGCTCTGTACTGTGCTGTCAGCGGAATTAGCCTCCAGGGCTTGTATAGCAGAAAGTGAGTCAGATCCAATTATTATTATATGATGTAGACAATGCATCTGATCTAATTATCTACTACTGCTCTCCACTACAGCTATTGAGGTAATCAAAATAAAGACACTTACCTATGCCTTCTGCAGGTTTGTTAGCAGGGAATAGAGTTTTCATTTGACTCAAGGCTTTACAGGCCTGAACTTTTAGGACCCGCAGTGAAGAGTACAGCATGTCAAACTAGACAAAAATAATATATATATATGAATTTGCATGCATAAATTAGCATTTCTAAACTAGCACATACTGTTAATTAATAATTTGGAAGACACACACAGGCATTTATTCTATTACATTAGGAAAGTACAGGGTGTTCAAGATAATTGAGCCCCATTGACAATTCAAAGCTTTCCAGGTACAAATTGAGTTGTGTTTATTTACTATTTAAACCTTCTGACACATTTGTTCATCATTTGCACCCCTTCCTGCATTAAATTGCACACACTGTCACACAACCTTGACCTATACTACGTCATAACTGAACCTTCCCATTTCCATACATATATGCCAGATTAGCTCCATTCACTGGCTGCAATTATCTTGAACACCCTGTAGAAGTGTTAAAGTAGAGGGAAAAACTATCTGCAAATATATTGTGAAAAGAACCGATATGTTCTTGTCGAGATAAAATCAATGTATTTTGCATTATTAGATCACAAGCTTTTATTCATCTCGTCTTTTACTTTATTCACCTTCAGTTCTGTCAGTACCTCCCATCAATGTGTTCCTTTCCTTCCCTCATTTACTTTCCTGCTGGCACATCAGATACATCAATATCTATCAAGGCATGTGACAGGGCACGTATTTGCTTGATTCTCCAAATATATTAGCAGATGTATGGAAGCCTACAGATCTGAGGTGGTCGAATAGGATCAGATCAGATCTGGAGAAAACTAGGGTGATACTGCAGTAAAACTGAATATATGGACGATGTGGACAAAGACAGATATATGGTAGTTTTACATTAGTAAAAGTATACTTTTAAGCATATTAGTATATAATGCCTCTCAACCCATGCTGGATTGTTGATATTTTAAATATTTTCCTTGTTAATGTAAAATTGCCATATGCCTGTTTTGGAATGAGCAGAAAAAATGAGGTGTAAAATTTGATCCCAGTCTATACTATAGGGATCATATAGGAGGTTATTGCCAAAGTTCACTATCCGCAATGAAAATCATGGTGATTGCTGACATTGAGCATTGTCTTATTGTGCTCCAGTAGGAAGGCCTCGTTCTATTATGTATAGAATATGCATGCGCTATCATTACAATAAGTCCTACGAAGAGTGAGACTGGAAAGAATTCAGAATGAGGTCATGCAAAATCATCATGGGATGCACCAAAGATAAACCAGGAGTGGCAATGCAATTCTTTCATGACCTTCCCACTATTTCTCACAGAATTGAAATTTGGAGTGTTCAATCATATCTAAGAATCAACGCAATCAAGGAACATCTCTACATGAAAAACTCATCAAGGAGAAATGGTGCAGACACAGGAGAAAACCATGGTTGAGCTAAGTGAAAGATATTCTTGGGAAAATATGTGAACCTTCCAGAATTAAACCAGGAGAGGAATGGATTAAATGTCACCTCATTTTCAGACTGCTTTCACAGTTGTTATATTCATTAAGAAAACGTGGAACAAAATAATCCATTACTAATTAACGCGGAGGTTGAAGCCTTCTTGAATGACAACAATCAACAAAACAGACATAGTTATTTACACCAATGGTTTAATCTATAATTAGCATGCAATAAGCATTTAGGATCTTTAAAGTGATAGCTCATAATGTGCCACCTGTTACAGAAGGCCCAGATAAGATGGGCCGGTCATGTTGTAAGGATGTCTGATAAGCGCATCTCAAAACAGTTGAAGTATGGCATACTTTATGGGGGCAGACAATTGGTTGGTGGATAGAAATTAGCGTATTAAAAACACCCTTATTGTGTTCCAAAATGCTTCGATATAGACACCAAGATTGGCAACTTGGATACTGCAACAACACAAGAGAAAGTTACATAGATAAGAATCGTCCTACTGCTGAGGCTAGAAAAATGAGCTTGCAAAAGACAGAACACACAACACCCACATGTCCAGCTTTAATTATGTATGAACCACCTATGGTTGGGGATAATATTCCAGCATTGGACTCTATAGTCACCTCTGCACACACCAGAGAGTGTAGCAACACACACTTGAGGCTGTTGCCATCATCCTTGCATGGATGGCTATTGCATAATCCAAGAAAAATGAATCCTTGACAACCATTGACAAACAAAATAACAGGAAACTCAATCAAATAATCATTACTTAATCTCAATTACTTAATTATTTCTACACCAGATTTCTAAGATTATAAATTTAATTTTCAGCCAAAATTATAACCAAACTAATGAGTTTTTAGACCCGCTAACCTCTGGTTTGATCATGACAACAGTCATTTTGTTGCTTGGCAACATCTGATGAATAGTAACAACAAGGTTGTTCATGAAAGCAAGGTAACCAGCAGCTGGAGAAAACTCTGCAATCAAACACTGCAGAAGAAGTATTTTGCGATACAGTTCACCCTGTTGGATAAGAAAAAAACAAACAAAATAAACTTATGCACACAAAAATAAAACCTACTGGAAAAATGGTTAGTATCAATGTCTTTGCACGTAGAGCACTCCCATAGGTTTTCACTCTATCAGGTAGCTGAACGTATCAGCACATGAGTACTTAATCAGAAGCTTCACAGCTTCAGTCCCCCAAATTCAGGTTTCTATTTTCAGCCAAGTAGACTAGGGAATCATCTGAACAGGGAACCGACTCATATGTTTGTGACTGAATCAAGAGAAATATGCAGAAGTACCAAATTAACAACTAACAGCGAAACTAATAATAGTTACTGGAGTAATCAAGTGATTAGAACACTTGCTTGAGAAGGAGATAGAGATTGCATTATAGTTTAAACAACTAAGATGAGCTTGCTTACCTGGTGCACTTAAGATAGGAAGCTAAAATGATATGTATTGGTCACGTTACCTTCAAATATTAAGGTCTAGTACTATATTGTCTCCAAAGCACTCACACCCCTACAGCATTATATAAAATAAGTAAAGTAAGTAAAGGGCCTGATTTCATACCCTGAGGTATATTGGTCAAAAATGTGACAGGTGTACATTTTGTTTGAAAAATGCAACATGATGGGTGATGTAGTCAACATCACGCCGCCAATATTACTTTTCAATATTTCTTTGGTAACAAGTGAGGTTAAGTGAGGCTAGCGACCTGAGTGGGGACTGTCACAGTCAACATCACGCCGGCCAATATTACTTTCCAATATTTCTTTGGTAACCAAGTGAGGCTGAGTGAGGCTGAGTCGACCTGAGTGGGGACTGTCACAGTCAACATCACGCCGGCCAATATTACTTTTCAATATTTCTTTGGTAACCAAGTGAGGCTGAGTGAGGCTGAGTCGACCTGAGTGGGGACTGTCACAGTCAACATCATGCCGGCCAATATTACTTTCCAATATTTCTTTGGTAACCAAGTGAGGCTGAGTCGACCTGAGTGGGGACTGTCACAGTCAACATCACGCCGGCCAATATTACTTTCCAATATTTCTTTGGTAACCAAGTGAGGCTGAGTCGACCCGAGTGGGGACTGTCACAGTCAACATCACGCCGGCCAAATTACTTTCCTAATATTTCTTTGGTAACCAAGTGAGGCTGAGTCGACCTGAGTGGGGACTGTCACAGTCTGAAATAATCCCACTTTCACTGTGGGAGTGATCATGGACCATGTGTCTATGAAGCAAGTGTACTAACCACTATGCCATCATAGCTCTCATTATACAACATGACGTGTTTGTTGTGTTTGTTTCATTCGTTCTTCTCTGCTCTTCTCATTTTGATCATTCTTATTCTGATATATAAACAGTTTTTGCTAAGAACGGTTAGAACGTTGCACCCGTTAGGCCCTATGAATGTAGGACGAGCGCACCCAAAACCAAAGTTTTCGGCCTTGACATGACATCATCTTGACCTCTGTTTACATAATAAAGGAAAAGTAGAAAATCTTTCTATATAATTCATAATGCAGAAACATAAAATAAAAGCAGCACCTATTAGAAAAATGTCATAAAAATCAGACACCTTGAATGTGTCTATTATACAAAAAAGTGATACTGAAATGAAATAAAGAGAAATCAAATCACCAAAAAAGAGAAACATCAAGACTTTATTATATCACAGGGAGTATAGCAATCCCTCACACCAACAATCTGCACTAGCAAATATAGTTGAAATATAATTTACCAATGCCACAAGCAAAAATATCGAGTATAATTAATCAATTAATTACTTTAAAAACAACTGAATAAAAGATTGTTTAATATTAAATAAAACCACAATAGTGCACGTTTAATGTGAAATGTAGCTACAATCCAACAACTCTAATGTGAAATATAGACCACAATCCTACATATGTAATGTCAAAAATGACAATAATAATATCTTATTTTTACCTCTGTGGACCAGCAAAGTAGTTAGTAGTCAACAGGCCTTGTGGAACTGTGTAAGGTAAAAACAAAATCTCCCCACCTTGCCCGTGGCCTTCCTTCACAATGTCCTAAGCTTAACCTAAACTATCAATCTCTGCCTTCAATGTTCTTCATCACGTTACCTTTTGTACCACATACATAATGACAATCACAATATCATATATTTAATGTTGAATATAATACTTGCAATATTATGTCTTTAATATCAAACATACCCACAATGTCAGATGTTCTATTTTTTAAAGAAATACAATCACAATGATGTATGTTTAATATAAAACAAAATACTCACAATACCATATCTGAGACCAAATTCTAAAAGTAGTCTATATGAAGCAGAGGACATGGGAGCAAATGTTGTACCAGCCGTCAATTCATCCGAAACCTGTCGAAATCGGCTCTCATATCTGAGTAAAAAAATACAACATATATAGATAAACTTGAACAAACTCTAAAACATGTATGAAGAAAAGATGTGGAAACAAGAGGTTAAGGTGACTGGAAAGATGGAAAGAAACAGTATTTGTAGATCATCATCATCATTAAGTGTCGTGTCTGCTTGAATGACAATCATGGATCTCCACAACATGTATATCCACTTATCTACTGATACTCTTCCATGTCATGATGTCAGGCTGCGCAGTAGCTTCTCTCCCTGTCGAATGTGTATCTCTCTGTCCAGCAAATTTTCCAGTTGCCACAATGTGCTCTAACCTATGTCTTCACATTACATTCCCCGTCCCTAAACAAATTATGGCTGCTCCCTTTGAATAATTGATTGGACGATCATCATTGCACTTCATTGAATAACCATGTGTGCTTTAATCTATTTCTTACACAGAAAGATCTCAGCAGAAGGGTATTGCACTGGCAAGGGTATCTGACGTAATTTCAAAGACTGTACAAAATTTGTTGACAATTTAGTTTTAATCTATTTTAATGAATTTTGCACACGCAGCAACTATGCAGCCTATTCTTATCGATTTTCAATGGTCAAGGGTTCTTTTATGTACTCAACTTGAACACAAGACCTATGCTTTATCATCCACTTCAGATAAGACTAGGAACTCGATCTCACCTACAATGAAATCTCTGAAAAATATCCAGATAATTCCACATGGGGAATGAACTGAGTAACTTTGAAGTGAGAAGCAAGCACCTTATCTTCAATGGAGACAGACATCTTCTTCTTCTTCTTTGCATTCGTTCTTTACGACCAATTTTAATCACTCTTTGTGATATATTTGATCTTTGTCAAGAGCGTGTATATGCTGCACATTGGTTTGGTAGGCCCCTAAATGCATAGACTTCTACATGTTTAGGACATGTGCATCCGATTTCACCCAAACCTCCTTAGTCGTCTCTTACGACATGCGTGCAAGTAACAGTGGTTCTATTCTTTACACCCCAAATTTGGGCCCGGTAACCAATCGGGCGAGACAGACATCTGATTTTGACAGTAATTATAGTCGGATACAACTATTAAATGAAATAGAGTATACCTCCTTGGCAAAGTTTTGGCTCCTACTTCAAGTTTAAATCTGATGAAGATTTAATCAATAATTTCCTACCCTAGCATCCTCTATCACTTTTGGTAACTTTCTTTCATGTTATATTGCTAGAGAGTCCATTGATATTTATCTTTTAGCTATCCTATCATTCTTTATTTTTCTTTGTACTAACTTTATCTTGCACCATAATAATTTTAACTTAAATTTTCTCAAAACATTTCCAGTATAGGAGAACTATCACTTTCTGAACAAAATACATTGAACAAAGAGTAAATTCTATGTTGAACGTAAATTCTATGTTGAACAGATAAACAACAATGTATAACTTACAGTAACAATTTCTTTAGAAGAATATAGTAGTCTTCATGAACACTGTGCAGTTCTGAAATCAAATCCTGGTTATCTCGTGGATATGGAAGAGAAGAACTCCAGAATTTGTTCAACAACTCAGAAATATGAGTTCGTTCTTGTTTTTGCCATAGGTCATATCCATTTTGAGTCTGGTGAGATACATCAATAAAACAAATACTTAGAATTGATTAGCATGTAATTTCAGATATAGAGGTCAATATTAATGGCAGATTGGTTTATATGTTTTAAGCCTCCTGTTGTTCATTTGCTTGATAAAGGCCTTGTTGGTCGAAACGTTGATGTATTTTGTCATTGTTTTGTAATTTATAAAACTACAGTACTTTGTGATTACGTGTTTTGCCAATAAAATAGTTTTACTGCAGTCTCATCTGTTTTGTGAATATGTTTTATGTATGAACAAGAATGTCTTTATTAGAATGTTACTTAACGAACAAGGGATGATCTCTGCTGACATATACTAACACAAATCTACAACAGCAACACTGAAACCTAAAACAATAAAACTAAGATCTACAACAGTTATCCTCAAACCTACTACAGTAACCAAAAATTACAACAAAAATCTACAAGCATTAAAATTCAAATCTAAAACATTAACACTCAATTCTAATTTAAAGTATTCACAGTTGCTTATACATTATTATACACAAAATGATATAACAATAATCCAGTACTTGAAACTAAATGCTACAGAAAGATCCTACAAATACCATGGACAGAAAAAGAAAGAACACTGATGTCCTGAAAGAAGTGAATGTTGAAGATAATTGGCTGATAAGCAACATACTATACAGAAAAATTAGGTACTTTGGTCCCGTCAAACATCATGATGGCCTGAAGAGAACAATATTAGAGGGCAGGGTACCAGGACACAGAGGCAAACCAAGAAGAAGATGGCTACAGGATATTAAAGAAACCATGAATATGACCATCAACGAAGTGGGTGAACTGGCTAGAGACAGAGTGAATTTCAGATGCACTGCAAAGAGAGCAACGTCCTATAAAGGATATGCACCTTGATGATAATGATATAACAATGTTACTTTTAAAATAACGATAATTAAATCCTTGTTTACCATCAAATAAAGAAATGATTTCATAGCTTCAATGATAATACACTACAATGTCAGTATTAATTAATAACTCCTACACCATGTCAAGATATGCATAACAACATTTATTTTAGGAAACTAAATTTAAAAAAACTCACAACAAATCAACCAATTGAGGCACTGGCAATACAGCTTTTCGTCTAGTCACAGAGCATAGTGGAAAGTTTAAGTTTTCATTGTAGTGTCAAATGTGTCACAGAAGTTGTTTTGAACCCATGTTGTCATAGTATTTCTTTCCTGTGTTGTCCACCCATCTATCTCTTGACCTTACTCATACTCTCTAACCAGATCTTCTACAGTTGCAGTACAAAGTGGTTGCCTTTCTTTCTTCTAAGATGGCTAAACAATTTTATTTTCTTGTCCATATATTTTATGACAGATGTGGTTTGTACATTTTTTCAGTTGTCTGTGCCTCTCATTCTATCTCTTCTGGTAATATTGATAGCTTTCGCAAGCATCTCATCTCACATAATGTGATCTTTATTTCATGTGCCTGAAATAGTACATGTTTGTCTTTGGTAGCAGAGGGTTGCTATGAGTATGCTACTTATAATCTGTATTTTAACTTGTATGTTGATATTTGGATGCTTCAATAATTGTGTTAGTTCATATGTCACTTCATTGGAATTTCTGGCACCTTGTTTCAATTTATCTATCCCATATGTCATTCTCTAAAAAAATGTATTCCCAGGAATGCGAACTTTAGAAAAGATAGCATAATGCTTAGTGCACTCGCTTCTTAGACGTGTGGTCCAATTCAATTCCACAGTAGGTATGGAGTGTTTCAGACTGTGACAATTCTCAGGTTGACCCAGCTGCAAGTGGGTCTCAAAAAATAACTTGGGAATAAAGGCGGTCAGTGTGATTTTTACCATATACACTTACAGTGTGAGGATAATCAATGAAACAAAAACCTAATACCACATTCCCAATATACCTCATGGTATAAAAAGGGCTCTTTATCGTTACTATGTGAACTCTGTGACCTGATAATATTTTAACCATGTACAGCTTGCTAAGTGATTGCTAAGTCTTGGTGACCTGCAGAATTAAACATTTTGTCTCTAAGATGTTTATCTTCATATTGTATCTTTCACATAAGTTTAGTCAGTTTGTTGTATTACAATTTGTTTGAATCTTCATATATCAATCTGGAAAATAAAATTTATTCAGTAGATTATGTTCTGAATTTTCTTCAATTTATCATGTTCCTTTTATATACTTGGTTATCAATGGATTTGCTTTTGATGATATTCTCTCTCTCTCTCTCTAGCATGTGACCCCCCTAGCTATTAGGGCAGCAACAAATACACACCATTCTTCTCTATTCCTGGCCATCCTTCATATCGTGTTCCAGCTGTGATTCTTTACTTTCAGTTTTAGTTCTACTGTTCTCCTTAAGGTCATTTTGGGTCTTCCACATATTCATTAACACTCCGGTGTACATCTCAGTGCAGTTTTCCGGACAGAGTTTGTCTCCATGCGTATTACATGTCCGATACATCTCCAGACTCTTTTGGATGATGGTGCTTATATTCTTTGCTGACACTGTGCAAGCAGTTCTCGTTAGAGATAGTATTTAGTCACAACACACGTAAAACTTTCGAGACAAGTTGTATGGAAGGTTAACAGTTTGTAACAGCCCTTTGCCTTGCGAGTCGAAGGTCGTGGGTTTGAATCTGGACCGCTGCCTTCTGTTCACGAGTGCAGTTTTTTCCACAGACCCCTAGGGTTGTTGCTGGAGCTACGGAGTTCGTGCTTTGTGCAATATTCTCGGCAGATGGCGTGCCATTTCTGCCGAGAGGGACAGAGCCATATGGGGTAAAACCCGGTGCAATGAAGTCAATCCTTCGCTTTAAAACCCTTTAACATATCTTGTTCTATCATTCTCCAGAATTCTGAGCCATATAATAAAGTTGCAAACACACATCTTATATCTTTTGATTCAGATCATTTGTTAGTATCATGTTTTAGTTAATTTAGTTTTTGTGTTCTTGATAAAGGTCTTAAGCACCGAAACGTTGAGTGTTGTTTTTTCATATCTTATAATTAATTTTTCCCTTCTTATGTAATACTGTATATACCAGTCTTTGCTCTATCGCCTATTTCCTCAGTATTACCGCAGCCACCCTAACGATTTTCTCCAGATCTGATCTGATCCAGTCTGACCACCTCAGATTTGTTGATTTTCGTACATCGCATTAACACACATCTTATATCAATCTTGGTACTGATGCTGTATTAATTGATGATATTCTGTCCATTGATGATATTAAATAAAAGTAGTAATATAAAAATACAGTCCAAATTAACTGAGTAAACATTTGTCAGGGTCTCTAACAGCACTTTATGTGCAAGCTTTAGTGTCGGTAAACTCAACTGTTGTAAAGAATGCACATACTACTTACTATGAAATGTTTCGGTGAGTAAAATGGATGACTGTTTGTTTCAAGCACTGCAAGCTGTCCAGACAACTCTTCTGCTAGCAGCTGTGAAAAAGTAATATAGGATCTACCTTTTTTGTTCCGGTCTCAAATAAATTATAAAACTTGTAATAAAATATGCATTATAATAAATTATCCCTGTTCTCCTACCACCAATTAAAAAAATATTCAGGAATCCAAATTGCTACCACCAAATAACAATCAAGAAATATATTCATACCTTACTGCACCACCAATGTCAAATGTCAACCCTGGTTACAGAACAAAAAAAAAAGATAAATCTATCATTTTGAAATGTCAACTTTAAGGAATACAGCTAATAAGAGATGGAGAGAAATGGTGACATCAAGGATAATGTTGGAAAAAAAACTAAATATAAAAGAAACCGACTAAAGATGGGAGAGACTAAACAGGAGAAAATAATGGACAAGGAAAGAATAACTCATTAGAAGATATGTCAAAGGTAGAGGATATGTGAAAGATACAATGTAAGACAATATTGACACTGAGATTCCAGGTGAAAATCCTGGGGAATGAAAAATATAACCATAGTATCCTATAACACATCGTCTAAACTTTATTAATAATAAATGTAAATTCAGCTTGCAAACAATATTACTACAGAGAAGCAGCAGTTTATCATACTGGCTCCACAATTACAACTGAGGTGACATGCTCATTAAGGAGCAAATTAATGGAGCATGAAAAGAAGCTTCATAAAATGTGTATTTTTAAACTGTATATTTTTTATGTATATAATTCATTAATATTGTTTTACATTTTTTTTTTCCATTTCTAGTTTTTCACATTTATTTTGTTTTTAGTCACATATTTTTATTTTAGGGAAGCTAGGAATTTATTTTCTTTTTGTTTATGATGTCTAGTGTATAAGAAAATTCTCCATTTCATCATTTGTTCTGTATACTTTCCTTGATAAAGACCTTTGGCCGAAACGTCGCTGTATCTTGTTTTTGTACTTTGTAATCCACAAATAGAGAGTTTAAAAATGGATCTATCAAACAAGAACTAAGAATTAAAGAAAATTAGTTGATGAGAAAAATAAGATTGGGGAAATTTAAGTATTTTGTATTCATAAAAAGATACATTTTTGGAAAAGACAATTATGGAGGCAGATATTTCAGGAAAGTGGAAGGTCAAGTTCCCAGGATCCAGCAGCACTTAAACTCTTGCCTTTCAATACAATGACAAGTAGTGCTATTTTTCATTTTCTGAACTAATCTAACCTGGCACCAAATTTTAGTTAGGTCAACTGAAGCTTGTCTAAACTGGAAAACAAAGAAAGTCTTTTGATTGTAAAGGCAATGCTCCAACTACTTGACAACGCCAGAACCTCTCAAACGTTATTTTTTAAACAAAACTCAAGTATCTCTAAGACCTTGATTCCCAGTAGAAATGGGATTATTTTAGACTGCATATGACTTTCAGATCATCCCAGCCACTATTGGTTACCAGAAAATAACTATAAATATGAGAAACAATACATGTGAAATATGATACCTATGAAAAGTTACCAACAACACCAGAAAAGACAGTCATCAACACAGCACAAGAAATAAAGTTGGGACAGAACCTTCTTGAATTACATTGAGAAACAATGAATGCCATGATTTGGCCCCTTAAAAATGAATGCAAAAAAAAAAACTCCACTGTATATAGAGTCTTCTACAACAGAATATCAGGAAAGAAGGCAAGAGGAAGACCACAAAAAATATGACTAGATGACACAGCAGAATCCTGTCAAAATCCAAAATAACTATCACCCAAGTCACTAGAGCCATAAACAGAAAACCATGACACTGGACAACAAGCTAGTAACAGTGTGATGACAAAAGAAGAAGATGAGAAACAACAAAGAAGATGAGAAACAACAAATATGATATTTGCTAACAGTGTATTATTACTGTATAATAATAAACTAGAGTTTATCATTCAGACCAAAAACTAGAACAATTAAAATTTGCTTTTAAAATAACCATTGAAAAGTATAGTCAAATAAAATGTTGATAAGATGACTGCAACTAGTCTTGACTTCTATCTTTGGTAACAGATAATTTAAATATAACTTTTATTCCACCCGAGTGGTTACCTGGGCCCAAATTTGGGGTGTAAAGAATAGAACCACTGTTACCTGTCACACAAGGTAAGAGGCGACTAAGGAGGTTTGGCTGAAATCGGATGCACATGTTCAAAACTTGGTACAAGTCTATGTGTTTAGGGGCTTACCAAACCAATGTGCAACATATACACGTTCTTGGCAATGATGAAACATATCACAAAGAGTGATTAAATTTGGTCGTAAGAGCTGAACGCAAAGAAGAAGAAGAAGGAGAACTTTTATTCATTGCCATAAGACAAATAATATGAGAATAATACAAATTATTTGATCACAATGAGTTGAACACAAAGTATAGCAGAAAGTCTTGACATAGTCATCATAGCATTGTTTAGTTAGTTCTGCTTAAACAGTTCAAGTGTCATTGAAAAACAATGAAGAGCCATTCATGAGATACAGAGGTATGTGAAGAGGAGCTTCAGATATAATTAAAAAGGCAAATTCTTAAGAGGAAATATATAAAAATATTATGGCAATGACCAGGTGCAGACTATGCAGGACAAAATAAATTTGCTGTATCATGAGAGAGCGTGATGTATTATGAAGTCATCGTGGATCCACATGATACTCTGATAAACCATCTCAACAGTTATCAGGTTACCACGTGACTACATATGTTTATTAAATTATCAGTTATTTTGGTAACACGTTTCAAACTATATAATAAATAAGCTTGGCCTAGATGAAAGCCCAAAAACAATGCATGTATTGTAGTGGTACACTGCTTTTTATCTATTTAAATTCAACATTAACCTTTTGCCCTTTCCATAGTGAAACATGTTATCTGCTTCTAGGTTTATTATCTATGCTGTTGAATGATCAAACTGTACCAGTTACACAACAGATAACATTAATTAGCTAGGGCTATTAGCTGCGTAACATATATTTCCTTCACTTGTTGTACTTCATAGCTCAGAAGCAACACAAAGCAGAAAAAAAATTATTGAAAGGCTAGTAAATAAATTATTGAATTAACAACTACAAAATGATTCATCAACAACTAATTTCTAAAAAATAAAAGATAACATACTGTTTTGAAATGAATGAAAATCATAGCATATCCTTTACAGGACGTAGCCATCAACCATAGTAAACGAGTCATTGATTTTCTAGGCACCACTTATACGTTCAGTAGTTTGAAATTGCTTTCTGAAACGTGAGGTCTATTTTTACCTTTCGTAAAAATCCCACGGAAACAAATTTGTTTCCAAACTGTCTGCAGCAGAGTTTGAACCAGGTACGCTTGGGCTGATATAGAGCTCACTACTGCTTAAGCTACAGATGCCCACAACATACTTTATTACAATATGAAAATTGTATATAAATAATTAACGCACTGCAAACTCAAAATTAGATTGACTGATAGGACCATTGACACTGCACTTTAGGGAATAACCCATGTGAGCTGCAATCTCTTTCTTACACAGGAAGATCTCAGAACCAAGACAATTACATCAAACAAAAGAAGAAAACTAGTCAAGACAGAGATGAAGTGTCTACATAGAGTGCTGAGAATATCATGACAAGATCGGTTTAGGAATGAAGACATGAATTTAAAAAAGTGGGTACAACATCAATACTGAAGTCATTAAGAAACCACAAATGAAATGGTTCAGTCACATAACAAGATTACCAACAGACATTGCACCTCAATGGGCAATGTTATTCAGATATAGTGGATAGAAGGTCAAAGGTCATTCACACTAAAATGGACCTCAAAAATAACAGAGGTAGTGAAAGGTACCAAGTACAAAGAGTACACATTAGACTATTACAAAAATCTCTTCTTATCCTGATGCTGTAAGACAATCCAGTAATAGGGAAAAAAGAAAAGCAAGAACGAAAGCTGACACAACTATAAATATTTCAGTTCAAAATTATACTTTGAGATAAAAAGAAAAGTATTTTATAAAAAATCCAAAGGTAAATAAAGAAAAACAAGTGTTGAAAATTGGCTACATATAAATGTCTAAATTCCCCACAAAATCAATCAGTTTTCAAATGAAGTTAACCATAAAAAATAAGACAAATATTGAACTAGTTATGGTATGCATTAAACTGTAAAAGAATTCACTTTTGATCAGCAATCTGATATCTAAACTTGAATGAAGCACTCACTATACATGGATGCAATGTGTTAGAATGTGGTGCTCCAAGTCATCCATGCAGCTACATCAATCACAAACACATTCTAAACTCAACTCTACCAGGCAATTAAATTAATTAATTATATGTCTAGATAGAATGAACTTCTCATTCTTCTTCTTCGAACGCTCCATATTGATCACTTGTTAACCACTCTGGGTGATCTGTATGTGATCTGAGCCTAAGAGTGATTATAAATTCTGCCAGTTATGCGCCTACAAGTAAGACAGCACATTCAATTTCTCCTACATCAGTTGCCTCTAACGACATGTCTTGTAGGTTGCAGTGGTACTATTCTTTGCCTCCCTTGCAGGCTTCGGCACCACACGGACGAGATAGTGAACTATAATCATCTTAAATGAACAACATGCAATGCTTATATATATATATATATATATATATATATATATATAAAGCATTTTTCAAGCAATTGACTAGTATTATTCAATTATTCAAACTATAATAGAATTATCTGCAGATAACTCACAAAGTACTGGTAAATCATTAACTATGTATATTGTGGGCATAGATGAATTTTTTCCCATTTTTGACTAAATTTGAAAATGGACAAATCTGCAGGGAATTAGTGTTTAACTATATGTGACTACTAAACAATTCAGTGAATTAGTCTTATACCATATGTTGATTACTAAACAATTCAGTGAATTAGTTTTATACCGTATGTATGACTACTAAACAATTCAGTGAATTCAAACAATTCAGTGAATTAGTCTAAAACTACATGCATGACTATTCATACTCTGACATTGGTGAGAAAATTACTTTTTCTTTCAAAATCAATCAAATATCAATAGTGTGTAGCTTACACACTATTGTTTTTAAAAAAATGACATTAAGTTAATTAGAAGCTATACCAACATAGAAGGCACTGTAGAAAATGTTGACAAACACTCACCTGGCAATATGGATGCACCTATTTACAAATTAATTAATGGTGTTAAAGGATGTAGTTAGTCATTGATTTTTTGTAAAACATATAAGACTTATTTTAACTACTGCACCCTAACTATTTGTTATACACTGATTGATTGATCAATCAATCAAATTATACATCACTTTTACTTACCACATATAATGTGAAATATTAGTTTTAATTATTTTATGATTCTGATTTAAATGTTTCTTTTGTAATCATCGATGGAGATGTAGGGAAAGAAATCAATGCAAAAATTGGAATGGCAGCTGCAACATTCAGATCATTGGACAACATATGGAGATCCTAAGCTTACAATACACATACTAAACTCAATATATATAAATAAAATATAAGCCCAGTATTACTGTATGGATCAGAAACATGGAAATTCAAGTACCAAGACAGACAGTTTAAATAGTTTTAAAGCCAAAGGATTGACTTCATTGCTCCGGGTTTTACCCCATATGGCTCTATCCCTCTCCACAGAAATGGTGCGCCAGCTGCCAACAGCATTGAACAAAGCACAAACTCCATAGCTCCAGCAACATTTCTAGTGTCTCTGAAAAAAATTGCACTCGTGAACAGAATATAGCGGTCTGGATTCGAACCCACAACCTTCGACTCAAAAGACAAAGGGCGTAACCAATTAGCCACAGAGACCCCGGATAAGACAGATAGTGGTATAAGAGACTTTGATGGAAGGTTTCTCAGAAGAATTCTCCAAATTCGTTTAGATCAAAGAATATCTAATACTGAGATCACCAGGTGCAAAGGCATCAACAATATCAGCGAGGAAATAAAAAAGGAGATTGAAGTAGTTGGGTCACACATAAAGAATGCATAAGACCAGACACCAGATCTGAAATGGAGTTCAGGTGGAAAGAGGGGTAGGTGAAGACCTAGAATGACATGGAGACAACTGTATAAAGAAAAAAAGGCAGAAATGGTCTAAGCTGGCTTGATCAAGACAGATTTGGTTAAAGGAAATTTGTTGAATCTTTGTGCTTCAAGGAGTTGAGAGAAAAGAAGATGACTGAATTTGTTCAGGATTTCACATATATTCAACTTTCTTTTTTAATGGTTATACAGCAGCAACTACCTGGCAGGGGAAAGACAATGTCATTTGCAGACGACATCATGGTGTACAGACAGGGAAGAAACAGGGATGAAATTGCTAATAAGCTACAGGAGGAGCTGGACTGCATCATGGCCTGGTGCAATATCTCTGGTGCAACAATAAACCACACCAAAGCTGTGCTATCATGGTTCACCCTAAACAACCACAATATAAAGTCTGAAACACCAAATGTCAAAATAGACAGTCACACAATCATTCGAAAAGCCTCTATGAGCTATCTGGGTATAAAGTTTGATCGCAGTCTATGCTTTAGGGACCACATCGATCAAGTTATTGCCAAGGGTCACAACGCACTATTCATTCTGAAAATCATGGCAGCTGCTAACATTGAGCGACGGTTTCTTGTGCTCCTGTACCAAGGCCTCATTCTGTCATGTATAGAATATGCATGTACTATCTTAACAATTAGTCCTACGCAGACAATGAGACTGGAAAGAACTCAGAATGAGGCTATGCGCATCATTCTGGGGTGCACCAAAGACACACCAGGAATGTCAATGAGATTCCTTCTTGACCTCCCCACTATTGCTCACAGAATTGAGACTTGGAGGGTTCGATCATATCTTAAAATCAACGCAAACAGACACCATCCCTCCATGAAGAACTCAGTAAGGAGAAAGGATGTAGACTAAAGAGAGGCAGATCATGGCTGAGTCAGGCGGAAGGTACCCTTGGGAACATATGTAAACCTTCCAGAATCGAACCAGGAGAGGAATGGATTGCTGTGCCACCCCAATTTCAGACTGTTTTTACAGTTATTATATCCATTAAGAAAAACTGTGAACAAAATAATCCATCACTAATCAACGCGGAGGTTGAGGCCCTCTTGAATGACAACATCAATGAAACAGATGCAGTAATTTACACTGATGGTTCAGTCATTCGCCAACAACACTGCGTGGGCTTTTTCCGCATGCTCAGGAGGAAAAATAAAAGGAGAGGCCAGTGGGACCTAAGCAACAACCACAAGTAGTTTGACAATGGAGGTACGGGCGGTTACAGAGGTGGTGACGTGGTTGGCATCTCATGACTACGCTTGTGTTTTTATACTCAGTGATTCCATGAGTATGATTTGTGAAGTTGAAACAGGAATGGTGAGACAAAACTGGGTTGATGTACTAGTACAGACAGGGATAAAAGAAATCCCCTTCATTTTTGTCCCTGGGCATGCAGGAGTCAGGGGTAATGAACGAGTTGACAGATTGGCTGGCATGGCCATGGTATCAAAGGGGGCTGCAATGGACCAAAATGACATTCTTAACGCACTGAGAGAGCCTTTTCGAACAGAAGAGTTTCAGGGTTGCGAGTCTCACTGAACAGAAGAGTTTCAGGGTTGCGAGTCTCACTCGCTGACCAGATTGAGAGAGATGGGTGTCAATATTAGTGCAGCCCGTAAAGAACAGCATACCAAATATGCAAAGAGACTGATTAATCAGCATCAAACTAGCGTGTTAGGCTGCTAGATTTGTTGAGGTGGAGTTCGGATCACCTATGGACATGTCTGGAGTGCTATGATGATAGTCCTCTGATAACTGATATTATTATACCAGTGATTTTTTTGAATAATCTTAATTTCTCGTGTTATGTTTATAATAATGTATAAGTATCAATAAAATAGCAAGAGTGACTGAACGAACGATCAACATAAATAAAACCAAAGTAATGGAGATAACTAAAGACCAACACAAAGACCGGAAGACTCATACAAATAGAAGATACCAAACTAGAAAAAGTAACAGATTTGAACTACTTGGGTAGTACTATTTCTTCAGATGGAAACATTATGGTCAAGATTAAACGCAGAATTGGAAGAGAAATTGCTACCCACATCAAGCTTTGCGACATCTGGAGATCTAACAAGTATTGCACCAAAACAAAGCTCTGGATATACAAAACATGTGTTAGGACAGTCCTCCTATATGATACTGAAACTTGGAAAACAGATGAAAAAAATAGAAAGTATGTTAAGAGAACTTGAGGGAAGACTTCTTAGAAGAGTACTTGGGTATACCTGGAAAGGTAAGATTAGCAATACCAAACTTCAAGAATTAACTAGACTGGAGGACATAAATAAAGAGATACAAAAGAAATAATGATGATAGATTGAACATGCCCTCAGGATGAGAAAAGAAAGGCTGTCATGAGATGCAATGAAGTGGACATCGCACGAACAGCAGACAAAAAAAGGTAGCCTAGGAGCACATCATTGAGAGCTTTTGAAGCAGAACTCAAAGACATGCATAGGACTAGGTATGAGGTAGAAAGAAATGCACAGGATCGTATAATTGACTGAAAATGTGTTGTCTCTGCCGTATGTGCTTTTGAGAGTGATGAGGACTGAAGATGATAATGAGTGTCTATGTAGTACATTTTAATGAATACATCTGCAAAAATAATTCACAAAACACACATTTTCACGCACACATACATACACAAAAAGGAAAGAAGATATTCTGCATCATTTGGTTTCAGAACCAATCTTCACTTAAAAATGAACATTATGCAAAGTCACTTGGAAATAAAAACTGTTATATTTTCTAATACTGACAACAAATAAAACGTGTCAAAAAATGGATCCATTAGTCACTACTTACTCTTTGAGAAGATTTCTTGCTATATGTCTTGATTATGAGATCCTCATATTGTTGGAACACATTATTGCTAAGTCTGAAAGCTCTTTGGAGTTGCTCACAGATAGATTCCATGGGAATTAATCCTGCCTCATCCGACTCTTCAACTCCACTGTCGTATAGGGAATATGGGGTGAGGGGTCGGGATGAAGGGGCAGATGAAGACAAAGGTACGAATGATTGGTAGGGCACAGCTGAAGACACACCTCCTGAGGAGGTAAATGATGCTGTCCTTTGTAAAAAACTGCTGGTGCTACTGCCTTCATGTATGACTGGAGAAGGGGAGACAGGTGAAGGTGGATCAGGCGCAGCTAACACTGGATATACTGCACACAAATAGGCATGCTTGAATGCTCGCAAGTCCTGAAATGCAATAAATGAAACTTAATAACATGTTGTCTCACCTAAACTCTGTTTATTCAAATAAAACAATTCATAATACTTGTTGTACTATGATTTATTCCAAATAAACTATCAATAACAACGTTGTATCAACAATTAATGATTTCTGCTGAAATGGCATAACTTTCTGGAACTTTTCATTCTGTAATTTCCTTACTGCAATCCTCAGTTTCTCTACATACTGTTTCTCTACATATAGTTTCTCTACATATAGTTTTCAATAGGTTCCGTCATCACTGGTAGATTTTCAAAAAATGCATTAAGAACAATGTCTGCAACTGTAAACAAAACTTATAGTAACACAAACAATGTATGCTGATGGTGTTCACAGTATTTAGCATTGTGTACCTTATTTTCCAGAAATTTCACATCTGAAGTTGGCTCAATGCTCTTAGCACTTCCTGTGATAAAAAAACAATTCAAAGAAATTTACAAGATTTTAATTTTAAAGTCAGAGTCTAAAGGAAAGGGCAGAAGAACCAAATAGAAGGTAAGGCAGTTTTACAAATGAACAGCAACAAAAACGATCAATTTTTTTCATTAAAAAGGTTTAATGAAGGACATGATGCTGCAATATTTTGGGTCACAGGCCAAAAATAACACCTATAAATGTACTTACAGTGTGAATGGATTAATAAAAACTTGCTACCTCTGTTGTACTTTGCAAAACTGACTTACTACCTGTGTTATTTTTACATAATTGGTATTTAATTTTACAACAGTCTAGCTTATATGCAACTTTTAAAAAATTATGTTTCGAACAAATTTTTAGTATAGTCTTTTACAGTAATACTTAAACAATAAAATAATAATTTAAATAAAGTGTAAAGGTGAAGTAAATAATATATATATATTTCTCTCACACCATTATCCATTACATAGAGCCTGCAAGTAATTTCTCCATACTGCTCTGTACTGGGCAACTTGCTCAATCTCTTCCATGGTACAGAGTCCGATATTTCTTGCCTCTCTCAGCAAAGTTTATTCCAGGGTTTTCCTAGGGCATTTTCTCTTTCTTGAACGCTTTGCCTCCCACTACAATGCCTGGTTTGGTATTCTTTGATCCCTTTTTCTCAAATTATGCCCAACATATCTCCATCTTCTCCTTTTTATAACAGTAGTTACTAGTTGAAGTAAATACAAGTCTCAAAAAATTTCATAAGATGGAAACAGAACCACATGTACAGATGAGAAAGCTGCTGATTTAAATTAAGAATTTCAGTAACTTAAACATAATAAAAATCTGGAGTAATTAATTAGTTTGTTCATTCCTATAATGAACATTTCAAGGATTCCATATCAAGTTAAATATTTGAACTATTTCTAGGTTTGCTACCATGTTTACATTTAATCTATTTTGAACCTTTTCAAAAAGTAAACACATCATACAATACAAAAAGATGTCTAATTAAGGCAACATACCATCATCAATGGTCTTTGAGCTAGGCACAACACGCATTGAGTTGAAAGTTGATCGCTGGCTTGCAAGATAAAGGCAACATTTTCTAGACCTGACAGACAAAACAAGATATAGTACTACCAAAGAAAATAAAATTGTGAAGCACTTAGGCAAATATAAACATGAAAGTGAACACACTCAACTGGCACTAACACACATTCATAAACTAGAATAGCTTAATTAGTGTAACAGATTTCATGATGGAAATCAAATGTATTCTTTAGTATGTGAATCAGTGAATTGTTGTGCACGTTGGTCTATAAACAAATGATCAAATAACAGAAAGTGTACAAGTATTAGGGACTTCCGGAATAAAATAAATTACCAAACACTGGATTCGAACCACAAACCCTTATTTCTTTAAATACCCATATGACACCCATTGCCTAGCTCTACAATAGGAGCTTTTTAAAACACAACCAGCTAGCTCTCCAAAAAAAAAGAGCACTACTGAGGAGTGTCTTTCATAAACACGTTGTCTGTTGATAACAGTATAATAAGGTCAGATTCGATCGAACAGTGTTTTCACAAACACATGTGGTAAGCTTGTATGTTTGAGTTGAAATAACAGCATATATATACACATACAGGTGTACACATATAACATACAAGTACATAAATCGATAATAAATTTTAAATAAATAAGTGTATTAGTAAGCAAAGATTTTTAATGGAGAATAATATTCTATATACAAACACTTACTCTAGCTGACTAAAATAACTGTGGATTTTCTTGAGAGATGAGCTTTGACTGAAAGTAAAAAAGATATTTTGTAAAGACAAACTAAAAAAGAAATAATTTTTGTTGAAATCTAAGAATAATAATACAAACTATAAAACTATGCAACATCACATTGCTAAAAATGTATTAAAAAAAGACATGAGAAAAAATAGTATATAATGATTCAGAGGAAATTAACTTTTACAGTAAAATTTATACTGATTAAATTTAAGAATAATCAAAAACATATTAAAGGAGGAAAATCATTGTAAAAACAGAACACAATGACAAACAAGAAATAATCAAACTATACTTTATATAAGAGACCATACAAGGTAGGAACTCTTTTTCATACTGTGTAGTACGAGCGTATATTGGGGAATACAGTGTTATTTTTCACTGGCCATTGGCACACGATGGGTGATGTGACCAACATCACACCGGCCATCTTTACTTCACAGCACTATTTTGGTATATAATTGAGACTGGAGTTGACCTGAGAGCTGTTATGGTCTAAAATAATTTCACTCCCACTGCACAATTGAGCGGGGGACCATGCGACTAAGAACTGAGTGCACTAACCACTACAATATCATGGCTAACTATCATTGACAAGACTGCACCACCATAGTTAGGAGTGAGGAGACAGCGCTTGTGCAGAGCAGATCCCAACAGCCCTGGCAATAGCGAATAGGTGATACAAAAAATATTCGAAATGTTATGTCCAGATAAAATGGGGTGGCATTACAAAGATTAAAAACAGAATAAATCAAAGTCAATGCCACGAATAGTAAGGAATGAAGGATAAATTTGCAGCGAAATACCCCAAATGCTTCGAATGCAAAAGAACTGAAGAATATGTAAAACATAATGGCAGAAGAAATGTATAAAGCCATTTAAAATACGCATTTGCATTTGAAAACATTGTTCATATTATTTTTTAAACTGATCAGTTTCTGTAACTATCATATGTTCATTGAGCATTTCAGACCTTCATATGATGGTTGTTTTGTAGGCTATCTTAATCATACCATTCTCCTTATCTTCTTCAGATTCATTTGCTCTCAATCTTGAACAGTATCACAAGTTTTTTATTTCTTTAAAGTGTGGTCATTTAACATTAATTTATCCTCCTTCATATATTTGTTAGCAATGATTTTTATTTTTCCTGGTAATATGCCTTCACTTAAACTCTTTACTGTCTGTGTGGTACATGGATAATTCTCCTTACAAACCATATTTCAGTTTGTGTAAAAGATTTCTTTTTATTTGAACGCTCCATGTCGACCATTTGTTAAACCACTCTTTGTGATTTGTATGTGAGCTGAGCCTAAGAGCCTTTTTGATGTGTTTCATATACATTAACATCATAAATTTTCAAATACTCATTTTGCTCACACAACAACATTTGTACAATAATAACAGGAATACTTTTCTCTAACAAATGATATACCTGTAAAGTATATTTTCTATGGAGATGTGGACTGACCATGCTGTAATTCCTATTACCTAATGCTGAGGATGTGTTAGCTTATTCTTCCTTTCTTTGCTATATCATTTCTTTTCTTTTACGATGACATCATATCGTATTTGACAACTTACATGTGTAGTCTATCATCTCATGTGTTATATTATTGATAAAACTATATGTGTTAAACAAATACTCATTGAAAATGCTAACACAAGTATTGTAGAGCGTCTGGCCGAATAGATTAGAGTAAGGGTTCCAATGCAGTAGACCCAGGTTCAATCCCTGGTAAGGTCAAGGAATTTTTATTTTGTTGGAGGCATAAAGAAAATTCCTAACCTGAACAGATTTGCAAATGACTACACTAGCCATGCAGACATTAAGTTCTACAGGCACATGTCTTCCCTGCTCTACACCACACTAAAAGTAATATTACAGGCAGTAATGACAGCATATAAAAAAAATCACAGGTATTATTAGCTTTACTTTATTTGAATATATTAAAGTTGACATCTGATAGTGAATGTAAAAGAAGATACATATAAATGTCTTACCCCAGAAGCATAGACCCTAGATCATGTGGATCTGTCTCTTGTTGGTCATGTGATCCTAAAACCAGCTCTGCCACATCTCCAAGTGTCCAACGATGCTCTTCAGCCTCTTGAACACATTCTAAGATAGTGCTAGGTTTTAGCTGTGACACACTGCTACGGGTTGAGAACATTTCCTACAAATATTAGAACCACAATGAACAATTAAAAGGGATGTTTGGCAGCACAAAAAACTTTAAAGAAATATTTAATATGTATTTGTAATGGGAAAAAAAATCGTGGCATATCCTTTACAGGATGTAGCCATCAACCACAGTAAACGAGTCGTTGATTTTCTAGGCACCACTTATACCTTCAGTAGTTACTTGTAATGTAAGATGCAAATTAAACACAATCAATGTATCGAATCACCAAAAGCAAAAACTTAAATTTCAGATGTAAAGACTGGAAATCAATACTGGGAAACAAAAAAAAAGGGCAACAGTTTGTTTGTATGCAACATCATACCTTGAGAAGAAATGATTAAAGAATACCAAAGCATTGAAGTGGGAGACAAAGGTTTAAGTAAAGACAGGATGCCCTAGGGAAACCCTGAAATGAACTTTGATGAGAGATGCAAGAAATATCGGACTCAATTTCATGGAAGAGATTGAACAAGTTACCCAGCACAAAGTGGTATGGATAAATTACTTGCAGGCTCTATGTGACGTAAAGGTACGAGAGGAATATATATATATATATATATATATATATATATATATATATATAAAATCATAAAAGAAAACTGAAGAATAATGTGTGCAGAACTACCAACTTCAACACATCTAATAAATTACCACCAAAAAAACACCACTTCTGTAAATAAATTGCTTTGCTACAGACTTCCATTAATTTTATTAACTGTGGTTGTTAATTGCTTTAAAGATCCAACACAAGAAACAATTGAAAGAAAAAAAACAGCAGCATTAAAATCAGTAGCTGGAAGTCACTGATTGACACAGTGATAAACATTCAACAACAATAGTTAGATTACAGGTACTTACATACACACAGATAACAGTTCAGAAAGAGGTGTGTCATGCTATCGAGATAGTCCATCTGAAGTATAACAGTTTTCAATACTAATATAAAAATTATGCCTACTTCACTAATCTATTGCAAGTATCCTGGAAAGCTACTTAACCTCTGTCTGTGTCAGGATACTCATCCATATATGTTATGTAAGTTCATTGAGCGCCCATGCCCATTTGTTAATCAACTCTTTGTGTTTTGATTACCTACCTAGAGCCGATGGTCAATGAATTGCATCATAAATCAAATGTCATGCTCAACACCATTGGACAATAAACAGATCTTCAAAAATGATAACTATGCTAAAATTTCTAGGGAGATGTACATCCATTGTGAATTCATGTACCTAAGGAGATGGTTACTACTTTGTCCACACTGTCTTAGAGAATCACCATCGATTGACAACTTACAGAGATTTCATCTCTGTGTCATATTTGAAAAACTATAGTCTTACAATCCATTGAAAATCCCCTGAACAAGATTTAGCTCCTGGAGACAATGTGGTTCATCAGAGCCAGGTTCAACTGGAACGCAGACATTTATTTTGCTGCTGGCTTCCTACTGGAGAAATGCAAGATGCAGACTTAAGCTCTACATGTCTTTGCTACACACTGACAAAGACTTTCAGGCAGTAATGACGTTAACACAGGATGTCTACTGATTGAATCATATAAATTGAATCTGATAGTAAAATTCATCAAGATAGTCAAACAGTTTCACAGGCATAGACTGGATCTGTGATCTGTCTCTAGTTGGTCTGTGATCCTTCCATGTCTGCACGCTCAAAGGCCAGCGTGCTTTCAGCCTCAACACTTCAGATATGCTGGTTTTGCTGCCATCTCACATGTCTTGGTGGAAGCGATTTCCAAAATTTAGACTGAAAATTAGGATATGGACAGAACTATACAATATTTAAATATTCTGGAGGATAAAATCTCTACCAAGGTGAAGATCAACATCTCAACCTGTTGTTTTCTGGCACTACTTTGCCTCGTTCTTAATTAAGATGAAATAAGCACATAAATGGATAAGATCCAAAAGCAACTGTAATTTCAGTTTGAAGACTGAACCAATTGAAACAAAAAAAAGGGTCATTTGTTTGTAGCCATCATCCTTAGAGAAATGATTAAAAAATCCAGTAATGGAACAAGTTTAAGAAAACAGGATGCCCAGAAACGAAGAACTTTGATTGGTGCAGAATATCCAATTCGGAAAGATTCAAGTTCCACAAAGTGTATGATAAATCCTTCTAGGCTCTGGAGTTACAGTGTCACTGTGGGAAATGATAGTATAATGCATAATTCACATATACTGAAATTTAAAATCCATAGAACTAAGAATAATGTGTACGAACTACAGACATGAACATCATATAGATACACCAAAAAAAAACCATTTCGAAATAAATGCTTTCTACAGAATACTATAAATAACTGGAGGACAAATTCAGCTTTAAAGATCCACACAAGAAAAATTGAAAGAAAACACAGCAGAAAGCCAGACTGGAAGATGATTGATCACGTGATAACATTCAACAACATAGTTAGATTAAGGATACCAAATACAAAGATAACAGTTCGAAAGAGGTGCAGGCTACAGGATAGTCCACAGCAAACAGTTTCAAACACTATTAAAATATCCTGATTCATTTATATAGCCACTGAATTTTCAATCAAGATGGCTCAAATAGAGGCACTGAAAACTTAAAGGAACCAATAGCTTCTAGAATCTAACCTTAGTATTGTTGAGCACGGGAGGAAAGGAAAAAGCTAAATGAGACAAACATAACAGTAAAATGCTTTGTTCTAGAGCAACTGAGTCTATATGCACTAACTTACCTATAGTGCTTTTTCTTTCAGCTAGTTGAAAATTACGTACTTCCCTTTAAAAGCAGAAGGTGCAACACTGTCAGCCTAAGTCAGGTACAATTTTTCAACTGTGGGAGACTATTATATAATTAACCAAGATTTGTCAATCAGTTAAGTCAGACTCAGAATAATCAGAAGTTACTGTACTGAGCTAGAAAACTGCTTAATTACGTACGCACACTAAAAGCCTGCCTAAATTTACCTAGTGTATGTGTAGCACAGGCTAGACAACTAAAATTTACCTAATGTGTACGTCACAACTATAGACATGCTAATGCTTTATGTTTATGTATGAGCATAAACTGCAAACATTATGTTCTGTCATAAAATGCACTAACTGTATCCTATTATGTCTAGTCTTGACAGCCTATTTAACCTAGTTGACTGTGCCTTAGAGCTCATGACAACATTACCTACTTCACCTAGTTCGTCACAGCTATGTCAACTGCTAAATTACCTAGTTATGTCAACGAGCTATGACAAATCAACATTTATAGTTACTGTCTACAGCATAAACTACCTAACATTTACCTAGTTTACTGTCACTAAGCTATGATGACTACCTAACAGTTACCTAGTTTACTGTCACTGAGCTATGACAACTGCCTAACATTTACCTAGTTTACTGTCACTGAGCTATGACAACTGCCTAACATTTACCTAGTTTACTGGAACATCAGGAAAGAAGGTGAGAGGAAGACAATGAAAAGATGGTTAGATGGCATAGAAATCCTTAAAGAGCAAAAATAACAATCACCCAGAACAGTGCAAGACAAAAACAGAAAACCACAGCACTGGGCAACAACCCGGTAGCAGCGTGATGACAAAAGACAAAGAAAGACTCACTGAGCTATGACAACTACCTAATACTTATCCAGTATTTTCTGTGCTCATTTCATTAAAACTGAAATCCAGAAAAACTTCCCACCTCATTTATTGAGAGCAAAACATTAAGTGATTGCATATTTTTACACAAACTCTGTCATCAGAACCAAACATGGACATTCAATATAGCCCACAAATAGAAGCAAACAAATCAACCTAGCTAATCAAAAATCTGGGAAATGAGACATTCAAAAGTCAACACATAAAACATACACAGAAAGTAAAAGAGTGAATCTACAGTAAAATCCACAACCAATATAAGTTTTCCATGTCCAGACTTTGTAGCAACAACAAAATGTGTTGCAATGTGAGCAATAATATAAATATTTGCATATCAGTAGTGAAAAAACAAGAAGTAAAACCGCAGTATCTCATTGATGTAAAACATTAATATCATTGCATGACAGAAAACACTGAACAATTTAGAAAAGAAACCTCTGAAGAGAAAGTAAACACAAAATGGTAAAGACTCAATAAAAGCATAAGAGGTCACTGGCTTATGCTTCAATATAAGTTCTAAATGAAAATTATTTTCATACTGTAGTTTTAGAATAGATCATGTTAAATAAATGAAGAGAAGTTGAAAAGTGCAAAACAAACAGTGCAAAAATGCTGCAAACATAGAAATGAAATAATCAGAATGAGGAGATATTGGCAATAATTTATGAAAAAAACAGTGAAATGTGGTGTAGAACAGTATCAGTCGGGAATCTACATAATACAGAATAACGATAATCATGAAATATAATAATGCCTAGTCAATTATTACTTTCTGAGGAAAGAGCAAACCTAGACTCATGTGTAATTAAATATTAGTTGACAATGACATTCTTCTTCTTTTGTCGTCACACTGCTACCGGGTTGTTGCCCAGTGTCGTGGTTTTTGTTTTTGTCTTGCGCTGTTCTGGTGGCTTGTGTGATTGTTATCTTTGCTCTTTCACAGGATTCTGCTACACCATCTAACCATCCTTTCTGTGGTCTTCCTCTTGCCTTCTTTCCTGATGTTCTGTTGTAGAAGACTCTGTATACTCTGGAGTTTGGATGCATTCTTATTAAGTGGCCAAACCACTTCATTCTTTGTTTCTCTATGTAATTCAAGCATGGTTTTGTCTCAACTTTCTTTCTTATGCTGATGTTAGTGATTCTGTCTTTTCTTGTGTTGTTGGTAACTTTTCGCAGGAATGCATTTCACATATAGTTATTTTTTGTGACTGCGCTTTGCTCATGGTGACAATGACATTGCAATGTATAAAGCAGCTGCAGGTGGAGTGTCTGGTTAAATGGATTAGGGCGTGGGCTCTACTGTGGAAGACCCAGGTTCAATCTCTGGTAAGGCAAAGAAATGTTTTGCTGTCAGGAACATAAAGAAAACATCTTAACCTGAACAGTTTCGCAGCAACTACACTAGCAATGTGGCCATTAAATTCTACAGGCACATGTCCCCCCTTGTCCTACACTGCCATAAAAAGCGGTATTACAGGCAGGAACAAGTTTTTTTTTAATGATGTATCTGCATCCTAAGACTAGAAATATGGAATTAAGTGTTGCTAGAGCAGCATAAGACACTTATAGAGGAAGATTAAGAAACATGCCCAATAAGATTGCCCCATGAATCATTATCATGGGTGCCCATGGACAATTTGTAAATAAAAACTAACACCTATGGGTTTGACAGGAGTGCAGTGAAACTGGCATTATTAAATAATACCCAGTGGCATCTCACCAATTTCTCTGTCCGAAAATATAATTAGACTTCATCACAAAATCTCCAACTCTAGGTTTCTGAGATACAGTAAGTGACCATGAATATCATATCTGAACAGCAGAGATTCTACAATAGATGCCTTAGTCCCATACTCTGTATCACATGGCCAGAAGTGATAATAAATATAGACTTATGAAGAATAAGACAGAAACTAATACAGCTGAAGGTTAATGAGGACAAATTGCATTGCATTAAACACACTCTAAGGAAATTTAAAAAAAAACTTAAACCAAACATGCAATTGACTGAGATTCACATAGGAAGACAAGAGTGAGGAGGTAAAAAAATTCCAGGTGAAGAACAGTAAAGGAGGAGGTAAGAGAGGACAGATCACTGTGCAGAGCAGAAGAAAATACTCGGAATAGAATAATATCGAGAGCAACAGCCCTATGCTTCTCTGGGAACAAGAATGCCTTGTAGAAGTAGTAGCATATCACCATCTTCCATTTATAATCATAAATGAATGACATCAATCTTATGTATGATGAGGGAGAGCACAGTAGCAAACAAGAGACACATGTTACCTAAGTTCACCATCTCTTGATTTTTGCTTACAACCGACCTACTTAAAAGATAAATCTTCACACAAAAGCAATTAGGTTTTCCATTACAGTTTTGTAAGTCTACTACAAGCATTAGACAAATCTGCATAGAAATACACGGTATCTGATATAGTATAGAGCTGCCAAATTTAGTTTTAGTTACTATTAACAAACATGATATAATCTGTTTAGTTTTTAACAATATTTTACTGTTAACAAACATGATATAATCTGTTTAGTTTTAATATTACTGTTCATTAATCTTTGTAAACTTATACAAACTGTAATAGTAACTTAAACATGATATAATCTGTTTGGTTTTTAACATCTTTACTGTTAACAAATATATAACTGTTTGGTTTAACATTTTACTGTTAACAAACATGATATAATCTGTTTGTTTTAACAATATTTATGTTAACAAACATGATATAATCTGTTTGGTTTTTAACAATCTTTTACTGTTAACAAACATGATATAATATGTTTGGTTTTAACAATCTTTTATTAAAAATGATTAACAAAACATGAGTATAATCATGTTTGGTTTTAACTCTTTACTGTTAACAAACAGATATAATCTGTTTGGTTTTAACAATCTTTACTGTTAACACAAACTTTTTGGAAATTTTTTAATCTGTTTTGGGTTTTAACAATCTTTTACTGTTAACAAACATGATATAATCTGTTTGGTTTTTAACAATCTTTACTGTTAACAAACATGATATAATCTTTGGTTAACAATCTTAATCTCCTCTTATAGACAAAGGAATACACCTTAGCCCTTAGATTGAACGTAAACGTTGCATATACCGAGCTCCCGATATATCGGTCTGAGAACATGTTTTCATTATTTTTTGGTATTTGAAATTAAATTGTATACAAATGTGGTGTAACACACAACCCACATGTTCTACATGATTTTGCAAGATGACGGACGCTGTTGTGTAATTTTTTGGTACTGATATGGTAATTTATTAAATATTTTCATGTTGAAAAGGTGTTCTAAATTTTTCGGAAATTCTTCTTCTTCTTCTTCTTTTGTCATCACACTGCTACCGGGTTGTTGCCCAGTGTTGTGGTTTTCTGTTTTTGTCGGAAATAGTCATTCTAAAAGTATAACAACAGAGCAAGCTGCTGAATTTGTTTTGAATGAATCTGAAGATGAATTAGGCTTATAATGTGATTATTCTGATAAGGATATAGAAAGTGAGATAGATGATCATTTAGACGATGAAGAATTGTTTTAATCAATTGATATTCAAGATATATGTTCAAAATGGAGAAAATCTACATATGAGGGAGAATTCGCGGCCATACCCACATATTAAATCAAAAAAATTGTTAAGTTAGTATTCTGCAAATAGATAATAAGCAGGAATAACGGGGGTGATGGGTAGGTCAATAACAAATTTTAGAACACTTGACTGTGCTAAATTATCGTGTTTTAATATAACTCTGATATGGGCTGTTTTTGCTCAGGAGCTCTGGGGAAGAGATTTTTACGTTACAGGTGGCCAGGGTTCAAAGGGTTAAAACTTCTGTCTTCCGGCTGTTAACATCAGGTGTTATGTAGATACAGTGATGTTTTCAAGATTTTCAAATAGGAGCATGGAGGTTAAATCTCATTTGATTATATTTCTGCAACTGCAAGGATTCTATATTTATTTGTTCACTCTTCCACATGCCCTATATTCAGATGTTCTTGATGACTGTTGACCTATTTAGACTTTGACCAAGATTCCAAAACAACTCTTACTCTAAGTTTTTATTGATTTCAAGCAAGATTTGATTCTCACTTTTTTTCATGAAATATGTTTTCTGCATTTCTGTTTCAATTATGTTGCTAGTTATTTATCTTATATATTTCAAGTTGAAAATTCGGTCAGTAACCATGTGCTCTCCTATCTCTTACTTACAAATGAAGATATCTGCAATACACAAACTCTGTAGCACTGGTGAGGGTCCCCGGAGAGTGGATGTGGACTGAACATTAAAACTCAGTCCAGAATATTGTTTTTAAAATTTATATTAATTCAACACGAGAAAACTCATGCACAACAAGATGACAGATCATAATGGCTACTAACATTATAATATAAATTGTATGGAGATAGGTGTGCTTAAAGAAACTAATTGCAGAAGTTAAGGTCTTTAGTTTAATTAAAATTCAAAAAGTTATAAATAGCATTTTATAGCAAGGACAACAGCAATTTAAAGGAAGTTTCCCAGCTCCCCCCCAAAATATTTTGTTATTTACAGATTGATAAAGCATATAAAATAAATATTGGTAACAAATATCTAGACAAATGTTTACTAATACAATAGGTACATACCCATGAATACGCTTTATCTAATATCCTTTCATGCATTTGAACAACCTTAATAGCAAATACGCACTGAGATGTACACTTCGACTCTACTGCTAAGATTGTGTGCACAATTAATGCAACATTCAAGAGATGTTATATCTTGATTTAAGTAATAAGTCCCATATATTCTGGTCTAGTTTTCTCAATTACGGCACTGCATCTCCACATGACCACTAATTAAACTGCAGCAGCTAGTAGCTATACAAAGTAATGAACTTGTAAGTATCTGAGATGAGAGTGCTTCAAGGTAAATATTGTAATAAGTGTTCACAGACATCATATATGATATCTGAGTAGATTATATTCCCATGTGACTGTAACTATACCTTGGTCTTTTTATTGTACATCATGTCACTTCAAACGTGTCATCACATTGTAAGTGTGCTTGAAATAGTTGGATGCAATAACACCGTAAATCAACTTTTCAGACCTCTATCTAGTTCAACTATTAATTTATTTAGAAAATCTTTCTTTCTCTCTCTTGCACCTCTCTAACCCTGGTTGGAGAACAGCCACTAAACCAACTCATCCTATGCCTTCTTATCTTAAGATATCTTGACTTTATGCAATTCTCTCAGCAGGTGGCAAGCCATTTCTGTGGATTTGTACGAAGCCATATGGGTGCAATAAAGTCAATCCTTCGTCTTTAAATCTTAATACATATACATTAAACTTCCTTTACAAATTTTCAGTGTACACTCTATTCCATATTCATTTGAAAATGAAAATCATGGCATATCCTTCACAGGACTTTGCCACCAACCACAGTAAACGAATTGTCGATTTTCTAAGCACCACTTATATGTTCAGTAGTTTGCAATTGCTTTCTGAACTGCATCAGCATATAATCAATTATTTTTACGGAGACGTTCATATATTAGAATACAGACTCCCCCAAAAAAATATATACTACATTAAGAATGCATTCAATAAAGAATGGATTGAGAACCAATTGTTTGTATGGGTTTTTTTTTTACTTTTCTAAAAATATTGAAAAATATAAAAAAAACATACATATAATAAAGGTTCTAAAGGCAAAGGATTAACATCAGTGCACCGGGTTTCACCATATGGCTCTGTCCCTCTCTGCAGAAATAGCATGCGACCTGCTATGACTTGCACAAAGCATGAAAATAGCTCTAGCAAAATAATCATAAAGATTTCCATACATAAATAAATATATATTTTACAGATTTGCTAGTGACAGAAAAAGACATAGTAAATTAAGCTGACATAACACATCATCTGGGTTTTTCTAGATGTGCATATAAGTTCAATTATTAAAATAGAAATATAATTTAATTTAGAATAAATATTGTTTTAATCTTAGTTAAACATACTTTAGCTTAGATTAAAATAATGCGTAAGTATCAAATCCATATAGTAGTGCTACACATAATTATACTCACACTTCCCTTACACCTAACACACTAGTAACTCAACAAGTACCTGAATACTAAGAGTGGTATTTAAATTGTAATCGTTGAGCCTTTAAGACTTCACTGTTAAAAATATTATACAAAAGGCTCTAATTTGTAAGCTACCTATTGTATATAATTAATGTACACTTATAACATAAATGTTTTATAATTTATATGAAAGTAGAAACTTAATGTCAGGAGTCCATAATTTTTTTTTCTTCTATTTCAATTACTATTATACTTATAATTACTATTTCAATTTGTATCTGAGATATGTCATGTAAATTAAACAAAAGTAAAACAGTCTGATTATTAAATGGCTAGGTTAGGGTAAAAAAGCAGCAGCTGATAAACACATTTCTTATTTTGTGCAATTAGTGAAAATATTTACGGATCTAACACCGTATTCCTCACTAGATATATCGATTTGTTGTATCGGTATATTTGTTTTGTTTCTTTCTTTTGAGACTGAGAAGTTTAATCATCAGATCAAAAAGGGGGAAGTTAATTTTGAAAAGGCATGATTAATTAGACAATCATCATCACAATGACATTATTTATACATGATTTCATTAGATAGAGAAAATAAACTTTAAAGATTAAAACATCCTTCTCCAATTTTGTTCAATTGAAATTCTAGTAATTCAACTATTACTAATGCTGAAAGTCAAATACAAAATATAATACCTTTAATTATATCGAAGCTGAATCATTTGATTTTGAACATCAACATGAAGCATTGATTGATTTTGATGAAGTAGGAGGGTTCTCTCAATCTCTGACGTCCTAGAATTTAAACTTCACAGAAATGTTCTCTTACGCTTAGTCTTAGTCCTCTTTCGCATTGTCGTTATGCTATCTCTGGTGTCTTGGTTCTGCTAGTTTAACTACATTTTATCGCATTATCAAGATAGGTTTGATTCGCAATCATTTTCCTCATCAGGCTGCCAAGCGTCAATGATGTTTCTGATTCTGTTTACATGTTTTCAATGACATTTTTGTTTATCAATGTCTATTAAGTGTTCGCCGTTCACAATTGTGTTGCCAGGTATTGGCTGAAAGTGTCAAATCTATCTACTTTGAGAACAATATTTACTTTCCGTTTCTTTTAAAAGTATAATTATTATAATTTCTTTATTAGTTGCGTACAGTTAATATTCAAGAAAGTAGCAGCCCACTATTAGAGAGAGAAAAGAGAAAGTTACACCAGAAATAAAGTTAATTTCAGTTTCAAATTGCAATATCTTCAGTGCACTACGGAAATGTTTGTGTTCCGATCTCCTTCGCAATAACCCCAACAGCGACCAGCTACTATAAAAATGTTTTTTGGCCTACACACTCTGATATAACCAATAAAAGGTTCGCCTTATGGTGAAAAAGGCGTGCCTCGGCTTAAAGAGGCTTTAATCCCCTACTTAACAAACAAAAAAAAACCTACTCATACCCGTGGTGCTGTTCTTTTCTTCTCATCTTCCACCCTTTACTTCTTTTATTGGCTTCATAGCTAGTTATTTACGACCGCTCCGCAAACATGGAAGGATCCTAAACTGCTCAGCAGCTACCGCATACTCACCTTGCAATGGGTAATGTGTGACTTAGAGAATGACCACATCCTCCCTGACACTTTGGGTAGCTACCGGCCAATGAAAGGGGCATGGGACAATGCTGGCACGTTTGCATATGATGTTTATGAAGGCTTCCAATCCAAGCAAGAGACTGTTGCTGTGGCCATCGACTTGGAGGATGCTTATAACAAAGTGAATTTTTCAATAATGGGGCGCTCTTTGATTAAATGTGAAGTTAATCCTGGCTGGTGAACTGGATAGCTGCTTCTTTAATGGAGAGAACCGTTGCACTTCGTTTAGGAACATGGACATCGGATCCTGCACGTATATGCCCTGGATTACTCCAGGGTTCTCCTCTATCACCCGTGTTGTTTAATATTTACACAGCAAATGTAGCTAAAATTCAGCCAAACGGATTGGGTCGGACATTGCCATTTGCAGATGATATCTTAATATATAGGACTGGGTCAGATAGACGAGAGATGGTTGACGACATTCAGAAAACATTGCATACCATCTCGGGTTGGTGTAGAGAGTCTCGCTCTCAGGTCAATCCTGAAAAAGCGCGTATGTTGTGGTGCTCGTTGAATAATCAAATAGTCAAGGCTGACCTACCCCGTGTAACCTTTGATGAACATATCATCGAGCGCAGAGACAGGCTGCGCTATCTTGGAATAACCTTTGATCGTAGTCTATCTTTCAAACACAATATTGAACAGACGATACAACAGTGCAAGCGTGGTCTTGCGGCTCTCAAAGTTATGGTGGCCGCACACCTTGAGCAGAGACTAATTGCCCTTTTGTTCGATCGACTAGTTATGTCAGTGGTAGATTACGGACTCGGAATTCTTACGATATCAAGATCACAATGTGAACGACTCGAACGGGTTCAGAATGAAGGTATGTGTATAGTCCTGGGCTGCACTAGAGATACCCCTATTGTGAAGATGAGGCATATGCTTGGCCTTCCGTCACTACACTCCCGTCATGCAATCGCCCAAACCAAAGCATATACACGGGTTACTGCGGATAAGAGACATCCACTACACAAGAACACTAATGATGCTAAGGGCACGAGAATCAAGCGTGGCATGTCGTTGATGGCCCAGACTGAGAGAACAATTGGCCAGGTGACTACGGTTGCGACCCTACCAAAAGGAGAAGAATGGATCCCAACAGATGGTAGCCTGACCAACTATCTCAACGTTATTATTAATCTTGAAAGAGAGGTAGAGATTGGGGCAACATGAAGGCTGATCTCGCAGTTAAGCAGATGATAGAAGATAATGCAAGGGATGATGATGTTGTTGTATATACCGATGGGTCGGTTCAACGTGGTGAGAGGTCCGACTGGGGTTTCTTGGCTAATGTGCATGTTAGGGTTGTTGCAGAGCGAAGTGGGGCATACAGGACAACTACTTCTCATATGAGGATGGAGATTGAGGTCGTTACCGTTGCCCTCCATTGGATCTCTGGGACTTCATTTACTGGGGCAGTTGTTGTATCTGACTCTCAGTCGATGCTTCACAAGATCCTGAAGGGCAGGTTTCAGTATGAGTGGATGTCGTCTATAGAAGATTCTAACCTTCAGCGGCTTACGTGGATATACTGTCCTGGACATGCGGGTGTTTACGGTAATGAGAGAGCAGACAGGCTTGCATCAACAGCATCGATTGTTGGGGAGTTGAAGATGGATAAGGGGATATTCTTCGGTCTCTTCGCGACTGTCTGTTGGATGAGGACACTAAAGTCGATGTTGAATCGATCAAGCGATTTAGGCAGTTTGGAGTTACTCGTTGTTCAAGTCGAACTGGATGCCTGAGAGGCAGAGTGAGAGGTGTGTTTAATCAGCGACCCACAGGAACCATTAGTATTCATACTCTTCGATATTTGTTGGGGAGACTGAGCACCTATGGGTCTGCCCTGAGTGCAATGATGTCAGTTTAGTAAACAATAACAAATAACCAATAACTTATTTTTAGAAGGGTTTGCGGGAATTGAATGTAGTGATCTTGTGTGTGCTTGCTATAGGCACTTTATAGGCTGTTATTCACTTTGTTACGGCAGTTCTTGATGCCGTTTCACCATCTTTTGCGTGGTCTTCCTCTTGCTCTGTACCCGTTATACTTTTTTTCAGTGTGGCTTTCTGTGGTAGTCGATACCAGGGCATTCTTGTTAGGTGTTCAAACAATTTAAGCTGTTGTTCTTCTATGAATTGCATGATTGGTTTCACATCCAGTCTTCTGGTTTCTTCATTTTTAATTTTCTCTCTTATTGTCACTCATGCAGCTCTTCTAATGAACCTCATCTCTTCATGATTTCCCCCTCATTAGCTGCTGTCATTGGCCATGTTTGTCACTGGTAACATAGTGTTGGTCCAAGTTCCTATAAGATTTTTGCTGGGGTCTCATTGGCATAGAGGTATGGTGCTCGTCTCTCGTGTCAAAGGTACTAGGTTCACCCCCTTGTAGAGCCATCTGGATATTTTCCCAGAGATCCTGATCTCAGTGTAGGTGAGATCGAGTTCCTAGTCCTATCGGAGACAGACGATAAAATGTAGGTCCCGTCTTCAATTTGAGCAGGAAAAAGAACCAGTGGCAGTTCAAAGTCGAGAAGAATAGGCTGGAAAGCAGCTACCCGGACAACATTTATTATAAAAGATTAAAACAAAAATCCGGCAAAAATATCTTCATCATCTTCAAAATTACGTCAGGGACCATAGCCGGTGCTGCGGGAGCGTGCACTGCAGCTGAGATCTTCCTGTGTAAGAAAGAGATCGGAGCACAGATGGTTACTCACCGAAGTACAATGATGATGGTCCAATCAATCAATTAATTAACGACACAAACATCACACATAATGGAGAGATAAAATTAATAACACGTACTTTTGTGTGAAACGTACACATTATCTAATATACTCGTACAATCAAACTATTCTGCAGAAGTAGTGCATGTGAACTACGTCGTGCACGATGTGATATTTTGGGACTTACGTGCGGATAAGAAATTTTGATATGGGACAATCAGATCTATTATCATATCGTTGTTCATATTTACTACAACTTATTGAAGTGAAGTCGAAATTTCACGTGGCTGGACATTCTATAGACCAGCGTATCCCAAACTGGGCAGTACCACCCCCAGTGGGCGCTGGAGCGTTCAGGGGGCGATAGTGGGTTGAGAAGAATAAGGTGGGTGTTCAGGCGATTGGGGGTTGGTGGCTCCTTAAAGAAGAAATTAATAATAAATATTTTCAAATAAATTATATTTTGCTGTTATAATGTGGAAAGGGAGGAGGCGTTAGAAAGTTTATGTTGGGCAAATTGGGCGTTGAGTGGAAAAAGTTTGGGAATCTGTGCTATAGACTGTAAACTTTGTCTTAAAGAAAACTTAAGTAGCTACGCCGATCACGTTAAATATTGTTTTCCAACATAGTAGCAAATCTAATCAACTCTTATGTTATAAATGTAAGAATGTCTTACTGATGTACGTGCATGTAAACATTAATATCTTCTTTTCTTATTTTCTCTAATCCTGTTTGGCCTCACAGCGTCAGGATAAGAAGAGATTTCTAGAACAGACTTCTGTATGCTCTTCATAAACAGTGTTTTTCTTCGCCTCTGTTATCTCTGATGTCCAACATTGTTATAAATGTAAAAATGTTCTACAGATGTACGTACGTGTAAAGGTTAATATAAATGTAGAAACTATTAAAAAAATTAATAGAGTTGCTACGTCGCTTAATATTTGTTTTAATATGCCATCTGTTCATAAAAATACACTACTTCATTGCGCAGGTATGCATACTAATAACTTTGAACGTTATCGCAGCCATCAGTTTCAGCAATGAAATTACACGTTCACAAATCATATTGAATAGAGAAATACCCGTTTACATTGCAATCTTCGTTGTCTACTTCTTCTTTTCCCTAATTCTGTGTTGCCCCGAAGCGTCAGGACAAAATGTGATCTCTAGAATGTCTGTGTGTTTCCTACAATGTGTTTGTTATTTATGTAGTTCACACTTGGCCGAATAATGTCATTTGTTGTTTCTGGATGGAATTCAGTACAGATGTTGTACCCATTTTTTTTCTTGATGTATTCATTCCTAAGTTGGCCTTTTCTTGATACTCCCAATCAGTGGCGGCTCGTCATTAAGGGCCAGTGGGGCAGGGCCCCACCAAAAATAAGGTGTAACGTGTATTTGTTATTTTATAAATTAAAATATAACCTAACCGAAACCATGATTTTCCCGAAAATTTATGTCTGACCCCACCAACAAAAATGATCAAGAGCCGCCTCTGCTCCCAATACTTTTCGTAGACACTTCATCTCTGTCGTGACTAGTTTTCCTTCTTTCGTGTGATCTCAACATCCAAGTTTGACGCTGATAGAATAATATTATCGGGAGAAAGATTGTGTTGTGTTCTGTTGTGTCAACATTATTGGTTTATAGATGATGAAGAATTACTAAAATGTGAGTTTATGATACTTGCAAATGATTTTACTCTAGTGGAAGAGCTGAATAAGATTTATGAATTATCATCATTTTAATCCAAGTCGGTGATCGAAGTAAAATAAAACTTAAATATGTAAAGAAAGAAAACAAAACAACATCTGTTAATGAAACATATGTGGGTATGACTAAGTAAGCATACTTAGTGTAACAAACAATAAATAAACACATGTCTTTGCTTGATACATTTATTTTATTTCGTAAACTATTTTATTTTCCGTTTTAATATTTTGCTATTATCAGGCTGAACATAATTATGTTGTGTTTATAATTAATTTCATTGTAAGAGGCTTGTTGTAATAAAACTTGAAATGCACCCATTTACCACATACATTACCACTTTAGTTAATGATTAAGCCATTTATAATTATTATGATAAAGGTTACGACAATGTAATTTAGCATTCAATGTCGGCAAATACAATCAAGTACTTGAATGACATCAAAATGGCACTCATAGTGATACGATTTTCCAAAGTTTTGAATATACATCAATCAATAAAATGTCATGTCTGCTGGCGTAGGCAATGATGTTTCTCCCAAACCTTCTCTCTCTCTCTCTCTCTTGTGCGGTTAATCAGTTCTGACACCGCACGTGCGCGCACTCGCGCACACGCGTACACACGCACGCACTCACGCAACCACGCACGCACACACGCACACACACACATACATAAATAAATCAATATATATATTGATTTATATATATATCCATTATTATCTATTGCATGGAGAGAAAATGCCTTCACTACACAGAACATCCCAAAGCACGGAATTCGGAAGCTTACAGATCTGATGTGGTCAGAGAGTATCAAATGCAATATAAACCTGCTGCCTTGCAGGTCAGCTGGGGACAGTCAAAGGCTAACGGAGAGCGAACCCAGTAAACGTTGGTTGCAATCGGACACGTCACCGAAGGAAAAGCACCAGAGCTCCAAATGGTACTGAAGATGTGACGTAAAACAAACGTTCTTGGCAAAGGCTGTTTATATATCACAATAAGAATGATCAAACTGGCAGAAAAGAACGAGAGAGAGAGAGAGAGAGAGAGACATCCGATATGGAGAAAATCAGGGTAAGACCTCGGTAAAACTGAATAAACGGATGGTATGGTCGAAGGCAGGTATATGATGGTTTTACATTAACAAGAACACATATTTTATCAGATATGGAAAATAATACAAATCAACGTTTCGGCCATAAGTCTTTGACAAGACATACAGACACGAAATACTAAACTACAAACTAAAATTTACATATTAAATAGAAGATAAAAGAAATCCGTAACTGAATCACATGTATAAGGCTATCAAAGTATATCCTGATATACGATCAAATCTTGTCCAGTGACTGGATAATAAAGAAAATAGGACAGTATCAACACATAAAGCCACTCGTTGATATCAAAGATAACAATATTGTTATTGATCTATCATGCAATGTGGAAATGAATACAATAAATAGACGCGGTAAGAATTTCTCATTGATAGCAACCTCAGAACACTTGACTATGGAGTTACGAAGTCATACTGAGACGATTGATGATATAAAGCATGCCATGAGAAAGCAACAACACATCGCAATACCACCATGACGTTCTACGCATTGTCTCTCAAGACTAACAGGGTAACATCATATATATATATAAATATATATATAGTTCGTGCGCGTATACACATATACACAGACCAGACATAACGTTTGAAACGCTTTCATTGTTATCAGTAGGGTTCTATCTTCTTACAAATCCAACAGTCAAGAGAACATATAGTTGTCACGAACAACGCCGTGTATCAATTATTAGAGGACGGAAACAATAAGGTAGTATCACATTTAGGGAAATACAGTTAAACCAGCTGTTGACCAAAGCTTCGCATGAATAAAATAAAATATTGCCGATTTTGACGTTGTCACTATCTCAGCTTTGTATGGTTAGGAGTGTCTGCGAATTTTATATTCACACTGAATTGAAGACAAGAATGAATGGTCCTTGCATTACTTGTTAGAAAATTCGTGCTCTACTGCAAACTTTGGAAGTCAAGATATGTTTCTTCATTTTAGTTTCCAGCACAAATGAGATAATTGTTCTACTGGCTTGTCAACATGTTCTTGGTCTACGTTGTAGGAGAATTAACGTAAAGCGGTAGACATTCACAGTTACAATCGAATACAAGAAGGAGTTAGTTTTATTTTCCGCACATGATATTCCACAAGATGAGGAAGTTAATTGGTCCACCTTCCTCCTGCATACTCAGTTAGACGTTCACAGTTACAATCGAACACAACAAAGGGTTTAGTTTTATTTTCCGCACATAACGTTCATAAAAGAACAACAGATTAAATGATTTGGACACCTGACAAGAATGCCCTGGTATCGTCTACAAGAGAGTCACAGAGAAAAAGTATAAGTACAAAGCAAGAGGAAGACCACGAAAAAGATGGAGCGACGGCATCAAGAATAGCCTTACAAACATGAATATCAGCTTACAAAGTGCCTTAAAACAAGCACACAAAGATCACTACGTTTCACCTCAACACTTCTATAAGAAGTAAATGGTGGAAGAAGAAGAAGAACGTTCCACAAGGAGGAAGTTAATTGGCCCACCTTCCTCCTGCATGTCTAGTGACAAAATATGAAATTATAAACACGTATATTTTACGGTCTGCAAAGGTTACGGGACATTATACACGTAACGAAAATTCAAATGACAAACGGATTGTAAGTTTTGACTACCGTGTCGTACTCTAAGTACTATAGACACCTGTCGTAATGTAAAACTGACACTGGTTCCCTTTCAGACACTTTTCGTAAAATGAAACCTTATTCTGTTTCCCTATTCTCATATTTCTTCAGTATGTTTCTTCAAAGAAACTTTATCATACAATTCAAACAATCAATATCCTGCAGGTATATAATGTGAGGAGGAGATTTAGAACAGTTGATGATAACGGATAAAATTCAGGAAGGAGAGATTGTGGAAGACATGGTAGAGATGGTCTCTCTCCTCGCGATCCCGGCCTAGACTGATGAACCAACTTTTATCATGAATTTTACCGTTGCTTTTAGTGACTCCGTCCCCCCGTACAGCATTCCGCGAAGCTCAGTGTTATCGGGTCAAGTTTCTTTTCTCAGGGCTGCGAACCGCTGGCAGTCTTGCAGTATGTGCTCTACTGTCATTTCCGGCTTTTCGCAGTGGCACAGGCTAGTTGTGCCAATTTTAGACTTGTTAAACATGTGAGCTCGGAGTCTGTTGTGGCCGGTACGGAGGCGGAATATGGCAACTTGTTCACTCCGGGACAGACCATGGTACCCAGCACTGCTGTTTTGTTCCGGGTGGTCCTTTGACCATTTTTTATTGTACTGCCAGCCAATGGTTATCATTGGCCTCTATAGCTGATCTCGTGATCAGTCTGCAGTAATGCCGACCTGCTTTCGCTAGCCTGTCGGCTTCCTCGTTGCCGCTTATGTTGCAGTGTGATGGTATCCACTGTATCTCCGTGCGTTTAAGTGAGCTTACTAGTATACCAAGGATCGCTTTCAGTTGAGTGTGTTCAGTTTTGGCTGCGCTTTGTAGGGCTGTGATGACCGATAGATCATCGGTGAATATCACGACTTTGTTTGCGCGAGGCGCTTCTTTTCTCTAGGATCATTTGGGCTGCTGTTCTTAGCGCCTCTGCCAGTTAGTTGTCTGAGAACTTGCCTGTGGCAATCGATTTTGTGACCTTCTCTTTCTTTGAGAGTTTAAGCACTATTCCTCCTCCGCCATCTCTGATTGCGTCCACTGCCGATCCATCGGTATACATGTGCATCCACTCATTTTCAGGGTACTCAGCCTCTATGAATTTTTCGGTATCCGCTCTTCTTTCGAAGTTTTCTTGCTGCCCTTTCTTCAGTATACCTGTGATTGATTCCCTTAGTTCCGGCATTTTAGTTTTCCACGGCGGGCACTTATCGGTTGCTTGGATTGATTTGACTTTACATTTTGCTAGGACCGGATGGTCTGCGGTAGAGATGGTCTAACATCGTAGTTCGACAAAAGATCTACGTCAGAACTGAGTAACTGCACCAAGGAGAGACCGTTGGGAAGAGACATAATCGCCTACGCCGGCAGGCATGTTACTTAATTGATTGATATTTATGTCTCATGGCGTCTGTGGCCTAGGGGTTAGTGACTCGGTCTATTAACCCCGACGTTCTGAGTTCGAATCACGCTGCGGACAGTTTGCTTGGAAATTGTTTCCGTTGATTTTAACAAAGGACGATGGCGCCACCCGTTCAGAAAGCAATGGCAAACTACTGAACGTATAAGTGGTTGCCTAGAAAATCAACGACTTGTTTACTGTGGTTGATGGCTACGTCCTTTAGGATATGCCACGATTTTCAAAGTCATTTTTTCAAGTAATAGCTAGCTGCTTGCATATATTATATATGATGTCATCACTAGATTCGTTGTGCATACTAGTGTGCTCTCCCTTTAGTTACTAAGACCATATCTATCAAGTTATCGTTCATAGCCGTGTGTAGAAGTAGTACCTCTTTTTTCGATCCAGAAGCACTTGAGCTTTTCAACTCTTCGGCTCGGTGCCATGGACATCGTAACCCTTCGGTTCGGTGCCACGAACACCGTGAATCTGGGGAACCTGTGGCTTTTCTGCCAGCCCGCGGAATTGAACCCGCACACACAGAAGGCTAGTCACCTGCAGTCTAACGCGCTATGAACACGCTGGGCAGGCGGGCAAGTTCCTCTTTAAGACTACAAAGTAATAATGATGTGTAGTGTGTCACATAATTATCTGATATGTATAACGGAAAATTTATCGCATGTATACGATACAAATTATCATAATCTGTCCTTTCCAGGACGATGATATTGAACCTTGTGATATACGTACGGCTAAATACATATTCTATAACTGATTATGAATTATCCACATGAAGTTCCCTTTTTTATGCTAATAATAGCACGTCCAGAAACAAAATAAAACAAAATGTGTTCTTAGATTGAAAGTTGCGTGCATTAGCTTATAGTGAAACACGTATAAACAAAGTACTATAGTTTTACAAAATACAGAAACAGTGACGATAAACAGCAACGTTTCGACCAACAAGGCCTTTATCAAGCAAACGAACAAACAGGAGTGACAAATTAAAATGAAACACAAATGGACGACCAAATACCAACGTATCTAAGGAAAATCTGGAATAAAAACGAATAACGAAATAAATGTAACACAAAAACACATAAAAACTAGAAATAGAACGGAAAAGAAATAATGAAACATCTAGTAAATATATAACTTGAATACATGCAACATATACCCATATAGATTATAAAGCATGGGAAGAGAAAGTACTAAGAAGCATAAGAATGTAATACATGCAACATATACCCATATAGATTACAAAGCATGGGAAGAGAAAGTACTAAGAAGCATAAGAATGTAATACGTTGAGCCCGCGTGGTCGCAAGGTAGCATACAAAGAAATCAACCGATTCTCCAGAGCAAATCGACTACGATCATCAGAGGAACATGATCGGATGGCTGTGACCTGGACATCGCAAGCTCCTGAATGGCTAGTATCATTGAAATGGGTAGCTACAGGGTCACAGAGCATTGGCGTATATCGCGCAAGTGTTGGGCGAATCGGTCACTGAGTCTCCTGCCGGTTTCCCAATATAGGCCTTGTTGCACCGCTTGCAGATAATGGCATAGATAATATTACGGACTCGCACGTGAAACTGTCTTCAACAACGAACGTGGCTTTTGGAAAAGACACCGTGCGGGTCTGTATTACATAAGCACAAGTGTTGCAGCGCCGACGGCCACACTGGATGGTGCCAAAATGACTCTGGATATTAGGCTTGAGGCGACTGTGAACCAACATATCCTAAGGCTTCTGTCCCGTCTGTACGCCACCAAAGGATAGTGTTGGAAGATTGAACGTGTCTCAGGATCAGACTGAAGAATGGAGAGATGACGGAATAAGACTTTCTTCACAAGGGAACTATGAGGGTGGAAAGTTAAGACAAATTTCACCCTGTCAGAATTGGAAGTTCTATGCTGGTTAGAGAGAGCCTCCTGGCGAGAAATTTGCTGAACGCGCCGCATAGCAGAAGCAAGCACCTTATCCGGGTATAAGCGCTTACGAAAGAAATCCAGCATCTCGTGAGCTCTATCGAGGAAATCGTCGTCCTCGCTACAGAGACGACGAAGGTGCAAGAGTTGAGAGAATGGTAAAGAATCACGACAAGCCTGGGAATGGGAAGAGGTATAAAGAAGAAAACTATGTGCATCAGTAGGCTTGTAGTATTTTTTTTAAAATGCATTAGCTTACAGAAGCTTGAATCTCCTATAAAACCATAACACAAATACATAAATAAACAGACAAAAAGTAACGTCAATGTGGATGTCGGTCTATATGTGTGGCTATTATGTTGTATTATAATAACGATTGACATTTTCAATTCAAATGTTGTATCAATCCTAACATATGCCAGCGATAGTTGGAAAATTACTGAAGCTATAGAAAGCAAGTTGAATGCATTTTAAAATAGATGTCTGCGAGAAATAATGAACGTAAAATGAAACGAATTCAGGAGAAGTGTTGAAATCAGAGAAATGTCTGGTCAACTACTAGTAACAACTGTTATAAGAAGGAGAAGATGGAGATATGTTGGGCGTACCTTGATAAGAAATGATCAAAGAATACCAAAGCAGGCATTGAAATGGGAGGCAAAGTGTTCAAGAAAGAGAGGGCGCCCTAGGGAAACCCTGAGACGAACTTTGCTGAGAGAGGCAAGCAATGGAAGAGATTGAGATTGATGTCATTATCTTAGCTTTGTATGGTTAGGAGTGTCTGCGAATTTAATATTCACACTGAACTGAAATCAACAATGACCGCCCAGGACAGAGAGGTATGGGGAAATTAATTACAGGCCCTATATAACGTATAACAGTACATATATTATATTGTATAACTATTATTAATATTTTTAAAAATGTCATGCCTATTGGCCTAAATTCAATTATACTTAACTGGATTAGTCCACGAATGGACGGTGTTCATTTCATGGTACAGTAGATTTCTATTAAATTTCCACCGGATCTACTGTGTAAGTACTTTAACGTTGACACTGTCTGCGCGCTCACAACCTGACTGTTCAGTGCATAAACGTCGATTCTATTCGGTCAAATAGTTCTAATTTAATAAATGTCCCGCCACCACATTCAACTTTTCTATGTTCAAAAGGAAAAATTATACTTCAGATTGCGAACAGTAGAAAGTATATGCATATTTAAATAGTAATTACAGTTACCTCACTCGTCCTTCTAGTGCTTCTGAGAATGTGTAACACCTCTCTCTCTCTCTCTCTCTCTCTCTCTCTCTCTCAATGGCGGCTCGTCATTAAGGGCCAGTGGCCGGCCCTACTAAAAATAATGTATAACGTGTATTTATTATTTTATAAGTTAAAATATAGAAATCAAAACCATGATTTATCCGGAAAAAATGTCTGGCCCCACCAACAAAAATGATCTCGAGCCGCCACTGCTCTCTCTCATTCATTATAAAAATATTTTCAAAAGAATATCATATTTCAGATCATAAACAATTTGAAGTTTGTAAATCTAAATACTAATCTTAGTCGCTGACACATCATTCAGTGCAGTGGAGCATGAATAACAAACACACGTGATGTTTTCTTGACCAAAATAACTCTGTCTTTTATTCTTTCTTTCTTTCTTTCTCGAAACCTGTATGCCTCACAGCGTCAGGTCAGGAAGAGATTTCTAAAACGGGCCCTAGTATGCGCTTCGTAGATAGTCTCTTTCGTCGCCTCTGTTATCTCTGAGGTCCATCTTTTGCGTGGCCGGCCTTTTGCTTTGTACCCATTGTATCGGAGCAGCATTGCTCTTTGGGGTGCACTGTCTGATGGTAATCTGCTTACGTGACCGAACCATTTAATTTGTTGTTTCTTGATGAAGTCTAGTACTGATGTTGTACCCACTTTTTCCTGATGTCTTCATTTCTCAACCGGTCTCTTCTTGTTACACCCAGCATTCTGCGTAGACACTTTTATTGAATGAATATATACGACAATTTCACGTCATAAATAATTCCCTATTTAGAATATTAGTTCCCCGAAAAGCTTTTAAAAAAAATTTATCTACTATCATATCTAATCGTCCTTCGCAAGGAAATGCATTATTTAGTTTTAGTAGTAAATGTATTTAATGAAGGAATACAGGGCCCATAAGTTTATAGTTGGCCCTGGTTTGTTACACATACAAAAAAAACAAAAAACAAAACTAGCATGGAGGTGATAAGTTCGTCATTTATTATTGGAAGTCTGATTTATTATTGGAGTCTGATTTATTATTGGGAGTCTGATTTATTATTGGAAGTCTGATTTATTATTGGAAGTCTGATTTATTATTGGGAGTCTGATTATTATTGGGAGTCTGATTTATTATTGGGAGTCTGATTTATTATTGGAAGTCTGATTTATTATTGGAAGTCTGATTTATTATTGGGAGTCTGATTTATTATTGGAAGTCTGATTTATTATTGGAAGTCTGATTTATTATTGGAAGTCTGATTTATTATTGGAAGTCTGATTTATTATTGGAAGTCTGATTTATTATTGGAAGTCTGATTTATTATTGGAAGTCTGATTTATTATTGGAAGTCTGATTTATTATTGGAAGTCTGATTTATTATTGGGAGTCTGATTTATTATTGGGAGTCTGATTTATTATTGGGAGTCTGATTTGTTCGGGCAGGTCATTTTGACTACTACCGTGGTAGGGAACTGTAATGTATATGGAGTTATTAGTGCGTTTTTTTAATTTTAGCTGACTTCATTTGTTTACTGTTGTCATTGTTATATTATTACATCTAAACTATTGTTTATTTAGAAAATAAATTGCTATTATTTCATATAAAAGATAGTGAGAACAAACTGTCGTTGCTACTAACTCTGGAGCAAGCAAGACATATAAAGCTGACCATGAGACAATCATGCATAAAGTAAATTAATGCATACTACTTTGAATGATTATTCCTGAGTTTTGTTAAAAGTCATTGCCAAACAGGGTTTAACTGGGATCTGCCTGTGCTTGAACCAATAGAGTAAACCGTTGGAATAAATGGTATGAAAGGTAGGACACGTTGTCCTACAAAAGGCAGTAAACTTCCCACAAGTGCAAGTATACCTTGCCCACACTGTACAAGAATATTTCAAACTCGTATCGGAGTCACTAGTCATCAACGCACACACAGACAAACATAACGCAACTACATTCCCTTGGATGAAAATTTGTGTGGTCATTATCACCCTTGATGGACGCGCATCATCATACAATCATCGTACAATCAGATACATTGTCGCATTTATCACATTTAGGTTGTATGCGGTCACATGTAGACTGGCTCCATTGCAACGAGCATTGAATATGATAAATAAACAGACAGTGTACAAGTAATAGGTGTTTATTGAAAATTAAAATGACCACACACACACACACACACACACATGATTCTAACCACATATCCTATTTTTTACCGCATCCATTGTCTAGCAATACAATATGAGCGCTTTTAAGAATCCAACCAGCTAGCTATTTTTTTAAAATAGCTTTACTTAGGAGTGTCTTTCATAAACTCTTTGTTTGCAGAAAACAGAATAATCACGATCGAACAGTGTGTGCACAACCATACACAGATCAAATCTGACCTGATTATTCTGTGTTCTGCACTTGAAGCGTCTATGAAAGACACTCCAGTAAAGCTATTTAAAAAAAAATACAAGCTGGTTAGATTCTTACAAGCGCTCGTATTGTAGGGCTAGCTAATGTGTTCCGTAAGAAATAAGGGTGTGTGGCTAGACCCCTGTGTTGTTGTAATTTTTTTTTACGGAAGCCCCTAATACTCCTACACTGTTTATCCTTTCACAAAGTCCCTTTACCTTTACAGACATCCTTGAACATAAGAGGTGCGCTTTCACAACACGATCAAATGCAGGATTTTACTTTACTCACAAAAACAAAATAACACATATTCTAATCTATTAAGAACATTATCATATTTAAAAGCAGCTAATGATTATAAAGATCTCAATTCTCACTATTTATAGTCACTTATCCAAGATGGACGGTTATCGGATCCTCAAGGATGTTCTGTATAGAGGGCTGGTTTCTGGCAAACGACCTGTGGCGACCTTTCCTCCGCTTCGAAGACATATGAAAGACACTAAGGCTCTTGTTATAAATCGAACCACCCTTCTTATGGCTGAAAAACTGCAAACTGCGTCATAGTTTTTTAAATATCTAAATTGATGTTAACGCATTCTGGCCGTTACTGTAACTTATCCTGACGCTGTTAGGCAATACACGATTCGAGAAAAGAAGAAGAAGAGTGTAACTTAATTTATTCTTTTACATATGTTAACTTGTAGTACATGTATAATCTCTCTCTCTCTCTCTCTCTCTCTTGCGTTCCCGGCCTAGACTGGTGAACCAACTTTTATCATGAATTTTACCGTGGTTTTAAGGGACTCTGTTCCTCCGTACAGCTTCTCGCGAAGCTCTGTGTTTTGGGGCCTATAAATGATTTATAGTCATTTATCTACAACACTTACATGTCATTCATCAAACTAACAAAAAATACAACAACTTTATCTCAATATGCACATATAACAGAAGATGGAACGAAAAGGGCATACAATGTGTAATTAATTCGGTCACAATAGGCTTCTCAATGCGGCAGTGCGTTAAGTCGTTCTCAATGCGGCAGTGCGTTAAGACGTTCTCAATGTGGCAGTGCGCTAAGCCGTTCTCCGCCCATCCTTTCTCCCAATCGCATTTTTGGGGATATCCACTTCCACAATGAAAAAAAATGTTGTTCTCCTGGAGAAATGTTTGCTGACACTCATTTGTACAGTCAGTTAGTATATTATTTCTTCTGTGTAAGTTGTCTGAAATTAGGTGTTTTAAAGTATTTTTCTCTTCCTTACATATTTGATAGGAAACTACTACTATTTTAAAAAAAATGTCAATACAGCATGTGTTACCACTTTTTAAAGGGATGCAGAACAGGAGGACATGTGCCTGATGAATTTAATGGTCACATGGTTAATATTGTCACCGCAAAACTGTTCAGGTTAAGATTTTTTCTTGCTGTCACCGACATAAAAAAAATATTTGACCTTACAGAGGATCGAACTCGAGTCTCCTGTATGAAATACCGCGCGTTAATCCATTCGGTCAGACGCTCCCCAACTACTACTATGAGTACTTAAAATAATCATTGCTTGCCGGAGGGTGGAATGAGAAAAATAGGTAGATAGTTCTTGACCTTTTCCGTTATATAATGTCGAAGTTACCGCCAATTTTCTACCACATAATGTCAGACCAATGTACAAGGTACGTATAGATTCACGTGTTTGCACAGTCCATCAGTTACAAAGTTTGCGCTCCTGTTGGTAAAGGTCGATCCCTTGATTATATCAAACATGTGCAATGTACTTCTACGCACCATGCGTTTCACGTTATTAAGCGAGCGCGCAGTGTTTACATTTGAAAATTAAAAAATTACGGAATTAGAATGGGCGCGTCCTATAAAATGAAGTGCGTACGTTGATTGTATTTTTGTTTATCTATCTGTCTTATTGTTTTGTCTTATTGTTTTGTCTTATTGTTTTGTCTTATTGTTTTGTCTTATTGTTTTGTCTTATTGTTCTGTCTTATTGTTTTGTCTTATTGTTTTGTGTAAATAACTTATCATTGATAGACAATCTTAGAACTGGAGCACACAAGACAAACAGAGAACAGAACTACGGCCCATAATGCGGATACGAATTAGAGACTACACTCAAATTCACTGTTAGGACAATTGGTGAAAGTGAAACAAACAATTTGTTTACAACCAATTAGATTGAAGGGGCGCAATGAATGAGCGTTGCTGAACCAGTGAGGAAAATTCAAATTTCTCTTTGGGATAGGGAGGTGGGATATGTTCACAAAACTCTACAGCTCTTGCGAGATAGTATAATTTATTTGGATCGTTGTAAATAGTTCATGTCGATGTCCACTACGAAAAAACTAACATAGAAAACGATGTTATGATGGAAAACATGTCAATGGTCACGAGTTTTATTTTTAACTGTGTTTGTTGAAATTATATTTAAACTATTCAACATAATTTTTTTTTCTCAACTAACTTGGGAGCATCGATAGCGTAGTGATTAGTGCACTTGCTTCTTAGCGCGTGGTCCTGGAATCAATTCTACTGAGAATGTAATCCACCCCCAAGAATCGTTTTCGGGTCGACCCGGCTTAACTGGGCACCAGATAAGTACTTGGAAGTAAAGATGGCCAGCTCGATGTTGGCGACATAATCCATCGAGTGCCAATGGTCAATGACAAATGCGTACTTAATACCGTATCTCTCAATATACCTCATGGTATTAAATTCGGTTCTTTTTTCCTTTCTCTGACTCTGCAAATGTCCTAAGTTTTTGTAGTTTTTATCTTCAGGATGTTAAACGTTAACGATTGTGCTTCTTTCTTCGACATTTTGAATTTTATGACAATCAAATATTTGTTGTGATGGCTTTATTTAAGATAGGATGCCCGCCTTTTCAGCGTGTTCGTAGCGTGTTGGAGTGCGGGTGACAAGCCATCTGTGAGTGCGGGTTCAATTCCGTGGGCTGGCAGAAAAAGCCACAGATTCCCAGATTTATGGTGTTCGTGGCACCGAACCGAAGGGTTAAGATGTCCATGGCACCGAGCCTAAGAGCTGAAAGCTCAAGTGCTTCTGGATCAGGAAAAAAAATAATTTAAGATAGGATATAATTATTTTATCCTGATATGTACCATTGCACCAACTTAACTTTGAAAGTGAGTTATCTCTCTTTGTCTCTCTTTCGCTCTCATAAAATCTCTCTGTATATCTCTGTATACATGCCTACTTTGTGTTACCTGAGCCAAACAGGGACAATGTTCAAATCAAAGTCGAAAAAATTAACTACATGTGAAATGCGATGCCTACGAAAAGTTACCAACAACACAAGAAAAGAGTTCTTAAAAGCCATATAAAAAAGAAAGTTGGGAAATCACCTTGCTTGAATTACATTAAAGAATAAAGGTGTTCGGTCACGTAACAAGAATGCAACCAAAGTCTACTGCATACAGTCTTCTACAACAGAACACCACGAAAGAAGGCAAGAGGAAGACCTAGAAAAAGTTGGATATATGACATAGCAGAATCCTGTCAAAAAGCAATAATAACTATCATCCAAGCCCCTAGAGCAGCGTAGGACAAAAAGGAAAAGCGCGACACGTGGCAACAACCCGCTAACAGTGTGACGACAAAAGAAGAAAGAAGAAGATTATATATATATATATATATTTTTGCCATGTCGGTGTCTATGGACATCATGCATATTTACAAGTATGTTTATTGTATGTGATGTCGGTGTCTGTGGACATCATGCATATTTACAAGTATGTTTATTGTATGTGATGTCGGTGTCTGTGGACATCATGCATATTTACAAGTATGTTTATTGTATGTGATGTCGGTGTCTGTGGACATCATGCATATTTACAAGTATGTTTATTGTATGTGATGTCGGTGTCTGTGGACATCATGCATATTTACAAGTATGTTTATTGTATGTGTTGTCGGTGTCTGTGGACATCATGCATATTTACAAGTATGTTTATTGTATGTGTTGTCGGTGTCTGTGGACATCATGCATATTTACAAGTATGTTTATTGTATGTGTTGTCGGTGTCTGTGGACATCATGCATATTTACAAGTCTGTTTATTGTATGTGATGTCGGTGTCTGTGGACATCATGCATATTTACAAGTATGTTTATTGTATGTGTTGTCGGTGTCTGTGGACATCATGCATATTTACAAGTATGTTTATTGTATGTGTTGTCGGTGTCTGTGGACATCATGCATATTTACAAGTATGTTTATTGTATGTGTTGTCGGTGTCTGTGGACATCATGCATATTTACAAGTCTGTTTATTGTATGTGATGTCGGTGTCTGTGGACATCATGCATATTTACAAGTATGTTTATTGTATGTGATGTCGGTGTCTGTGGACATCATGCATATTTACAAGTATGTTTATTGTATGTGATGTCGGTGTCTTTGGACATCATGCATATTTACAAGTATGTTTATTGTATGTGATGTCGGTGTCTGTGGACATCATGCATATTTACAAGTATGTTTATTGTATGTGATGTCGGTGTCTGTGGACATCATGCATATTTACAAGTATGTTTATTGTATGTGATGTCGGTGTCTGTGGACATCATGCATATTTACAAGTATGTTTATTGTATGTGATGTCGGTGTCTGTGGACATCATGCATATTTACAAGTATGTTTATTGTATGTGATGTCGGTGTCTGTGGACATCATGCATATTTACAAGTCTGTTTATTGTATGTGATGTCGGTGTCTGTGGACATCATGCATATTTACAAGTATGTTTATTGTATGTGATGTCGGTGTCTGTGGACATCATGCATATTTACAAGTATGTTTATTGTATGTGATGTCGGTGTCTGTGGACATCATGCATATTTACAAGTATGTTTATTGTATGTGATGTTGGTGTCTGTGGACATCATGCATATTTACAAGTATGTTTATTGTATGTGATGTCGGTGTCTGTGGACATCATGCATATTTACAAGTATGTTTATTGTATGTGTTGTCGGTGTCTGTGGACATCATGCATATTTACAAGTATGTTTATTGTATGTGATGTCGGTGTCTGTGGACATCATGCATATTTACAAGTATGTTTATTGTATGTGATGTCGGTGTCTGTGGACATCATGCATATTTACAAGTATGTTTATTGTATGTGTTGTCGGTGTCTGTGGACATCATGCATATTTACAAGTATGTTTATTGTATGTGATGTCGGTGTCTGTGGACATCATGCATATTTACAAGTATGTTTATTGTATGTGATGTCGGTGTCTATGGACATCATGCATATTTACAAGTATATTTATTGTATGTGATGTCGGTGTCTATGGACATCATGCATATTTACAAGTATGTTTATTGTATGTGTTGTCGGTGTCTGTGGACATCATGCATATTTACAAGTATGTTTATTGTATGTGTTGTCGGTGTCTGTGGACATCATGCATATTTACAAGTATGTTTATTGTATGTGATGTCGGTGTCTGTGGACATCATGCATATTTACAAGTATGTTTATTGTATGTGATGTCGGTGTCTATGGACATCATGCATATTTACAAGTATGTTTATTGTATGTGATGTCGGTGTCTATGGACATCATGCATATTTACAAGTATGTTTATTGTATGTGATGTCGGTGTCTATGGACATCATGCATATTTACAAGTATGTTTATTGTATGTGATGTCGGTGTCTGTGGACATCATGCATATTTACAAGTATGTTTATTGTATGTGTTGTCCGCGTCTATGGACATCATGCATATTTACAAGTATGTTTATTGTATGTGATGTCGGTGTCTATGGACATCATGCATATTTACAAGTATGTTTATTGTATGTGATGTCGGTGTCTGTGGACATCATGCATATTTACAAGTATGTTTATTGTATGTGATGTCGGTGTCTGTGGACATCATGCATATTTACAAGTCTGTTTATTGTATGTGATGTCGGTGTCTGTGGACATCATGCATATTTACAAGTATGTTTATTGTATGTGATGTCGGTGTCTGTGGACATCATGCATATTTACAAGTATGTTTATTGTATGTGATGTCGGTGTCTGTGGACATCATGCATATTTACAAGTATGTTTATTGTATGTGATGTCGGTGTCTGTGGACATCATGCATATTTACAAGTCTGTTTATTGTATGTGTTGTTGTTGTCTGTGGACATCATGCATATTTACAAGTCTGTTTATTGTATGTGTTGTCGGTGTCTGTGGACATCATGCATATTTACAAGTATGTTTATTGTATGTGATGTCGGTGTCTATGGACATCATGCATATTTACAAGTCTGTTTATTGTATGTGATGTCGGTGTCTGTGGACATCATGCATATTTACAAGTATGTTTATTGTATGTGATGTCGGTGTCTATGGACATCATGCATATTTACAAGTATGTTTATTGTATGTGATGTCGGTGTCTGTGGACATCATGCATATTTACAAGTATGTTTATTGTATGTGATGTCGGTGTCTATGGACATCATGCATATTTACAAGTATGTTTATTGTATGTGATGTCGGTGTCTATGGACATCATGCATATTTACAAGTCTGTTTATTGTATGTGTTGTCGGTGTCTATGGACATCATGCATATTTACAAGTCTGTTTATTGTATGTGATGTCGGTGTCTATGGACATCATGCATATTTACAAGTATGTTTATTGTATGTGATGTCGGTGTCTGTGGACATCATGCATATTTACAAGTATGTTTATTGTATGTGATGTCGGTGTCTGTGGACATCATGCATATTTACAAGTATGTTTATTGTATGTGATGTCGGTGTCTATGGACATCATGCATATTTACAAGTATGTTTATTGTATGTGATGTCGGTGTCTGTGGACATCATGCATATTTACAAGTATGTTTATTGTATGTGATGTCGGTGTCTGTGGACATCATGCATATTTACAAGTATGTTTATTGTATGTGATGTCGGTGTCTGTGGACATCATGCATATTTACAAGTATGTTTATTGTATGTGATGTCGGTGTCTGTGGACATCATGCATATTTACAAGTATGTTTATTGTATGTGATGTCGGTGTCTGTGGACATCATGCATATTTACAAGTATGTTTATTGTATGTGATGTCGGTGTCTGTGGACATCATGCATATTTACAAGTATGTTTATTGTATGTGATGTCGGTGTCTGTGGACATCATGCATATTTACAAGTATGTTTATTGTATGTGATGTTGGTGTCTATGGACATCATGCATATTTACAAGTATGTTTATTGTATGTGATGTCGGTGTCTGTGGACATCATGCATATTTACAAGTATGTTTATTGTATGTGATGTCGGTGTCTATGGACATCATGCATATTTACAAGTCTGTTTATTGTATGTGATGTCGGTGTCTGTGGACATCATGCATATTTACAAGTATGTTTATTGTATGTGATGTCGGTGTCTGTGGACATCATGCATATTTACAAGTATGTTTATTGTATGTGATGTCGGTGTCTGTGGACATCATGCATATTTACAAGTCTGTTTATTGTATGTGATGTCGGTGTCTTTCATCATACAACCATGTTAAGGTGACCGTTTCTTCTCCCGCCGTTGCACTTGGTTTCGTTACAACTACGGGATTATGAAAAATGAGCGGATACATCACACTACAAATAACAAAGGATTGCCATAGAAAGGAAAGTGACACAGTTCAATTGAGTTCAGTGTTTCTAAAAAATGAGACGTAATTTGTTTCCAAATTGTATTAAATTTCAGTAATATTTTTTATTGCTAAAAAAACTATCACTTTATGACCGCTACAGGGAAAACCCGGAACGCTACGGTTGCCAGGGAAACATTGACATATAATAAACAAATACATTGCAAATGAAAACAAATTTGAATAGTTAAGGGAACTAATTAGTAAAACCTCTGCCAAGAAGTGATATTTCCACTAGTCATTAGATATACATATTATTAATGTACTGATGGCCACATATTAACATTAGCAACGAGAAATCACGAAATTGATGAGCTACATATAACAAATGCGTCATAACTAGTACATTAAAAATGTGGATATACAACTAATTAAAGATAGTGATTCGCACAAAAAGAGGAGTGTTTCAGGGATGTTGTCAATGTGGTTATATCTATTTCTAATGTTTGAAAAAAAGACTTTGCAAAAAACATTTCTGTCTTCAGCATCACTGTATCTATACTGTTTGTATATCGTGTCACGCAGTCCATTTAACATATTCTTCTTCTTCAGCCTTCGCCCATAGGGAAGCATAGGTCCGCAACCAAGGCATTACAAGCTCGCCTATCCAATGCAATTTTTTCCAGATCTCTCAACTCTCTCCCCATTTTCTTGCATTTCGTCTCCAACTCCCGTCTCCAGATGATCTTGGGTCTTCCCCTACTTCTATTGCCCTGGGTGTTCCATCGGAGAGCCTGTCTTGGGATGCTGTTCGGAGGTTTCCTCAGTGTGTGTCCTATCCATCGCCACCTTCTGCTCCTTATTTAACAGATACACAGAGAAAATGTTCAATCAGCTCGAAGGACTGCAGTGTTTAAGATCAATGGATAAATAATAAATAACCTAAGATATGCAGATATCACCGTCTTGGTGACCGAGAATGAGTTAGCACTATAAGAACTACCAGACCAAGTAATCAGAACTAGCAATGAATATAGTTATTCCTTATTGGTTACTGAGCTAACGTCACAGAACTCCAGACAGACCCAAGGTGCTCAGTCTACCCCTAAAGGTGACGAAGGATATGCATAGTGATAGTTCCTGTGGCTCGCTGGTTAAACACACTCCTCCTTCTGCCCCTCAAGCATCCAGTTCTACTTGTACAACGTGCAATTTCAAACACCGTAAATAGCTGCATTGATTAGACTTCAATTTTAGTGTTCTCATCCAATAGTAGGTCACCAAGAGACAGAAGAACATCACCCTTATCCATCTTAAACTTCTCAATAATCTATTCTTTCAAAAATCGATGCTTTTAACATATTCCGTCAACGGAATATAGATTCGATATTAACATTCGAAAAAAAGAATACTATAGTTATCAGCAAAAAAATGGAAGAGGCCAAAAATAAATATTTAAAAAATCCCGATGAACTAATGAAGCAAGTAAAGAAAATATTCTATTTAGGACACACTGTTACAGATAATGGCAGATGAGAAAAAAAGAGATCAGAACGAGAACAAAAATGGCCAAAAGTACATTCAAGGACAAAAGCAAATTACTAACTTATAAACAGATAACAATCAAGCTAAAGATGAAGATTATCAAGTGCTTTGTTTACTCGGTATTTTGTATGGTTCAGAAACATGGACAATTAATACGCATTTGGAAGTCGGAATTAATGCATTTCAGATGGGAATATACAGAAGAATAGGTCGCATTTCACGTAAAGAAAAACAGACGCATAAAAAGTTCTAAAATACTAGTAATGAAGTAATAATTGGTACCGGAAATAAAAATGAAACAAATAAAATATTTTGGTCACATAAAGAGACATGAGACATTGATGAAAACCTCATTTTATGGAAAAGTTAAAGGACGACAAGCAAGCAGAATACCGAGACACAAGTGGGAGGTAAATATCAAGAGATTACCAAATTACAGCATGACAGAGGACAACATAAAGACAAGAGACAGGAGATAGTGGAGGTCCATTGTAAACAACTTTTGATGCAGAGACAGAAACTAATGATGATCATTTTGTAAAAAAAAAAAATGTATTTAGATATACTATAACCATGTAAGGTCCCGACGATATCTTTAGTTTTCAGCACAATAAACTTGACATACTTAAATTTTGGACATACACATCTGCAATAGACAGTGGCAACGCTGACCTTTTTCGCTTGAGGGTAGAGGGCGGATGAATTATCAAGCAATATGAGACTTCAACATGCTCTAAAAAAGGATAGGTCATGAAAAATGTAGTTAAAGTTCTTCTTCTTCTTCACCTTTCAACTCCCAACGGAGCACAGGTCTTCAGCAAACTTCTTCCAGCCCTTCCTCTCTCTTGCCATCCCTTCCAATTCTTTAAACGTTTTACCTATCGTTTTAATATCCGCCTCCAGCTCTCTTCTTCAGGTCTGTCTAGGCCTTCCCTACTCCTCTTTCCCTGCGGGTTCCAAAACAGTGCCTGTCCTGCAATGCTTCCTATGGTTCTTCTCAATGCTTTTCCTATCTATTGCCAGCTTCGCTTATCTCTTTCTTCACTGCTATCTGCTTAGTTCTTTCTCCGAGTTCCTCGTTCGTAATCTTATCATACCATCTCAGTCCCTCTGTTCTACATAAACATCCATTTATGAAGGTCTGCAGTTTTATGGTGGTTTCTTTTATTGTCCTCCATGTTTTCGAGTCATAAAACAGCACTGACTTCACATTTTATTGAAAGATTCTCTGCTTTGTGTTTGTTTTTATCTCCTTTCTGTGTTACACAGTAATTAATAATATCTAAGTCTTGATGCTTTACTGTTTCAATTTTCTATTACTTTGCTTGGTTGTAGCTACTTTTCTCTTGTCGATGAGTCTAATTAAAAAAAATTGAAAAAAACACTTTTTATATTGATAAAACAAGCAACAACAACATATCAGGTTGTATTATTTAGCATACGTGCAAGACAACTTAGTAGAACGTTATTTAATCCTATTTAAACTGGATCTGATGGATGAAGAACACTTGTAATTAAACGATCAATTTGATCGTTTCCCAAAACTAAAAAATAAAATTACACACACGGGAGTGATTATCCGACAAATTAGAGACAACATTGTAAATTTGTACAGTTTCATGCAATTCTAGTTTTGCTTGTTTTGAAAAATGCATTAACAAACCTGCTATCTCGTGAGCAGTCAATCTTTCATTGGTTTATTTCGTTTTTTGCATTTTATTTCTGAAGCCTTTTACTGGGTGAATTAATTTGTCAAAATCCTGTCTCTTTTATTGAACGAATTTTTCGTTTTCCCGACGCTCTAGACGAAGCCGTCGGGTCGAATGGATTATACTGCGGCTCCCATGCGGCTGACCCGGGTTCATTTCACGGTAAGGTCAAGAAGTTTTTTTCTATCGGACATGAAGAAAATCCTAACCTGGACAGTTTTATGGTGACTGCAATATAACCATGCGGTTATTAAATTCCCCAGGCACATGTCTCCCCTTTCATAAACCGTCTTAAAAAGCGGTATTACAGACCATAACGACAGCATTTATTTCCCCCTACGTTTTTAATACATACGGGTGAATCTGTACGCTATTCATCCAGCCAGTTTTTAATTAAAAAATCACCAATATTCATTTATTTTTAAAAAACACTTGTTGCAAACATTTTTGCCGGACAATTATTTGAATAGATATATGTCTCTTCATTGTATTCTTCATGCAAACGCTTTTCTTCATTCAATCGTATGTTTATATACATAATCTTAACCATGGTGATTCAATTTGTTTAATATTGCTATCATTTCCATTGTCGAACTAATCTTCTTACAATTTAAATTCTTGTGTTTGTGTATGTTTCTTGATTCCCGTAGATTTTCGAGAATTCTTTTGTTCGTCATTACATATACATGATAGACTATACTACAATATAAGGGAAAGTATCACTGTAATAACCCACCGTTATCTTTTATTCAGATTACATGAACATTACCAGGCCGTGCGAACTATGATACAAGACACGGCTGCATCAGGCGGAACTGTAAGGTGGGCGACATAAGCAGTGAAATCAAAACCACAATTGAAAGTTATTAAAAACACATTTAAGGTGCGGCATTTCGAAGACTTGCATCATACAGAAAAATATACTGCACGGTCTTGAATGAACATAACCTACTTTACTTGGTGTTCTTTTTACATTTCAAGAAATATTCAAGATAAAGTAATAGATAAAGGTTAGATGAAATCTATTTCATTTGATTATACGAAAATGTATCAGCACAATGAAACAAATATTAATATTATTCTACGTATTTTTTCAGACAACAGTAAATTACAAATTGACTTCAATAAACCACAAGGTATAGATAGCTTCTTCTTCTTCTTCTTCTTCGACCGCTCCATATCGACCAGTAGTTAACCACTCTGTGTGATCTGTATGTGATCTGAGTCTATGATCAATTGTACGTTGTCCAGTTATCGACCAAGGTAGACCAGCACATCCTTTTCTGCGACGCTTTTTATTAACTATTTTACTATCTCTAACCTTTCCCCTCAAGTCCCTTTCTACGACATGCCTTGTGGTCGCGTGGTACTATTCTTTGCTTCCTTGCGGGCCCCCGGCACCACACAGGCGCATGATAGCAATTAGATTCTCTGCAAAGATTGCTTTATTTGTTAATCTTTTTGGTCTAAGCCCCGAAATTTGAGTGTTGTTTTTCATATCTTATAATTAATTTTCCCCTTCTTATGTAATACTGTATATACCTGTCTTTGCTCTATCGTCTATTTGCTCAGTATTACCGCAGCCACCCTAACGATTTTCTCCAGATCTGATCTGATCCAGTCTGACCACCTCAGATTTGTTGATTTTCGTACATCGCATTAATCTTTTTCAACGAATTTTACCCGGCAGTGACTTTGCAGTCTATTTTTATTTTTTTTCAACTTGGACACGGGACTTTCATTTTATCGTCCGACTCCGACAGCGGTAAGAACTCGATCTCACAATTGATATCAGGATGCATATCGGAATAGTGTCACGCGAGAAACGAACCGAATCCCTTTTGAAGCGAGGGTGAGCGCCTTACCTACGCCACTAATCACCGCTACTTTAATGTGCGTCTGTGACTAGCGGTAAGTGAGTCCACAACAACCAAGAGTACCTGGTGAACTCGGGGGGGTAGTTTGGAACTTTGATCCTTCTAATTTACGAACGGAAAAAATAGACATCACCTTTCAGAAAGCAATGACAAACTACTGAACTTATAAGTGGTGCCTAGAAAAATCAACGAGTCCTTACTGTTTTTGATGGTGAGTCCTGTAAAGGATATCCACGATTTCATTTCAAAAAATATTTGTACAATCTTGACATGTTAAACAAAAATACCACTTTTTTTACTTATTAGCGTTTCAAGATATGCCATGAGGAAGAAAACAAAAATACCACTTTTTTACTTATTGGTGTCTAAGATATGCATGAGAAGAAAACAAAAATCACTCTTTTTACTTATTAGCGTTGTCTAAGATATATGGGGAAGAAAACAAAAATGCCACTTTCTCTTTTACATTCTCTAAGATGCATGAGGAAGAAAAAAAAATGCCACTTTCCTTATTAGCATTCTCTAGATATGCCTGAGGAAGAAAACAAACCATAAATTAAAACAATTACAAATTAAAATTTTTTTTTGGGTAAAACCAAATTCATCAACTGTATGAATATTATCATATGCAAATTTTGTCTTTTCATTTGTATGGTCTTTTATCGACGAATCATTAATCGTCTGTCTATCACGATGAAACTTCGATCAGATATACGGATGTAGATTTCACTGAAATCCAAAACTAATTACTTGATTTGCTTTTGTGCATTAAATGTGTTCTGGCATCATTAGTTTGATGAACTTTAGACAGGGCTAAATTATACAAATTGTACATCATATATTTGGTTGATTTATGTTAACAGCAATTTTGTATGTTTGTCTTTTCATATCATTTGTTGAAACAGGGTCTGTTGTGATGTTACATGTAAAACTCTTAACTCATACAGTAGATATTTAGTAAAATTGTTCTGTTTGTTACCTGTATAAATTGTTGTACAATATTTAAATTTTTATGTTTGTGTGTTGCCGAGGCCCGTAAGGTAGAAAAGAATATTAACACTGCGATCTACAAGACGACTGGGAGACTCGAGGTAGGTGCACTGAGGTGAGGAAACTGAGGTAGCGGCAGGAAGCCCCTGTAAATATTCGTATCGCAAAATCGGATGTGCTTGTACGCATAACTGACAAAACGTACAATCGTTAAGCTGAGATCACATACAATCACAAAGAGTGGTTTAACAAGTGTCGAAATGGAGCGTTCGAAGAAGTTATATAATGATCATATTACACTACATAGTTATCACATTCTCCATTAATTACACTACATGTTTCACATTCTCATTAGGATTACACTACATAGTTATCACATTCTCCCATTAGATTACATACATGTTATCACATTCTCCATTAGATTACACTCACAGTTATACATTCTCCATTAGATTACACTACATAGTTATCACATTCTCCATTGATTCCACTACATAGTTATCACATTTCTCCATTAGATTACATACATGTTATCACTTCTCCATTAGATTACACTACATAGTTATCACATTCTCATCGTCATTACGTTACTTTATTATCACCTAATCTTTACCCTAAAACATTCTCTCCACATTCTCCCATTACTATTTTTAAATACTCTTTCACTACCGTATAGTAAATATTCACCACCACAAACACTTGTTTTGGGATGTTAAATTCTCCCCCAACTAGAGAAGTTATTTTCACTCTCCCCCAACTCCATTGATGTATTCACGTTATTTTTCTATTTTTACTCTCTTATCGTTGTCTCGGATGAGTGCACTATGGGAAAATCTATAAATTAAAAGCTTGCAATGTAGGCTAACATTGTTTTTCCAAGCACAAAACAATTTATGACATTCTATTTTTGACGTTTTTTTCAGATTGAGAAATAAGTAGTTAATATGAACGTTCATGGTTTGTTTGTTGGTTCATCAATTTGATGGAATACATAGATAATGGTAACAATAGATGGCTCAGCACATGCGGACCCTCGGGTTGTCATTCTCAGGTTGGATGGTATTATAAAGGAAGACAATTGTTGGTTCTAACGTGATTACAAGTATTCTGACTTTGGGGGTTATAGTAGTAATAAAACGATGGTCAGATGTCATTTATCCATGTATGTTTTCTTGGTGATACGATGGTCAGATGTCATTTATCCATGTATGTTTTCTTGGTGATACGATGGTCAGTTAAAAAGATCGGGCGGTGGTCTTGAAAGCAAGGGTTTGGGAGTTTTTGGAGGTCTAGGCTAATCAAAATGGGTTTTTATTTTTGTGTCAGGGCTTGCAGGTGTAAACGGAAATTTTGCAGGAATAATTAATGAGAAATCAAACAACAACAAACCTGGCTGATCTTCTGTATGTCTTAATGGAGACAAGACATGTAATCGATTCAAGTATTGAGAATGAATCTAAACCCTAAAGACCCCATAGTACAAAAGAGATATGAGGGAAGCGTAAAAGAATCGTAGTAAGCCAACATTAAACTGTTTATTAGTTGCACATGTTGAAAGACACCCAGAGGAAAAGATCAAGCGCTAATGGAGTAACTGGTTCGATGTTCACTACGTAAATCTGTCGGCTAAACTAAACTAAACAAAGCAGCTGTCGCTAGAAAGAACTTTTAAATTTTCTTGAAGATTGGTAATTTTAGATCATTTGGGACTGTTTATTTAATTGTCTCTTTTTTATTACTTTATATTCTTAGTGTTTTACAACTGACTTTATCATGCAATTTCGTTCTTCTTTTGTAATGCTAAATTCTTCAGATTGTGCAATTGGTATATTTTCACTGATCTTTATGAATATTTAATTAATCTCGAAGTTAAAACCCGATAAATATATTTTCCCCTAGTTTATAATCTACTAGCTGTACCTGCGGCTTTTAATTCAAAAGAAAATGAATTTAAAGGGAAAATTGCTATAACAATATGTAATTATTTTTTTATCATTGTCCTTTGTTCATTTTCTTGGAAAACTTACAATTTAACGTTCCATTTCAAGTCTGTTTATTGAAGTGCTTTTGGATATACAATATTTTTTTTTTTCCATCTGGTGCTACACGAATAAATCAGATTTTTCCGACTGAACAGGCCACTATGGGTGTCCATGTGAAAAGCAGGATTTTCAAATGTAGTCACACTTGTAGTGATTGTCCTTGTGATTTGTTGATGGTCATTGCAAAGGCGAGTCGCACCAGAAACTGCAATCGTTTGAATTCGAATGGCATGTCTGTTGAATCATTGGGATGCATGCAATAGTATATCCTCTCCCTTTTAAAATTTTTCCCTTTAAAAAATTTTACCTTCGAGATATTGTTCATCATATTTTTCACTAAAAGTCTAGTTGCAAAGTCTGGTAGATTAATGTTTCTGAAGAAGTGATAGGCACGCAATTTTCAATGTTAAAACATGTGGTGGCATGCCTGGCAAATCAAGTGAATTCAAGAATTCAGTTGGATAATTGACAACTTCGTCTTGATTCTTACAGTATCGATTTACTTATCGTTGTCACTCCTGGTATTTTGTTTGAAAGCTCAAATTCATGTCATATACATCCTTGTTTTTTGCTAATTGCACGTGCACTGAGCCACTGATGATTTTTGTAATTATGTGCAATTTTGAAACTTTATGAATCAATTCGTCTTGGTCGCTATGATGTTACAGAAGTTTGTTGGCAATGGATACATCGTGTGGAATCATCGATTGGCATTTTCCCATTCCCAATATCCAACAATTGTTTTTCGAAACGTTCAGAGGTTTCATCATTGAGTTGTATCGCATTTGGTCTTCAGTCATTTCGATTGTCGCCATAAAACTGATGATTTCAGGCATGCATTAGTTCATCAGCGGTGTTGATCTTGGTATAACTGGTAGAGTTTGCCGGGAAAACGCCAGACAATAAAATGAGTGCGCCACCGAAGAGCTGGTCATTTCCTCTCAAATCTTTCAGTGTACGATGAAGCGCTTCTAATGCTTTTTTATGCGCCATAGTACATTATCCCATATAATGAGTTGACATAATTGGAGTACTTTACCCATTGCAGAATTTTGTTGATATTGCATGTTGGTGTCTCAGTGATTTGCATATTCAATAATTTCAGCGCTGAATGCGCTGTTCGGCCCCATCTAAAGAGTTGTCAAAATTTCCCGAAATGCGATTGCCAGTGCAATATTATTTCGTGATCTATGGGTTTCCTAAGTGAAATGGAAAAGTTTGCCTGTGCCTCCGGGCGCATCTAGAATACAATCCACCGTTTTGACTTTTAATGCATATAATTCTGTCATATGCTTGCGTTGTTCCGGAATCAATTTGAAGATTTGTTTTTAACAAATGTACTCAATTCGTTGATATCAAAGTGTGTTTCTCGTTCCAACTCACAATCGAAAAGGTTGTTTGCAGATCGTTCTGGCGCATCCATTCCAATTGCACCAGTGCTTTATTAGTGATTGCCAAACATAGCCCCCAATTGAAACCAAAGCCTCATTATATACGTTTGGTGAGATTGATGTCAGGATTTTGATTCGTCGCACGCAAGCGATGTAGGATGTCTTCACTCATGTAGTCTTTGTATTTTTCCCAAAGTTCTTTTTGGGTTGGATGGGAAGACGTTGTTAATGTACTGCAAATGGGGTGCGTATTTGCTGTGGTCGTGCAGTATTGGATGCATCAGCGAGTGAAGTGTCCAATGTTCATCGTTTAAAGATTTAATTCTTGGCAAGCTTCAGATAAGTAGCACATACGTGACCGTTAACTGTTCTCAATTCTTGGAAGGATGTTGGTCCACGTTTGTTGATTAACAGTAATCGCAAGTAAAAACATTCTGCATTGTTTGGGTGAACAGTGTCAAACGACCTAACGCATTGGTCGAATATAAATTGGGAAAGTCCTTCAACTACTTTTCCTTTTTGCGACGTTGAAACTTTTTCGCCGCTGCATTCCATGTTAGTATGTTGGCAGTTCAGAGTAAAGTAGCGTCTTTCCCAAAAATATCATCTCTCACAATAGAAAAATGCAGTTAACGTTGTTGGCGATGGTGACAATGTCGTGCATGTGCATTATCTGTTAGAAGTACACGCGCTGTCCATTTTCAAGGTGAACTGCCAAATGAACAACTGTTGGATGTCGTTCATGAATTTGAAATGATAAAATGCGCCATACTGCTTCATTGCTACTAATGTAACGTCCCAGTTGATAATGCTCGATTTCATCGATGGATGCAGTTATATTTGCCACTCCAAAAACTGCCATATTGCTTCCTTTTTTGACATATTTGCAAATGTTTGATCGATTTCCTGAATTGCACAAACAGATGATGAACAACGAATGTCAGGATTTTGATTAAACTTAGCAATAAAGCTAATCTATCCCTTTTTCCCAAAAACCATTTGGATGAAGACTGTAATCATAATTAGTATTGTAATGGAATGCACCTAAATTTAAATCAGCGTGCAGTGTTAGTCTGGATAGAGTAGTGCGTATCCGAACGGTTTGCAGACTTGCTTCCCGTTGCTCGATTGTTTCAGCTGAACGGACTTCAGCAGTGCACTGATTGGTTCCTAGTCTTGCTTCACCCTTGCTCGTCTGTTTCAGGACGAACGGGCTTCATCAGTGCGTACTGAACAGTTTGCAGTCTTGCTTTCTGTTGCTCATCTGTTTCTGAAGCTAGTAATGCCTTTCTCTTTCGTGCTCTAGGTGTAGATGGGCCAATAGCTTTCGTTTGGGAGGCATAATTGCAAATGTGTGAAAATTTTGAAGAGCGTGTGAAATAACTGCATCTTGTTCGTCTTCCCCATGGAATTAATATCACTGTTGATGTTTCGCTGGAATAAATAAAAAAATTAGCATTTGATTAAATTCTATTATGAAATGCATAGAAACTGCGAGTAAAATGTTTTGAAAAATCAGAAAACATGAATCATTTGTCGAAACTACTCACGCAACCTATTGCGAAATGGTTGTACTAATTTAGAATTGCACGCCGCTATGGTCAATGGTATGGATTGATTTGCAAAATATTAAATGGTCACCCCGTTTCTGTCATGTAATCTAATATTGTGTAATATTCAGGCATAATAATTGCAAATTTTGGAAAATTCGTGAAGAGCGTGTGGAAATAACTGCAGCTTGTTTGTCTTCACACACGGAATCAAATATCACTGTTGATGTTTCCCTGGAATAAATAAAAAAATTAGCATTTGATTAAATTCTATTAGGGAAAAGCATAGAAACTGCGAGTAAAATGTTTTGAAAAATCAGGAAAACTGTATGAATCATTTGTCGAAACTACTCAGCCCACCATTGCGAAATGGTTGTATAATTTAGATTGCACGCCGCTATGGGGGTCAATGGTATGGATTGATTTACAAAATAATAAATGGTAATCCCGTTTCTGTCGTGTAATCTAATATTGGGTAATATTCATAAAATAACTGTACATTGTACATCAGGTAAACGTTGATGGCAAAATAACCATCTTGCCATTTATAAAAAGCCGGCCAATAGCTTCCCTCAAATGAACGTATTCCTCGGATCGTAGTTTTGTTTGGTTTAATTGAATATAGAGCAATTTTCCCAAAATAGCTAACAAAAATTGATGGAATAGATGGAACTTAAAATATGATTTGCAGTATCTATGATCATGATTAGAAACAAACCTTCAGCTTGTAACCGCTTGTTTGAAATATTGACTTTAACGGCTTGTTTGAAATATTGACTTGAATCATACGTCATCGAATCGTGTAGATGCACATACTGTAACTTCCGGAAGAAACTTCGATGAAATTTGCGTTTTTCGTCGGAAACGTTAATGGAGATTTCGTTAGAAACTCTCGATGAAATGAGCGTGTTATTATTTTTTTAGATTGTTTGAAAAACTTTAGCGCTACCTATTTCAAACTGTGACAGGTAGCATCCCAACATTAAAACAAACATATCCTGTAAATTTCAGCTACATCTGTTCAGTAGTTTTCGAGTCTATAGGTAACAAACATACATACATACATACACTCATTTTTATAATAGGTATAGATTTGTTTTTCTGATGTACTATATATTTTCAGCAATCCTTTTCACAATCGTTTTGAGGAATCGACCTATTTTTGGGTGGCGTCTGTGGCTTAGGGGATAGTGACTCGGTCTTATAACCCCGACGTTCTGAGTTCGAATCACGCTGCGGACAGTTTGGTTGCAACTTGTTTTGCGTAAATTTTTAAAAAAGGACGATGGCACCACCCGTTCAGAAAGCAATGGCAAATTACTGAACGTAATAATGCCTAGGAAAATCACAAACAACGTTAAAAAGCTGGGGTTCATTCGCAAAGTTCTGTAAGGGATATGCAATTAACTATTTTTAACCTATTTTTTACCGATAACCAATTTCGTATTGAATAATGGCTGCTTTGGTTGCAACCTATGGCGTCATTAGTAACAAATCTATCTGACTCCTACGTCATTTCCGCAGCGCCTCACAAATATTTACCGGTAAACCAACATCTATAAAATGCAAGCATATGAATTAAATGTACAAGAAATGTTCATTCAAATAATAATTAAATTAAAGTTAAGGATTTTCTGCCCGACAGAATTATAATTAGCCTAAGTATTCCTATTTAAATAGTTGGACAAGTTAACCAAAAATTCGAGAAATTTAGAAGACATATATATAGCATCTATAAATGAAAACAAACAAGATAGACATACCCTGGAAAACACATCAAACAAGATAGACATACCCTGAAAACTATAACAAACAAGATAGACATACCTGTAAACATATCAAACAAGATAGTAAAAAGAAAATAGAAAAAAAAATCTCCAAATATCTCCAAATCGAAAGTGATAGTCGTAATTGATTAAAAAAGACGATATCATCATTTACATCAGTGAATATCTATGTATGCTCCGGTTTGTCTCATGCACAGAAAGAACTCGGAGAGAGTGTACGCAATCGGCAGCAACGACAAGAGTCCCTTATGTGATTATTGTGATTGTAAGACCTTTATAGAAATATTACAACAATTTCTCAACTTTCCACAAATATTTCTCCTTAGCACTGGCCTTTCCAATATTATTTTTGTCGATTTTCGAATGTTAAGTGTTTTGAAAGTGTTTTACGTTTTATCGTCCATGTCCGATCAGACTAAGCACTTGATCTCATCTACACTGGAGTGTTTTATCGGTTGCTAGCACCTTCTCTTAAAACCAATGGAATTCCTCAAGACATTAAAAAAACCATCAAATAAAGACGAAATTGAATATGAAGAAACAATATTGCAGCTGGTGAACACATTTATGTCTTGTGAATCTTCAAAAATTGAAGACATAAAATATATAACATAAATAAAGATTAACATAAAGTCTTTCGTGTGTTTTACAATTTTATTTAGAACCAGTGTTGTTTTATGCGTGACCAACGTAACTACGTTAGTAATGTTGGCCACGCTTTATGTATGCAATTCAATGATTAGGATTAAAGGAATTGAAACATTACTTGCAGTATCAATGATGTTTTTTAGTAGAAGAATGCTAAGCATTGCCCACTCTGGGGCTAAGTGTTTAAGCCGATGTCTTGCGTTCCAGATGTGGTGAGTTTTAATCCAGTCCGCACCATTCTATTAAAAGATGCATGCTTTCCAGAAATTCCTATGATTTTGCTGGGAGCTATGGAGATTGTGCTTTGTGCAGTATTCTCGGCAGGTATTCTGCCATTTCTGCGGATAGGAACCGATGCAATGAAGTCAATTCTGTGTCTTGAGACCTGTCAGATCCTTTATACTCAACCTGATAATAAAATGTACTCATATTACAAGAAAAGAGTATTCAAAGATCAACACGACCTGAAGCAGGTGGAAGACACGCAGCTGTCATTGCTTGCCCTGTAAAATGGAAGACAATGTACCCCTTTTAACAGTTGAAACATATTTGGGAAAATAGTTCACAGAAGATATTGATGAGAAATCTGAGGCGGAATGATACGTTATTTGTGAGAAAACGAAGAACATCTCAAATAATCAAGCAGCAGATGTTTGGTATCGAATTGATCGCCAACGTCCTTGAACATGACGTATGTCATCTATACTGGAGCCTACATTATAGTTATTATTTACGTCTACTTTTACTGTGATATTTCTTATCATAATCCCAACATAATAAGCAGATTTCAAGAGTATTTTGCTACCAATAAACTCTGGAGTTGCCCACATATCTACCTCATAAACAATCGAACCTGCCATCATCATGTGCCGTGTCAGATAGTATTAAATTAAATGTTGATCATGGTCAAGTATCTATTCTTACATTACTAATAATGTTTACTTTCTGTGTGATAATATCAACTTCTCCTCAATACTTTTTTATTTGTGTTTGAGGTCCTCTAAATTGCTTTACATTAAGATTATTTATAGGCAATGTAGAGAGCTCATGTGCTTCGTTCTAATCAACTTGCCAAGTCAAGTGCAATTATCTTTTCTTTTAGAGAACGAAATTAGCTCAAACATTATTACAACTGCAGTTTTAATAACTTTAGATTGCTGTATTTTATGAGAAAAAGGCTAATAAAAACAAGATTTTTCTACAAAAATAAAATCAGAACTTTATAACTAATGTTTTTTAAAAAAACATATCGATTACCATCTGAGCAAAAAACAACAAGAAAGTAAACAAAATGTTGTTGGAATTTATTTTTCATCTAACTCTTACACATTTACTGCAGTAAAAATATATATATATATTAGAAATAAATGTGCAGTATCTGAAGATTGGAATCTCTGATGAGGGTAACCATGGTATAGCCAGTGGCTTAGTTGTGCCAGCGCGCAGTAGGGTACTGCACCTGTACTATTTTATACTATCAGAATGCTCCATACCACATAAAATAACTCCACATATTATATTTAAACTGTGCTTCTTTTAACATTAAGTTGTTGTGTATCTATTTACATTTTAAATAGCAGTCATTGAAGTAGGAGGCAAAGGTTTCAAGAGAGAGATGACGCTCTTTGGAAGCCCTGAATCAAACTTTTCTGAGATAAGCAAGAAATATCGGTCTCAATTCCATGCAAGAGATTGAGTGAGTTGCTCAAGACAGAGCGGTATGGAGAAATTGCTAGCAGGCCATATGTAACGTATATCGTACAAGAGGATATATATATATATATATATATATATATATGATATTTATATATAATAAACTTAAATAATTATAGTTTGTTCAAAATTTGTGAACATCTTTACGAATATAAAATCATCCACTTGACAGAAAGATTGATTTTACATTTTTATATAGGTAATAGGGGAGACCGTCTTAAAGTAATTTTTGCACACAAAACCTTTAGTGCTGTTAAATTTTTGTTATATGTTTTTCTAAAATAATAGCGATGTTAGTTTGGTATACATGTAGAAGTTTAGCAGTAGGATTGTGAAGTTTTTCTATAATTTCACATTTGCGTGCTCCACGTACAATTCAGCGCAAGCAAAATAGGGAATTCCGTGGAATTAGTTAGTTCACAATGTATCATAACGACTGTCGTTGGCGTATGTACACATTTATTTTCATTGATAGAAGTGGAAGGTATCATTTGTTCACTATGTAGCCTTTCTTTTTTTAATATGTAATAGGAATACTCCTTTGCAAACATTCGCCACCATTTTGTGTATTTCTGTCAATTCTAAACTTTATTATCTTTTTGTTATGCTTATGCAAAATTATATAACATAAACATTTTTACATCAACTAAACTACCTACCAATTAGTTAAACCTGAACTCGTAAGGTCGTGAGGTATATAAGACTGCCTGCAAAAATTTACTGTTATCCATCCAGTAGATTTCGCACAAATTAAACCATAGTGTGTTCACGAATTTTGGAACGAAGTATAGTATGCATTTTACGTTGGCTGTATGTAATTAACTACAAATGACACAATTAATGATAATATAATACAAATAGTAGTAAACAATCCATATGTGTATCAGTGAAGACCATCATTAAAAGACGTAGATGGAGATGGATTGGTCATATACGTTATAAGCGATTAGAAGCGATGGCTAGGTCAGCTCTCCAGTTGACAGTGCATGAAAAAATGTCCTGGGCTTCCTTCGGTAACAAGGAGAAGAACTATGGAAAGAGAGATGAAATACTGTGGACGGTCATGAGAAACAATTAGTAGAAAAGTGGCAGAACTGCAACAATGTAAATCTCTGGTGGAATCTTTATGTACCAAACGAGACACGAAAATGATAAATGATAAAGATAAATAGTAAACATACAGTTAACGTCTTTCAAACTATATTGTTTAGCATAACCCTTCCGCTGCTACATACTCTCAGAAGACGGATCTTAAAATAGCTACTCCATGATTTTAGGTCACAAACGTGAAAGTACGCCTATAGCAGTTACAGTAGAAATATATAACGTGCTAACACGTTTTTAGTCCACAGATGAGAGATAATAACAAACGCGTTAACTCGTCTTTAGTTGTGAATGGGAAAAACGTCTATACACGTCATTAGCAGCTATTTTATGCTATTTTAATGCAGTGTATAAAGTATCCCGTACTATTTATTTTACAACTAAATCACTGTCAATCAAAATCAAAATGATTGCATAACATGTGTTTCACAGAGAACCATTTATATGAGGAAAATAAGACATGCAGGAGACGTCAATGGTATCATTCCAAGACAAGCTCTTTCAAACATGAACCACCTACAGTTGTCATCTTCTTTCTGTGAGCATATTCAGTTTGACGTCTGAGAGTTTTTATAATAGTGAAAGAAGAAGAAAAACGCATTGGTAAAAAGAAAAGAAACAAACAGTGGAATGTTATAAGATAAAATAAAATATCAATGTTCTAAAATTACAATAAATCGATTCGTGATTGCCTCAACAAGATATTTTACTTGATTTCTCATGTTTGTTTGAATCGGCTACCTGGCAACAAGAAATGCACCTGTAACGAGATGGCTTTAATTTCCTTATGGGGATGGACACAAGTCCATTAGTGAGAGTGATACAGCTTAATTCTAGATTTTATTCTTTTGATAATATTGTCACCTAATTATTTCCTTGTGAAACATTGCACTGTATGTCTGTGTCTCTAGAACTGATCCCGTTTTATTTTCTATATAATGTCGTCTAACAGTTCATGTATGTTTTATTTTATGAATATTGTTGTTTTCAACCATTTATATGATTTTTTTAATTCTTCTACGTTTCTTTTTCACCTAAGCTAAAGTCTACATTTATTGTGTGAGTTATAGTTAGAGACAGTTGTATAGCAGTAAATGACATTATCTGGTTAGAGACAGTGGTATAGCAGTAAATGACATTATCTGGTTAGAGACAGTTGAGTAGCAGTAAATGACATTATCTGGTTAGAGACAGTTATATAGCAGTAAATGACATCTGGTTAGAGACAGTGGTGTAGCAGTAAATGACATTATCAAGCGTTCAAATACAAGTGGGCTAGATTTGATAAAAAAGCAACCCAACACGTAAAAGCAAAAAAAAAAAAAAAACCACAAGTAAAAGAAATAAATACTTGTTTGTTTGCTATGCAAGGGATTACAGCTTCTTTAGGACGAGGCACACCTTTTAAACTAAGGACGAGCATTTTGTGGTTATAGCAGAGCGTGTAGACTGTAGACCAACGAACGTTACAAATAAGAATTAACGCCTCACTGAGAATTACCAGGATTTTATTATGTGTATATATATATATATATATATATATATATATTGAAGTGGAATGCAAAGGCATTCAAGTGGGATACAAAGGGTTCAAGAAAGAGAGGTCGACCTAAGGAGACCCTGAGGCGAACTTTGCTGAGAGAGGCAGGAAATATCGATCTCAGTTCCATGGAGGAGATTGAGCGAGTTGCCCAGGATAGAGCGGTATGGAGAAATTAATTGTAGGCCCTATGTAACGTATAACGGTACGAGAGGAATTATTATTATTATTATTATTATATATATAAATCTGAAAGTATTTTTTTAAATTGGTAAGCAACACATAGTATGCTGCGTGATAGTAGTTCTTAGACGAACTGAAATAATATGTTCTTTTCATAAAATAGTGGGCGTCTGTAGCGGTTGTGAACTCGATCACAACCCTAGCGTACCTGGTTCAAACTTTCCGGCAGGCAATTTGGAAGCAAATTCGTTTCTGTGGGATTTTTACGAAAGGTAAATATAGACCTCACCGTTCAGAAAGCAATGGTAAACTACTGAGCGTATAAGTGGTGCCTAGAAAATCAAAGAGTCGTTTACTGTGGTTGATGGCTACGTCTTGTAAAGGATATGCCACTATTTTCATTTTATAAAACAAACTTCCCATCCATGTGTAACTTCAAATGCTGTCGAGTCTGTACGAGTGTTTTGTTATTAGTCATATTGCTTAAAGTCAAATTTCATTGCACGAACAACTGATATATTATTGCTTTCTTTTATACACAGCCAACTCCAATATTATTTATTTCTAGGTCTATAAGATCTGGTGGGGACCAACTATTCTCCTTTTTCATACAGACAGCAACAAATCTCTTTTTTTTTGTTCGTCATAATCAAATGGTGCATTTGGTGTCGGAATTAAAAAACAACTTGCTGCATTATAACCGTTAGATTCTATATATTTGTTACCATTAATAACTTCTGTGCTATTGTATAAAAATCTCTAGAACTAATTCTTAAAGTTAAAAATAATAAAAGGACAAACGTTACAATTTAGATAATATCATTGGCTGAAATCGGATGCACATGTCCTAAACGTGTAGAAGTCTATGCGTTTAGTGGCCTACCAAACCAATGTGCAACGTATACACGTTCTTGACAAAGATCAAACATATCACAAAGAGTGATTAAAATTGGTCGTAAAGAACGAACGCAAAGAAGAAGGAGATAATATCAAAACAGACTAAAAACCAAGGATGCGAAATGTGTTTTCTCATCAATTTCTGACACGTAAGAGAACACATGACAAATTCAATTTCGGGCCATTTTTATCCTAAAATTGTAAAACAAAACTAGCCAGACTTTACAATGTTTTCAATATCGAAAATGACGTATTTTATAGTAGGAAAGGAACTCTTTTTCATACCTCGATGTATATTGGAAAATATGGTTTTAGGCTAGTATTTTTCATTGACTATCGGCAGGCTAAGGGTGATGTGGTCAACATCACGACGAATATTTTAAAGTACTCGTGTATGAAACAAACCCCATTAGCAGCGAACAAAAACCCGTAAGAATTGTAGACAAAGAGAAATCATAGAACAAATAAAAAACAAAACCGATTTGTTCATATTTTGGGAAAAAAATACACAAAAACGATAACACAAATTAATATTAAAAAGAGAGACTGAAAAACTATTTGATTCAAAACGTAATATTCAAAAAAGAAGACTGCAAAAAACTATTTATTGGCAAAACATGTAATATCACAAAAGATGAGAGGGGTAAAACTATTTGTTTAAAACACGTAATATTCAAAATGATGAGACTGAAAAACTTTTGATTGGAAAAACAGTAATTTTCACAAAATAGATGAGACGGTAAAACTATTTGATTAAAAACACGAAATATTCAAAAAATACGAGACTGCAGAAAAACATTTGTTTGGGAAACACGTAATATTCAAAAATAGATGAGACTGCAGTAAAATATTTGATTGGCAAAAACAATATTAAAAAAATAGATGAGACTGCAGTAAAACTATTTGATTAAAACACGAAATTCACAAAAAGAAGAGACTGAGTAAAACTATTTGATTAGAAAAAACACGTTTTTCAAATAGATAAACGAGAAAACTATTTGTTTGGGCAAACACGAATATCAAAAAATAGATGAACTCAGTAAAACTATTTGATTAAAAACACGAAATAAAATTGTACAAATTTAAATAAATTAAAATATGCAAGCAATTAATCCTTTTGGTAATTAAATGGTAAATGATATAAATGAAGTCTGTCTTAATGAAAAAGTACATTATTGTTATTCTAGCTATTTTTTATATTAAAATGCTGTTTTATTTTTTACAAATTATGTTCATTGTTTTAAAATTAAAAATAAATTATTTATCTACCATTTATATAAATGCCCTCGTCTCGTTAGACACATAAGTTTTAAAAAATTTTGAAGTTTTTGTCCCCTTTCCCAAAATTTTTTCCCTGCCAAAATTTCAGTTCTTACCGCTTTTTCTGAGTTTTAAACCCTCCGGGCCTTCTTACCCATCCTTTGTCCATTGTTTTGTTTAGCCTGCCTCTGGGTTTTGACAGTTCCCTGTTTTTGAGATGATTTAAATGATGCACACTTTTTTTTTAAAAAAGCTTTATTTTTGATATATATTTAAAAAAACGTTTACAGGATTCTTTTTTAATCATTTATTTTAACTTCCAATTTTTTGAGATGTTATTATTTTTTTGATAATATCACTATTGTATCTTTTTGTGTCTTTTAATCCGTTTCACTATTGTACTTTTGTGTTCCGGATCCCGTTTTCACATTGTACTCTTTTGTGTTCTCGGATCCCGTATTACATTGATTTTTGTTTCGGACCCCGTATTCACTATTGATTTTTTGTGTTTCGCACCCCGATTCACATTGTATCTCTTGTGTTCTCGGATCCCGTATTCACTATTGTATCTCTTTGTGTCTCTCCACCCCGTTTTCACTATTGTACTTTTGTGTCCCCGCGATCCGATTCCCCATTGTATCTCTTGTTTTCTCGGATCCGTTCACTATTGTATCTCTTGTTTTCCCCGATCCTGATTCACTACTGTATCTTTGTGTCTCTCGCATCCCGTTTTCCCCTATTGTATCTTTTTTGTGTCTCCCCGGATCCGTTTCACTATTGTATTCTTTTGGTTCTCGCACCCCGGATTCACTACTGATTTTTTGTGTTTTCCGCGACCTGTTTTCACTTTTGTATCTCGGCCCCGACCCTTTCCCCTATTGTATCTTTTTTGGTTTCCCCGATCCGTTTTCACATTGATTTTTTTGTGTCTCTCGCGACCCCCGATTACTATTGTATCTTTTTGGTTTGCGATCCGTATTACAGACTTTTGTGTCTCTCGGATCCGTTTCACTATTGATTCTTGTGTCTCTCGACCCGTTTTCACTTGTATTTTTTGTGTTCTCGGATCCTATTCCCATTGTATTTTTTTGTGTCTCTCGGATCCTGATTCACTATTGATCTTTTTGGCCTCGCGATCCCGATCACTATTGATTCGTGTCTCCGGACCCCGTTTTCACTATTGATCTTTGTGCCTCGGGACCCCGATTCACTATTGTACTTGTGTTCCATCCCGTTTTCACTTTTTACCTTTTTTGTTTGATCCGTATTTTTATTGTATTTTTTTGGCCCTTAATCCGACACATTGATTTTTTGTGTTTCCTGACCCCGTATCACTATTGATTTTTGGTCTCTCGGACCCGACACATTGTATTTTCGTGTTCTAAAGATCCTGTTTTCACTTTGTATCTCTTTGTGCTCTGCACCCCGATTCACATTGATTTTTTGTTTTCTCGGGATCCCGATTACCAGTTTCCGTGTCTTTTGCGACCCCGATTCACTATTGTATCTATCGGTCTCTCGCGATCCCGTACACTATTGTATTTGGCTCCGATCCGATTCATATTGTATCTCGTTCCCGCGATCCCATTCACTATTGTATCTCGTGTTCCCGATCCTATTACTATTGCCTTTTGTGTTCTGGATCCGTTTTCCCTTTATTGATCTTTTTTGGGGTTCCGATCCCTTCATTTGTACCTTTGTTCTGACCCCGATTCCCATTGTATTCTTTGTGTTTTCCCCGGATCCGATTCACTATTGATCTTTTTTGTGCCCGATCCGATTCACTTTGTATTTTTCGTTCTCTGATCCTGATTACACTGATTCTTGTGTCCCCGGACCCCCATCTACTTTGTATCTTTTGTGTCTCTCGATCCGATTACATTGATCTCTCTGTGCCCCTGACCGATTCACACTGTTTTTTGGCCCTCGGACCGTTTTCATATTGATTCTTGTGCCTCGACCCCGTTTTCACTACGTATCTTTTTGTTCCTCGATCCCGATTCACTACTGTATTTTTTGCCCCCTTCCATCCCATTCCATTGTATCTCGGTCTCTCGGACCCCGGGTTACTACTGATTCGTTCCCCGCGCCCCCGATTCACTATTGATCTTTTTGTGTCTCTCGCGACCCCGATTCACTATTGTATCTCTTGGTCTCTCGGACCCGGGGTTTCACTATTGATCTCTTTGTGTTCTCGGATCCCGATTCACTATTGTACTTTTGTGTCTCTCGCGACCCCGATTCACTTTTTATCTTTTGTGTTCCCGCGACCCCGTTTTCACTATTGATCTTTTTGTGCCTCGATCCCATTTATTGATTCCCTGTGTCCTGCATCCGATTATTTTGTTTCGGCCCTCGGACCCCGATTCACATTGATTTTGGTCTCTGCGACCCCTTTTTCACTTTGTATTCTTTGTGCCTCGCGACCCCGGGTTTTCACTATTGATCTCTTGTGCTCTCTATCCGTTTTCCTATTGTATCTCCCCTTTTTCTCCCACCCCATTCACTATTGATTTTTTGTGTTTTCCCCAATCCTTTCACATTATCTTTTTTGTGTTCTGGACCCCGATTCACTATTGTACTCTTTGTTTTTTAAACCCCCGATTCACTATTGATCTTTTTGTGTCTCTCGATCCTTTTCACTATTGTATCTCTTTGTTTTTGGATCCCACACTATTGATTTTTGTGTTCCGCACCCCGGATTCACTATTGTATCTCTTGTCCCCAAACCCCGATTCACTACTGTATTTCGTGTCTCCCCGGACCCCGTTTTCCCCATTGATTTCCCGTGTCTCTCCGGACCCCGTTTTCACTATTGTACCTCGTGTCCGCGATCCGATTCACTATTGTATCTCTCGGTTCTCGCGACCCCGTATTCACTACGTATGTCTCTTGTCTCGGACCCCGTATTCACTACGTATCTCTTGTGCCCCCGGACCCCGATTCATACGTATCTCTTGTGCCTCGCGATCCGATTCACTATTGATCTTCGGCCTCGGACCCCCACCCTATTGTATAAAACATTCAAATGAATTATTTATTCTCATTGATATTGTTTGTTTATATCTTAATTGAAAATAAAGAACGCAAAATCATCATGTATGGGCGGGGAGAAAAGTATCAGACTCAAAAGTGTCCCAAAATATCAGGATGTTGAAATTTCCCAACAAAGCGGGTTCACTTTTTCAAGCTGTTTTTTTGTCTCATCTTTTGTTGGTTTTCCTTTTTGCCCAAAGGGACCAAACCAACTGTCTTAGTAGGCCAGAAATAACAAATTTCTTTCTTATATTGATAATGATTTTATTTTGACTTGACATTTTTTAGAAATTCGGGAAATTTTTTATCCACTAGACTACAGTAAGAATATATAAAAAATATAAAAATAATAAAATTTTCCCTGTACTGTTATACGTTACAAAGGTCTGAAAGCAATTTTCCAGACCACTCTATCCCGGGGAACTGTTCAATTCCCCCATGGAAATGAGAATATTTCTTGCCTCTTCTATCAAAGTTTGTTTCATGGCTCCCAGACGTCCCTCTTTTTTAATGCCCCACTTTAATGCCTGTTTATATTTGTTTATCATTTTTCCTCAAAGGGGTCCAACAATCCCATCTTTCTTCTTATAACAGTTCACTAGTTTGACCAGACAGTCTCTGATTTCATCACTTCCTGAATTGTTCCATTTTTTGTTATTATTTTAAATGATTCAATTTTTTAACCTTTTAATACAAAAAGCATAAAAAAACCTTTTTAAAAATACAATCCCAGACCTAAATGTTTTAATGATCAAAAAGTATTTTTCAACAAATAAAACATCAAAATAAAAAGAAATAATCAAATAGATGTTAAAGAAAACAACAAAATTGTATCCTAAAAAATCTTTACTAAAATGAAAAAAAATAAAAATAATCCGAAAAACGGGAACAAATTTAACATTAAATTTAAAGAATAATAGGTACAAGACATACATTCAGAACGAGTTCAAAGCCCCAAGTTATCGTACTTCATCTCTCTTACACTTTGTAGTGACCACTTAAACAACCCTGATATTATGCTGGGGCAACCAGCCAATAACCGATCGTGTTTAACAAATGATTTGTCTGAATATTTTATATGGTACCACGTAATAAATTTCACATCTCTCATTTTAAACGCCAAGGATTATTCATCACATCAAATGGGGTTTTATTTTTAACGCGTTTTTTTCCATTTTTTTTGAAAAATTTATATGTTGTCACTGTTTTGTTCATTCTCCATCTTTCAGTAAGAACGTTTTATTATATAATCTAAGATGTGTTTTTTAACGCTTGGGTGGACGATATTTGTATTTGACATCTGGAAAAGCAGAAGAAACTTTCACCGATTGGTTTTTTTATGTGAGTTTAACAGGATAAACATTTTTTGGTCTATTTATCGGATTTATTGAAATTCATGTTATCACGTACTTTTACCCAAGTCCATTCCGTGGGAAAATTTTTAATTTGTTTGGGGTTTATAAAATATACATTTTATTTCCAAATCAGGGTGTTGGTCGTATGTTGATTGGATAGACCCCAAATTATTTACTTTTGAATACTTTTTTTTTTTCCACCTTTCACACATGATATCTCAATGACAAACACGAACTCTGTGACAGCCTAGGACCCGAGGGAATGGCAAATTTGGGGGAGTTTCAGTTTTTATTGTAATTTAAAGTGTTTTTTTAAAACAGGGAGGGCTTTTCCAGCCCCCCACGATTTTACACTGTAAAAGTTTTTTACAGTGAATTGAACACGATATATAATTATATACATATGTTATGGATCTTGTTATCCAAAAAAAGTGATCCAAAATGAATATTATTTCTGATTTTCCCGACAGCTGTCACAAGATGTTTAGCTTTTTTACCAGTTCTTTAACTTTTTAGGGGGCAGGCCTAGCTGGGCCCGTTCCCGAAGCTCTTCCAGTTTTGAAACCCCAAAAGGTTTCACTTTGAAAATTTTTTTTTTCGAGGAAAAAGGTCTTCCGTCCTTCTAACTGTTCTTTTTTCGGAAGATCTTTTTTAATATTATTTATATATATATATATATATATATATATATATATTTTAAATGGCATATCCAAAAACCATAACCACGTAAACAAAATTGATTTTCAACCCCCTTTAGCAAGCCCCGCTTTCAAGGGGCCTGTCCTTTGTTAAAAACAATGAAAAAATTTGCAAGAAATCCGCAGCATTTGAATCAGAACGTCGTTTCAGACCGAGTCACAACCCCAGGGCCCCAGACCCAATAATATAAACATATATAATTTTTTTTTTTCAGAATAAGCAAAGCAATGATTGATTATCAATATAAAATAATTTTTGTTTTTTTTAGTTTCATGTTTTCTAAGTTTTTTTTTTCCCCTTTAATGGTGACATTGTCTTGTCTGTCTTCCAGATTGTCGAAAATTTTATCAACAATGATTAGCAATCACCCCTGACCTAGTGTCCATTAAAGGTAAATTTTTAAAAAAAGAGATTTCCGGAAAAAACACTTTTTTGAGATATTCATTTTAAAAAGTTTAAAAAAATTTAATTTTTTAATTTAAAAGTGGTTTTATTAAAAATAATAGTAATTTAATATTTTTTAATTCAAATTTTTTATTTATTTTAAGAGATCTTTTAAAAAATAATTTTCTGATGAAAAAAGGCTAAACCACCTGATCATTCTCTGCTTTTTTTTCATTGTAAAGATTATTTTTTTTGTTTATGATTTAAGGTATATAGCCTTTATCTTTTGTTTTTTTTTTTTACCTTTTTCTGACAATTGTCTTTCTTCCTTAAATATAATATTTTGGGGTAGAATATCTATCCTTCTGTTTTAATATCCCTTTTTTTTTTTATATTGTTCTTTTTTGTTCTGTTGTTCCATTTTTAAACTCTCCCGGGGTTTTTTTTTTTAATTTGCCCCTTTCCGAGTTCTTCACGGTAGTTGGGTTACTCACCCTTTTAATTGAAGATTTGAGTTTTGTTTTACTAAAGGTTCAAGTTTTTAAACTAACCTCGGTTCTCTTTTCTCTCTCTCTCTCTCTCTATGTATACATCTTTATTTGGTTTTGTATTTGCATCTTCGTTATGTTATTCTAACTACATCTTTTTGTTTTTAAAAATATACATTCATTTGCAATTAAACATTCTAATCGCATAACAAATTTTACAATAGAACTGATAGCAAAACAAAGATCCGAATATTAAGAGCCTAATTTTCCCATGGTAACGTATGGGTGTGGAAAGAATATTTCTAAGTCAGGTAAAATCATATTGTACTTTGAATAAAAGTTTACAGAAGATCCGTCAATGACCAAAAAGAGGACAAAAGAAAATCCAGAGAAACCAAAAAATGAATGACAACTTGGGTTTTGCGCAAATTTAACGTCATCCACAGATACCGGGTATCCCGAACCAGATGGACCGAACAGAGGGAGATGGATGTGCCATTCAGACATCGATCATGAGAAGAAGATACCAATACCCACTGAACCAAACAACCCTTTTTAGTAGTCACCCCGGTAAAAAAAACAGTTGGGATTCGCTCAAAAGTTAAGAAAAGTTAGAAAAAAGACCACACCGCCCGAGGGCCCCAAATTTAAAAAAAAATAGAACCACTTTTCCGCCACGCATGTCGGGAAGAGGGGCCAAGGGGGTTTTGGGTGAAATCGGATGCATGGTTCTAAACTCAAAGTCATGGGTTTTCTAGCCTACCCAAACCCAAAGTGCAACGTTACGTTCTTGGGAAAGATCAAAAATATCACAAAAGTGATTAAAAAATTGGTCGTAAAGAACGAACGCAAAGAAGAAGAAGAAATGACCACACATCGGAGGAAGATACTGTTGTTTACACTGATAGTTCTATGATTGAACTAAAGGAAAAAAAGAAAAGGCGAAACACGGTGTTGGTTTCATCATACATCCGGAGAAAGCAAAGTCTATTAATGAAGTAGAATATCTATCGGAAAGAATATTACGTATTCAATTCATAGAACAAAACAAAACAACAACGATTATACAAGTCTACGTCCCGTGCAACGATAGCTGCAATGAACAACAACGACGTGAATTCTTCGACCAACTGTCAGACACAATTAATAAAACAAACGATAAAGATGAGCTAATTATAATGGGAGACTTCAACGGAAGAGTTGGAAGCAAAAGACGACACGAGACATGCCTAGGAAATTTCAGCGACACCGAAGCAGAACGAAACAACAACGTAGAAGAAATGATCAACCTATGCTACGAACACGACCTGATCATAACAAACACACTATTCCAGCATCGAAAAAGCCATACACAAACATGGTACAAGTGGAACAACATAGAACAGTCATCTCAAATCGACTATATCTTGTTAGACAGAGACAAAAAGGAATATAATAGATGCAAGAACCATACCGAATATAGATATAGACACAGATCACAGACCAGTCGTACTAACACAATTCAAGGCAACAGAAACTAAACAGAGAAAGAAATCAATTTTCGTCACCAACTTGAAAAAATTAGAGGAAGAGGACATACAAAACGATATGAGCAACATGATGACAAATATTTTTACAGCGCTACCATCAAGTATAAGCAATGTACATCAAGAATGGAAAACATTTAAAACAGCAATGATGAAAACATTAAACACACTATGTGGCAAAAACAGTTAAGACAGAAATTCAAACAAAAAACTGCATGGTGGAACAACGAGGTCAAGGAATCAATAAGAAGAAGAAATGTTTCAAAACATGGATAAAATCCAAAAGCCAAGAGGATTACACAGCATACAGAACAGCGAGAAGACAAAGTAAACAAGTAATCAAAAAATCAAAGACAGAATCGTGGGAAAAATACGGAGAACAACTGTCATTACTATGCAAAGAACAGCCACGAAATTTTTCAAAAGTGTCAATTCCATGAGGATAAGAGACGAAAGTTTCAACCCCACTGACATTATTAATGATAAAAACGGTACACCGATATTTAATACAAACGGAAGGAAGAACAGATGGAAAGAATACTTCCAAGAACTACTTAACCAACCACCAACATCAACTGCGAATAGATTTAAAAATAACACAAGCATAGAAGAACCAAATATACTCATCCAAGAAATAGAAGAAGTTGTGAAGAAGAGTCCACGTCACAAGACAGCAGGCATAGACGGTATAACCAATGAAGCAATCAAGGCATGCGGAGAAACAGGAATACAATGGATTCATATAATCTTCAAGTCAGCCTGGACAGAAGAGAAGTCCCCAAAGATTGGCAGAAAGCCATCATAATACCAATATGGAAAAAAAGGGCAAAAAAGAGAATGCAATACATACAGAGGCATATCATTATTAAGTCATGTTGGGAAACTATATGCTAAAATTTTGGAATCTAGAATCAAACCTATAATAGAACCACAGCTGAACATCGCTCAATTTGGGTTCAGAAAGGGAAAGAGTTGCACTGATGCCCTGTTCACACTAAGGCAACTCAGCGAAACACCATAGAATATGACAAACAGCTCAACTTAGCATTCATAGACCAAGAAAAAGCCTTTGATAGAATAAACAGAAACAAACTATGGACCATACTAAGTGAATATGGAATTCAGGGCCAACTATTAGACAATATTAGAGCGCTATACCAAAAATGCTCAAGCGTAGTACGAACAAGCGACGGCCTGACAGACGAATTTGAATTATCATCAGGAGTAAGGCAGGGATGTGTGCTTTCGCCTATACTTTTCAATATTTACATAGACAGGATAACGCAAGAAACCAAGACAGATAACAACCTCGATAACAACTACAATTTAATAAACGAACTACTCTTTGCAGATGATCAGAGTATAATTTACAACAACGAACACAAACTTCAACAACACATAAATGCCCTGCAAGCCACATGCGAAAAATATGACATGAAAATTAACACCTCCAAAACAGAAGTCATGACAATAAGCAGGTCAACAGGTCAACTAAATATACACGTGAATAATGTCAAAATACAACAGACTCCAGAATTCAAATATCTCGGAGTATATTCACAGCAGATGGAAAGATGGACAGAGAAATCGATACTAGATTCCAGAAGGCAAATGCAGTGACATACCAACTGTCACCACTATTAAAACATCCAAGCATTAACATGGCAGTCAAACGACAACTGATAAACTGCATATTTATTCTAACTCTCTGCTATCAGTGCCAAACATGCCCCTGACTAAGACACAAGAAAGAAAGATTACAACATGTGAAATGAGATGTCTACGAAAAGCTGTCAACGTTACAAGGCGAGATAGAGTGAGAAACGAGAATATCAGAAGCATCGTTGGTACTATACCATGCATACAGTACATCGAGAAGCAAAGATTCAAGTGGTTCGGCCATTTAATGAGAATGGAACCACATTTACTACCATCACGTGCCTATAATAATCGACACTCACGGCGCAGAGCACGAGGCAGGCCAAGAACAAGATGGATAGATAACATCTCAGAGTCCTGCGAAAGCATGGACTGACAACGTCAAGCGCAACACACCTGGCACAAGATAGGAAACTAACTCTCCCACGACGCTTCACGGCAAATGTGGTTAAGATAAGATAAGACTAAAGGAAAAGTCATCAAAGAGACAAGTGACGCATATGCGACAACTACCAGCATCATGACTATGGAGGTGACAAAATCCCTGGAGTGACTACAGACTCAAACATTCATCCATGCATGCATACTCAGCAACTCTATGAGCATGACACAGAAGATCAAGACTGGTTATGCACGAAGGCAGTGGATGCAATTAATACAAAATGCGACAATCCAGACGTATCTTTATCTTTGTTCCAGGTAATTTGGGGGTGTATGGCAATGAGAGAGCGGATGAAGTGGCGAGCAATGCTACGATCTAGAATGGGTCTTCTATAGACAAAAGCGACATCATCAATGCTCTAAGAGAAAACATACGCTCTGAAAGTTTCAACGAAGAAGATAAAGAGTATTCTCTATCTCGGTTTCGCAAGTTGTGAATGTCGATAGGTGCAGCAAGACGGGAAAACTACGAGAGAAACTCCAATAGATACATCAATTAACACATAACGGGAGTTGTTAGCCTAAACACACTGAAATAAATGCTTGGGAGGAGATCGGAGCAATTATGGACATGTCCGATGGGCGATGAAGATGGTCCTCAAATGAACAATGAACAATCCAGACATAGACTGTAAGATTAACGTCAGTTATAGCCGTGATATTTCTTGGCCATCCAACTATTGAGTTTAGAACGCAGAAATGCTGAGCACATATCTGCTTCCATATCAGAGTCGTCAAAGAGCATTCAATGTACGAGGAAAGAAGAAGTAAAAGAAAGCAATAGACTAAAACAGAAAGAGTCATGTTTAGATGGAACAGATGATATCAATCCACTTGTGCGTGTACTGGAGTATATAGAGTCTCGTAAAGAATGGATAAATGTGACTATAAATAAACGGATATCCTTTACGTTATTATCACAATTTTGCAGAGAAAGTACAAAAGGAAAAACGCAGTGGCCATAGAATCAGAGGTTGCAGTCAATGATCAGAGATAATTTCACAGATGATGCAAATTTTATTTACATTGAAGAGTTGATTGTTTGTATTATGAGTAACGCATAACACAGTGTAGCGGGATAGATGTGAGATGTGAAACTAGTGCCTTTAATGGGACCACACGTAGCATACCTATGAAAGTTACGGCCATGACGGAGACAATGTTCTGACTGTTCCATCAATATCTGTATTTTCAGTGACTCAATGAGCATGCTTATGAATGTGTAGGTAGGTTGTGTACGTAGGCAATGGCTGGAGTCTGTGCTGATTTCGAGACTGGAGGGAGTCACTTTGAATTTTTTACCCGGACATACATGAGTGAGGGAAAATGAACCAGCTGACATACTTGCCGGAACGGTAAGAGTCCTGATTTGACTATATAGGGCGTGTTGGCTAACCCAACAAAATTAGAATGAACTTCTTACTCATAATCCATATCCCAATTCAGACGTTACTAGGTCTTCCTCTTAATCTCCTTCTTCTTTGCGTTCGCTCTTTACGACCAATTTTAATCACTCTTTGTGATATATTTGATCTTTGCCAAGAACGTGTATACGTTGCACATTGGTTTGGTAGGCCCCTAAACGCATAGACTTCTACACGTTTAGGACACATGCATCCGATTTCAGCCAAACCTCCTTAGTCGCCTTTACGACATGCGTGGCAGGTAACAGTGGTTCTATTCTTTACATCCCAAATTTGTGCCCCGGTAACCACTTGGGCGTACGTTCCTCTTAATAATAATGTGACCAAACTGATCAAAATGAAAAAAAAATGAGCAGTTTTACGTAATCGCTAAAAAAGTTATAGATGTACTTACTCGTACAAATTTACACTAAAATATGACAAGAATCAACATGGGATCGGAACAAGCGGATGGTAACAAAATAGATATACTATATCTGTTACATAAATTTCTCAATAAAGCGTAATACGAACTTACTTATGTCGTATTACATTACATACAAAAACGTATAACTGTAAGTAAACGAATATGGATTTGTTTTAATGGGATACTTTCTCCAACCTTCTCTAACATTCAAATCGCATTTTCCCCACTGGGGTAGCCAGCTGTCAACTCAAGGATACATCATAGACATCACGCTTGTTAGCGGCTCCAGACAGCTAGCAATACAATTCACACATGTTAGATCTCGCGCAGAATTTTCGTTCCACCACAGAATTTCCGCTGTTGCATAGCAACCTAATATATGTTTACGTAATTATATTATTCTTTGCTACTGATCATTGACTGCCGGTGCGGTGTTTACTTGATGTAAAACAAAATAAAAAACATACCACGTTAGTGTTATACTGTTTTTCAAACATGAATTATTACATGTTAATAGTTATTATAAAGTTTATACATTGAGAAACAAGTCAGTATTAAACTAAGTTTTTAAGTCTTGAGTTATAACATGTTTATATTTGTTAAATAGAGTTTAAGTTGAGTACCTCGTCAGTGTTGTGCTCAAAGTTTAGTACATTATTAGCACTCAAATATTAAGTCGTTATGTAAACTATTATGTTTTAGAGCGAGGTCTGTTTTCTGTGTTCTGCCGCGAAGAAATTACAGGAATACTTGATAAATAAGGACACGGTGATATAGTTTACCAGTTCTTGAGTAAACATGCCAGATTTGTTGTGGTTTTTAAAATTATTATTACTATTTTTCTAGAAATAGAGAAATGCATTGTCAACCACTTGTAACAACTGTTATAAGAAGGAGAAGATGGAGATATGTTGGACACACCTTGAGAAGAAATAATCAAAAAATATATCAAAGCAGGCATTGAAGTGGGATACAAAGGGTTCAAGAAAGAGAGGAGACCCTGAAACGAATTTTACTGAGAAAGGCAAGAAATATCGGTCTCAGTTCCATGGAAGAAATTGATCGAGTTGCTCCGGATAGAACGATTTGGAGAAATTGCTTGCAGGCATAATGGAACGTATAACAGTACGAGATAAATTATTATTGTTATTGTTATTATTATTATTTTACTAAAAATGGTGATGAAATGTACACAAAGAACTAATGAAACAAGTAAACAATGTATGACATCTTAGACATATGCTTACCTGCCACGCATGTCGTAAGAGGCGATTCATCAAGAGATGAACAAATTACAGCCTGGCAGAGTGCAACATCTGGTCAAGAGACAGGGATGGACGAAGTATATTACAACCAACATTTGATACGAAAAAGGCAAATGATGATGAGATGTACTGTATTATCTGAGTTCTATTCACCAGTGTTTTATTTGAAGTCAATGTGATGTTAAAAATCAGGTGTATGAAATGTTATAGTGATCTGAACATTCTCTGGGTGTTATTACTATTATTTCTTCAGTTATTCATTCTTCTTCTGCTTAGATTCTAATCGGTCAACTTGAATGTCGAAATGCTTTTGAAGAAATTTCAGTAAAAGCTAATACAGCATTTATCGAAGTGACATTCTTCACGCATTGAGAGAGTCTTTCCGAACAGAGGAGTTTCAGGGCTGTGAATCCCACTCGCTGACCAGATTGAAAGAGATGGGTGTCAATATTGGTGCAGCCCGAAAAGAACGTCATACTAAATATGCAAAGAGATTGATTAATCAACATCGAACTGGCGTGTTGGGTCGCTGGACGCTGCTGGATTTGCTGAGGCGGAGATCGGAGCACCTATGGACGTTCCGGAGTGCTATGATGATAGTCCTCATATAACTGATAACTGATAACAGCATTTATCTGTTCCTGCAGTGAAGTTCTCGTGAGCTATTGGATTTATGTGATAAGTTTACTTGTTTCTTCTTTCTTTTCTCGAATTTTATTTTACCTCCTAGTTTTAGGATAAGAAGAGATTTCTAGAACGGGATTTTGTGTGCACTCTATAAATAGTGTTTCCCCGTCTGTTTTTTCTGATGTCCCCCTTTTACGTGGACGTTTTTTTTTATTTGTATCTACTATTTCAAAGTAGTATGACTTCTTGGGATGCACTGTCTGTTGGTAATCTGTTAACTGATACTTGTATAATTCTGCTTAGTTGATTTTTACAGCATACTTGTTAGGGGATGCACTATTTTACACTTTCCCGTTCAGTAATAAGCACTGCAATCATAGCAGGAAAGCATTTTTACAATTCATATTTTTTTTTTGATTGATGTAGAATAGATCAGTCAAAACATCGTTACAGATTCAACACGCCGATGTCAGTTGAAGCCAGTGAGAAAGTTCTTCAGTACTACATAGAGTCAATATTGACATTTGGATGCGACTTATGTACAATAGAGACACCGTGTACCTATCTACCTCTGAGCTCATAGGGCACTCTGTACGCAAGAGCCACGACTGGTTTGACGAAAATGACGAAGAAATCAAGTCTATTCTTCTCACGAAACATGAGACATACAGAGCCTATCAAAATGACCCATCATCATCATCCAAAAACAGCTTTCCTAGATGCTCGTAGAAGGGCTCAAGAGAGAATCAGGAAATTACAAGACGCATGGCTAAGCCAAAAATCTGATGAAATCCAGATATATGCAGACAGACATGATTTCAAACGCTTCTACGATGCCCTAAAACTGTTTACGGACCTCAACAATCTCACCCCACTCCCATACTCGATGCAGATGGAGCAAGGCTACTAATTGACAAGCCTCAGATACTAAATCGCTGGGCAGAACATTTCCGTTCTGTCCTCAACCATCCATCCACTATATGTTATGAAGCCATAGAGCGCATGCCCCAGGTCCCAATCAATGCCAAGCTTGATATTCCACCTACCTTAGCAGAGGTCAAGAAGGCAACAAGCCAGATGTCCAGCGGGAAGGCACCGGGTGCGGACTCAATACCAACCGAAGTCTACAAAGAAGGAGGGCCCACGTTGATGCTAAAATTGACAGAGTTATTTACATCCATTTGGTGCAACGAACGTGTGCCACAGGAATTAAAGGATGCCACTATTGTCCACCTGTACAAGCGGAAAGGAAACCGCCAGGCCTGCGATAACCACAGGGGATCTCCTCCTGTCAATCGCTGGCAAAATACTGGCCAGAGTCCTCCTCAATCGATTAATCGATCACCTGGAACAGGACTTACTCCCTGAGACCCAATGTGGCTTCAGAGCAGGTCGTGAACAGCAGACATGATATTTGCTGCTCGCCAACTACAGGAGAAATGCCAAGAGCAGCACCGTAACCTCTATATGGTCTTTGTCGATCTGACAAAGGCTTTCGACACGGTTAACAGGGAGGGTCTATGGAAGATCATGGAAAAATTTGGATGCCCAAGGAAATTCATCAAGATCGTCCAACAGTTTCACGAGGGCATGATGGCACGTGTACTTGACGAAGGGGAGCTGTCGGAAGCCTTCCATGTCACCAACGGCGTCAAACAGGGCTGTGTACTGGCCCCAACACTCTTCAGCATGATGTTTGCTGCCATGCTCACGGATGTCTTTTGGGAAGGCGACGAACATGGGGTAAAGATTAGATACAGGACAGACGGTAACCTATTCAATCTTCGAGGTTAAAATCCTCCACCAAGGTAAAAGAATCAACTATCTCAAACCTGTTGTTTGCTGATGACTGTGCCCTCGCTACCAACTCTGAGGAAGAAATGCAGACTTACATGGACAAGTTCTCAATGGCCTGTGATAGGTTTGGCCTCACCATTAACACCACAAAAACAGAGGTCATGTTCCAGCCCGCCCCTAGAGAACAGTATTACGATCCAGTCATCAACATTAAACACCAGTGTCTCCAGTCAACGGACAACTTTGCTTATCTTGGCAGCCTCCTATCCAGATCGACAAACATAGATTCTGAGGTCCACAATAGGATATCCAAAGCCAGTGCTGCGTTCGGAAGGTTACGTGTCACTGTGTGGAACGGAAGGGGATAAGCATAGTCACAAAGCTGAAAGTTTACAGGCCATAGTGCTAACAACGCTGCTGTACGCAGCGAGACATGGACAGTGTATAGCAGACACGCAAGAAAATTAAACCATTTCCACACAAGCTGTCTACGCAGAATACTAAAAATAAACTGGCAGGACAAAATTCCAGACAGCGAAGTCCTCACAAGAGCAAAGATCCCAAGCGTCAACACCCTGTTGCAGAAGGCCCAACTGAGATGGGTCGGTCACGTTGCTCGAATGCCTGATAAACGCATCCCAAAACAGTTGATGTATGGCGAGCTTGAAGGGGCAGACGTTTAGCTGGTGGACAGAAAAACGCTTTAAAGACACTCTTTAAGTGTCTCTCGTGCTTCGAATAGACAATAGTCTGAATCTCTGCAAACTGAATTTGCGTGAAAACAGATATCCAATAGCTGACAATGCAGCATTGTGTCACATGTAAATTACTTACACGAAGCAGCGCCCACATGCACTTCGTAATTGAGTATTCATGCCATGGCAGATTTTTCGTAAGGATGTGACACTCCGGACAGGTTAACCTCCTCACACACCCGAGAGGTGCCAAACAAGTGATTACACCGTCTGCAAGATTGCTGTGATCAAAACATCGTTAGCAGATGGACTGCGTATGCCTATGGTGACCAACTAACATAAACCTCAATAGCTGAAGTTCAACTGAACGCTTGACAATAAAAATGAACGCCATTTTGGTGAGCTAAAAGAGTTTCAGTAAAAAAACATATGTCAATATAAGAAAGAGCCTGTCAACATATTTCGTGCAATTAATGAGAAAAGAAAAGTTTAGAACACACTGTGACAACCATAAAATCAATGAAAGATGAGACAGAGAGAGAGAGATAGAGAGAATTATATAAAGTCTGGCTTGATGGCACGAAAGAGTGTCAACATCCCAACTGAAAGTCAGTACTAAAGACAGACGTTTGCTGAGATCCATGATTGTCTACTTCAAACGGCATGGCACATGACCATGATGATGATATATGACATAAAAAACAAGCATTAAATTTTACCCAAAAAATGTTCATTTGATATCGAGCTCGCGACTCAGGATTTGAGAGGTAATATTTATTAGATGTGAGTTTTAAGTAGAAGCTCAGGTTTTGCGTTAATTAAATATTTATTTCATGGAAGGATCGTTCAAGTGCTATAAGAAGTCGTCATTATAGCCGATTTTCTATTACATTAGATTAGTTTTTCAGCGGTGAGTCTAGATTTTTCACAAGTGTCAAAATACGTTCTAGAATTCTGTGATTTCGGTTTTCCAACTTGATTTTATTTAGTCGAATAAATATTAAATATATTTTATTAAGTTCTCTGTAAGTTTTCTTTCTTCTCTCTTTTATTTCATCAATTGTCAAATCCTAATATTTTGGATGCATCTTTATATAGATATAAAGCCCGTCTGCCCAGCGTGTTCGTAGCGCGTTGGACTACGGGTGACTATCCTCTGTGTGTGCGGGTTCAATTCCGCGGGATGGCAGAAAAGCCACAGATTCCCCAGATTTACGGTGTTCGTGGCACCGAACCGAAGGGTTACGATGTCCATGGCACCGAGCCGAAGAGCTGAAAAGCTCAAGTGCTTCTGGATCGAAAAAAAAAATATATATAGATATAAAGATATTGTTATTAAGTTTCTCTGAATGTGTTTGATTTGTCTGTAGTAGTGTGTTTCTCCTACCTCTACTGATAATCATGAAGAAAAGAGAGAAAGCTCGTAATTATTAAGAGATCTAAAACAGCACATATCACATTATGTTATTAAGACAGTGTTTTTGACATATGATAAATTCTTCAACTGTTCTTACCTGCATATCTTTGACGTATATCAATATGTTTACAATGTACAAAGAAAATATATAAGACCAGTTATCATATATACAGACAAGTTCTTAGCTTCCATCGGATGTGTTTACTTGCAGAATATTACTTTCCTATAGGAATAATTGAAAGAAGACCAAGCTTGAATTACGTTAAAAAAGCAGAAGAAAATTCATTCTAGGATGCTATAGAATACCAGCTGAAGTTATACATTTTATCAACAGTTTGTATATTGGTTTACAGTACAGTGTGCTGCCTGCACTTTTTTATCGATCGCGTACTATGAAATCAGGCGTAGTCTTTGGTGTCTAATATGGCGCCTCTGATTTTTCCGTGAAGTTTTGCTACCCTCCTCACCTGTTTCCCTCGCCATTTACGCAGTCCAAATTGACGATGACCAAAGCGACTGTTCAAGGTTGAAAACGGAGGAAAACAAGGTTGTATTTTTTCTTCCCTATTGTGGGCGTCTGTAGCTTAAGTGGTAGTGAGCTCGACCACAAACAAAGAGTATTTTGTTCAAACTCCATGGCGTGTAGTTTGTAAACAAATTCGTTCCCGTTGATTTTACGAGTGGTAAAAATAGACCTCACCATTCAGAAACAAAATACACACTACTGAACGTATAAGTGGTACCTAGAAAATCGACGGCTCGTTTACTGTGGTTGATAGCAAAATCTTGTAAATGATGTACCACGATTTTCATTTTTCATTATGCAGGGACCATTGACTGGGTGATACAAAAATCTTGCAGAGACAAAATTGTCATCGATTATATGAGAAACAGACAACTGGAAGACTTTGATTTTGTAGGTGAAATTAGTTTACCTATTTGTGTAGCAATTTTGATTGCACTCGAGATAGCAAAAAGAAAGTATATTACGAATCATCAAAGTAACATAACCTTCTAACATAAATGTTAATAAAAATATGGAACCTCAAGTTTTATAGTTGTAAAGCTAAATTAGGAATGTTCAACTACAATGTTGTTTTAACATATGTCAGTGAGAGTAGGAATATAATTAAATGTATTAAAAATATCACAATGTTGTTTTAACATATGTCAGTGAGAGTAGGAATATAATTAAATGTATTAAAAATAAGTTGATTGCATTTGAAAATAGATGTCTGGGAAAAATAATAAAATTAAGATGGAACGAATTTCAAAAAAAAGTTATGAAATCAGTGAAATAAGTGGTCAAAAATTAGTAACAACTGTTACAATAAAGAGAAGTTGGAGATATGTTGGACACACTGTGAGAAATGATAAGAGAATCACAAAAAAAAAGCATTTAAGGGGGAGGAAATGGTCCAAGAAAGGAAGAATGCTCTAGGGAAACCCTGAAAAGAACTCAACTGAGAAAGACAAGAAAAATCAGAACTTGTTTCAAAGAAGAGATTGAACGAGTTGCCCAGGATATAGCGGTACGGATAGATTGCTTGCAGGACATATGTAACGTATAACATTACGAGAAGAATACAGTTTTCTGTTACATTGTCTATCTCAAATCTATCTCTAGATGTAGAAGATGATTGATTGAAATATATTTTGATCTGCATTTTCAGCAAAATATAATTGATACGGTTTTCTATCTTGCACAATTTCGAAGTTTTACAGAATATTTAATGTAATTTAAGTTCATGTAATTTCATTAGTTGTATTAGCTATGCCTACATTGTGACATTGTATCCACAAGCTAAATTAATGTTGCAATATCTATCAATTCAGGCTGTGCATGAGATTGAAACGTGCCTGGGAACGACGTTGACAATAATTCCAAGCTTTGGACATTTTGTGTAAACTTGTTTATCAAACATGATAAGTGTTTATTTTCCATTACTAAGATACTTACGTCCTCAAGTAGAGTATACTTTTGCAGATATTATCAACAGGCATCAACATAAACGCAAGTTTCTGACATAATATCCTGATTGATGGTCTTGATCAGTTCGTATCTCACAACAAGTAAAAATAGACATTGATATCTCATTCTATTGCTGATATTATCTTACAATGATTCAGTATCAAAGGAGGAAATACTTATCACGGCGTACACGCGGTGCGAGATTATTGTTAATAACAAGTGTGTTTGTGATCGGTTACGTGTGTTCTTTAGGTACAATAGCATACGGTTATATCTTTGATCTCACGTCATGGAGCAAGAGCATCCAGTGTCAAGTTTGGAAGGATAGAGTAAAGGAGTTCGACTTCCAAAAGACTTCTATAGATGTTAGTAAGGATAATCCATGTGGAGATTTAGTCGTTGAAAAGATGCCATTATCGTCAGGAAGGAGATTGATGTCCGACTCTAATGAAAGCGATGCATCTTATCCCAAAGATGCTTTTAGTCTGTATCAAAGACGACATGGAGCTGTTATCCTGCACATATTTGGAATGATCTACATGTTTATAGCACTGGCTGTTGTTTGTGATGAATTTTTCGTTCCATCCCTAGGGGTGATCACCGAAAAACTAGATGTATCCGAGGATGTTTCTGGAGCCACCTTTATGGCAGCTGGTGGCTCTGCCCCTGAACTGTTTACCAGCATCATTGGTGTCTTTATAGCAAACAATGACGTGGGAATTGGCACAATTGTTGGTTCAGCCGTTTTCAATATATTATTCGTAATTGGTATGTGTGCCTTGTTCAGTAGTGAAGTTCTTGCCCTAACCTGGTGGCCTCTATTTCGAGATGTTAGTTTCTACAGCGTTTCACTTTTGTTTCTAATTGGTTTTTTCTCGGATGATAGAATCGAGTGGTGGGAGGCACTTATTTTATTTATGAGCTATGCTGCATATGTCACTTTTATGAAGTACAACAGTAAACTAGAAATGATGCTAAAAACTAGACTAAGTCGCTGCAAGTGTATGGACAACAAGATCAACAACATCAATGATAACGATAGGGTATGTGCTTTTTCTAATCTATTTGATATTATTCTTTCATCTACTCCATTCTATCTCAATTTTCTTGTACATAATAATTCATTCTTGCTCTATTGGTTTTTATAAGCTGTCAAAGCGTGCCATATTATGATATATAATTCAGAAGACTGGATATTATAGATTGTAGAATAATAGTGTTCTATATTTTAAAATTATTTGGTATATATTTAAGATGTTTGATTTGTGATAATTAAATCTAGTACAAAAATCCCATTTACCAAAGGAAATTAAGACGTTCCCATCCCTCCGATGATCTGTTAGGCACCCTTGGAGAAGGTTGAGTACAGGTTTTCTTCCCTGACATGGTGAAGTGAAACCACTCAGGCAGGTGGTAGGTGACCTCGGAAGAAGCCGACAGAGTGTTAATGATTATGGTTTCAAAATTCAGCACGGTAGATAAAGGATCTCTATATTAGAGAGAACGCCTACGGTCATCGACCAGTATGAGCACTGTCACAAAGGAAAGCAATAACAGACTACCTTCCAAGAAGATGCCTAGATAATCCTAACAATAGTATGAAATAGAACAAAAAGACTGATCTTTTTGTGTTTTTGTATTTTCCCTATTTTGTTTCTGCAGCTCTGTTTTGTTTCTATATCACTTTATAATGTTTATCTGTTTTTTATGTTTTTATGCGTTTTTTTATTTTGTTTATGCAGCTATTTTTGGTTTATGTAGCTGTTTTTTAGTTTATGTAGCTGTTTTTGGTTTATGTAGCTGTTTTTTAGTTTATGTAGCTGTTTGTTAGTTTATGTAGCTGTTTGTTAGTTTATGTAGCTGTTTGTTAGTTTATGTAGCTGTTTGTTAGTTTATGTAGCTGTTTTTTAGTTTATGTAGCTGTTTGTTAGTTTATGTAGCTGTTTGTTAGTTTATGTAGCTGTTTGTTAGTTTATGTAGCTGTTTATTAGTTTATGTAGCTGTTTGTTAGTTTATGTAGCTGTTTGTTATTTTATGTAGCTGTTTATTAGTTTATGTAGCTGTTTGTTAGTTTATGTAGCTGTTTGTTATTTTATGTAGCTGTTTGTTAGTTAATGTAGCTGTTTTTGTTTATGTAGCGTTTTATTTTGTTTATGTAGCCTTTTTTGGTTTATGCAGCGTTTTATTTTGTTTATGTAGCTGTTTTTTGCTTATGTAGTGTCGTACTTTCTTTATTTAGCTGTTTTTTGGATTATGTAGCTTTTTATTTTTTATGTAGCTTTTTGGGTTATGTAGCTTTTTATTTTGTTTATGTAGCTTTTTGAATTTTGTAACTTTTATTTTGTTAATGTAGCTGTATTTTTGCTTATGAAGTTGCTTTTTGCTTCTGTAACTATTTATTTAGCACAGTTAGACAGCAGCTTTATTCACAATCTTTTCTCAAATGACCCTTTACTGCATACTTACTGGATGAATATACTTGAGTAGAATTATATAAATGTCAAATCCTGTCCTAGCCAGGCTAACCGTTCAGAACACATGTAATTTATTTCCCCTAGACATTCAAATTATATACTGTCATTAGTCTCTAGAAAAAATAAATTATTTAACAAAAAACCATAAAAAGATAACACATAAATATAGTTTTGACTCTGTAACAAAGAAATGGAGCAAAATAAACACGTTATACAGGGTGTTCAAGATAATTGCAGCCCTAATGACAATTCGAAATTTGCCAGGTACAAATTGAGTTGTGTATATTTACTATTTAAACCGGTTCTGACTAGCTCGTCCTACGTCACATTTGTTCATCGCCCCTTCCCACACTACAATTACACACCGTCACACAACCTTGACCTATACTACGTCATAACTGAACCTTCCCATTTCCATACATATATGCCAGATTAGCTCCATTCACGGGCTGCTTTTAAGTTGAACACCCTGTATAACTACAATGATATATTGTTGTAGTTCTGCTAAAGCAATAAGAACAACAAGATATCAAGTATGATAAATTACTGCATATGATAACAATGATTATGGTAAATTGTTAGATCGTGAATATCTGCTAAAATTCGAAATATTTCACAGAACAGAAGCAGATAGTCAAACAACCTTAAGTTATACATTTCTGCTTTACGTTATTTATTCCTATCCATGACTATCCAGTCACAATGATATATGTCTTATGATCTATTTTTAATGACTTCATGTGTATTTTTCACTCTTTCTCTGCGATTTCCAGACCAGGGCATGACTTGTTATATTGTTAAGTAATCTTCTTATTGTCTACTCTTATCAAAATAACAGATCATTATCTTTAATTCTTGTTCCATTAGTATTTGTTCGGTTTTTTTTACTAGTTCTCTATTAATGATTTTGTTATATGAACATACCATCGAGCGAAGAGACAGGCTGCGCTATCTTAGAATAACCTTTGATCATAGTCTATCTTTCAAACACCATATTGAACAGACGATACAACAGTGCAAGCGTGGTCTTGCGGCTCTCAAAGTTATGGTGGCCGCACACCTTGAGCAGAGACTACTTGCCCTTTTGTTCGATCGACTGGTAATGTCCGTGGTAGATTACGGACTCGGAATTCTTACGATATCAAGATCACAATGTGAACTAATGATGTTAAGGGCATAAGAATCAAGCGTGGCATGTCGTGGATGGCCCAGCCTGGAGAACAATTGGCCAGGTGACTACGGTTGCGACCCTACCAAAAGGGGTAGAATGGATCACAACAGATGGTAGCATGACCAACTATCTCAACGTTATCATTACTCTTGGAAGCGAATGTAGAGACTGGGGCAACATGAAGGCTGATCTCGCAGTTAAGCAGCTGATAGAGAATAATGCAAGGGATGATGATGTTGTTGTATGTACCGATGGGTCGATTCAACGTGGTGAGAAGTCCGGTTGGGATTTCTTGGCTAATGCGCATGGTATAGTTGTTGCAGAGCGAAGTGGGGCATACAGGACAACTACTTCTAGTATGAGGATGGAGGTTGAGGCCGTTACTTCTGCCCTCCATTGGATCTCTGGGACTTTATTTACTGGGGCAGTTGTTGTATCTGACCCTCAGTCGATGCTTCACAAGATCCAGAAGGGCAGATTCGGTATGAGTGGATGTCGTCTATAGAAGTTTCTAACCTCCAGCGGCTTACGTGGATATACTGTCCTGGGCATGCGGAGTTTACGGTAATGAGAAAGCGGTCAGGCTTGCATCAACAGCATCGATTGTTGAGGAGTTGAAGATGGAAAAGGGGGATATTCTTCGGTCTCTTCGCGACTGCCTGTTGGATGAGGACACTAAAATCGATGTTGAATCGATCAAGCGATTTAGGCAGTTTGGAGTTACCCGTTGTTCAAGTCGAACTGGATGCCTGAGAGGCAGAGTGAGAGGTATGTTTAATCAGCGAGCCACAGGAACCATAAGTATGCATACTCTTCAATATCTGTTGGTGGAGACTGAGCACCTATAGGTCTGCCCGGAGTGCAATGATGTAAGTTTAGTAACCAATAACGATTTTGTTATATCATTTTTGTGCTTTTATTCTGTGGATGTGCATCAGTGGAGACTATCATTAAAACAAAAGGTAAAAATGGATTTTTAATGTGTGTCGTATAGTTAACTCTCCGTTGAAGAGTGGATGGGAAGAGAAAGCCTAGACTTATTAAGGAACCATAGAGACAAACGGTCGAAAGAGCAAAGATCGTTTCCTGACGTGGGAAACATTAAATAGAAAGGCGAAAGAACGGCAACAGTGACAATCTTTTGTGGAAGCTTTATGTATCAAACAAGACATAATTAAGATATAGATAGACATAATCTGTGGACGTTTGTTAAATAATTTTGGTCATGTCCTGTTGCACAAGCAGCTTCTACAGTCACTCCCATTGCGGTTGTCTTTTTTTCTACCTTCAAAGCAGAGTTCCATATCAGTTACTCCCTGTGTTCCCACTTTCATTGTGCGTCTCCAGATTGTTTTTGTTTTCTTTGCCTCTTTTTATTTCGAACGCCAACTAACGCTTGTTGTCGCAAGTATTTAAAGGTACCATTGTCATAACATGCTTCAGCAAGTATATAAAGTGTTTATTCTCATAACATGCTCCAGCAACTTTATAAAGTGTTTATTCTCATAACATGATCCAGCAAGTATATAAAGTGTTTATTCTCATTAGATGCTCCAGCAAGTATATAAAGTGTTTTTATTCTCACAATATAAGTTATTCTCAACAGCAAGTATATAAAGTGTTTATTCTCATAACATGATCCAGCAAGTATATAAAGTGTTTATTCTCATAACATGCTCCAGCAAGTATATAAAGTGTTTATTCTCATAACATGATTAAGCAAGTAATTAAGTGTTTATTCTCGTAAAATGATCCAGCAAGTATTTAAAGGGTTCATTGTCATAACACACCCATGAAGGTATTAAAGGGTTCATTGTCATCACACACCACAGCAAGTATTTAAAGGGTTCATTGTGATAACATGCCTCCAGCAAGTATTTAAAGGGTTCATTGTGATAACATGCCTCCAGCAAGTATTTAAAGGGTTCATTTTGATAACATGCCTCCAACAAGTATTTAAAGGGTTCATTGTGATAACTTGCCCCCAGCAAGTATTTAAAGGTTCATTGTAACAACATACCCCCAGCAAGTATTTCAAAGTTCATTGTCACAATATGCCCCCAGAAAGTATTTAATGGTTCATTGACATAACATGTCCATAGCCAATGTCATCACCGTTTCTTGAATATATATTTTCATTTCTTTCTAAACTCGTATTCTAAGAAACGTCTTACTTTTTAATAAGTTGTTCTGACAGAAATACTGCATAGTATCAATTTATTAAAGACCTGTATATTTTCTTGATAAAAGTTATTGTCATTATACGTGTCACATATCTATAAAAACATTATCAGCAATCTGTGATATTGTTAATGGTAGTGATTTAAAGTTTAATACAACTTTTTACTAAATCGTAAGTTATCTAAAATTGTTGACGAAATTTAAAACTGAAATCATCTTTTCGCTTGACTTACCTTGAGTGTAGAAATTGTTGGGAAATAAAGCAATTTAATTAATGAGTCATGTTGGAATTCAATTAACGTTTGCCATGTGTTGACGAGTTAGCCAAAAATAATCAGTGTAATTGCATTTAATAGCAACTGCGGCTGTGATCATATCTTATTTTTTAATCCTACGCATCTTTTTGAAGAAAAAAACATTACTCTTATTATATATTGTAGGTTTTCCAAAACTTTTTTGAAAATCCATACTTACTCTTAACTGCTAATGAATATCTCTCTCCCTCTTTCACTTATCTCTTTCGGTTCACAACGATAACATAGGGCTGTAAACTATCACTATCATTAACATTTATTTTAGGTTCTCAATTAAACGTTCTTGATGGGACAGAGCACTGAAAACGTTCTTGATGGGACAGAGCACTGAAAACGTTCTTGATGGGACAGAGCACTGAAAACGTTCTTGATGGGACAGAACTGAAAACGTTCTTATGGACAGAGCACTGAAAACGTTCTTGATGACAGGCCTGAAAACGTTCTTGATAGGACAGAGCACTGAAAACGTTCTTGATGGGACAGAGCACTGAAAACGTTCTTGATGGGACAGAGCACTGAAAACGTTCTTGATGGGACAGAGCACTGAAAACGTTCTTGATGGGACAGAGCACTGAAAACGTTCTTATCACTAAACCATTTCTTCATTGAAATTTCTATAACACAGTCATTTTGATAGATTTAAGCTGTTAGCATTAACATACTACTCGATAACTTGGGGAAATAGTGTACATTAGGGCACAAATGTGTATCAATTGCTTGCTGATAAAAATTTAGTAATATAAAACAATTCAACTAGATAATACCACAACTTCTGAGTTATACTGTAGCATGGTGTCAGATCTAAGTGGTTGTATGTCCACTTTTAATGAGGATGCTATTTGTCTCGATTCACGTCAACACATATGTTGTTTTGTAAAATTCCTATGTGCCTTTATTAAGAGAAAAATATGCAAACTTACTTAATTTATAGCTATCAATGTATACCCATTTTATCATTGTTCAATACTTAAATTCAGATGGAGATTAGAAAATTTTCCCACCAGATTATTGCCAAATATGACTTTTGAGGAAGTTGCACGTTCTCTATATTGAAAGCAATGAATAAAGGTTGCTTTCCATTTATTAATTCACTGTCTTTCTATTTATTTCATTTGTACAATCCTTATATGTACCCGTTTCCATACTCAAATTTTCGTGATTTTTGATGTATTTTTTATTCCTTTATTTTATTTCATACTGTTGTCTCCACTTTAAAAAGTCTTTGTCTCTGGTATTTTTAATTAAAACAAGTTATCGCTAACGAAGCGATACACTAATTGACACATCTTCTGCAGAATAAAATAATCAGTATTAAAAGAAAGATTGTAAATAGCAAATTTAACCGAAGAGTCTACTGCTAATGTAAACTGTGGAATCTATCGAAGGTGCATGGTATGAAGATCACAGTTTCTGAAATGAGTTGTTTGAAAAAAGTCTCAACGTTACTAGAAGAGATTGAATGAGAAATACAAATAACACAGTGTTTTGGAAACTAAATCTGCTATACGACATGTGGAGAAATAGAATATCAAATGGATTATACATCATATGATAATGAAGCCAATCATTTAAAAACATATGTGTGCTTACAAAAGCAGAATAAAGGGTTCTAGAACGTAAGATATGTCAATGGACAGATGGATAGACAACAGTAAGTAAAAACTACAACGCCATGGGTTCATAAGAATCGCCAGCTAACACTTGCTTTAAAAACAAAAGTTAATTGCATATCTTTTACAGGACTTTGCGAATCAACCCCAACTTTTTTAACGCTGTTTCTGATTTTTCCAGGAATTATTACGTTCAGTAGTTTGCCATTGCTTTATGAACGGCTGGCGCCATCGTCCTTTTGTAAAAATCTACTCGAAACAATTTGCAACCAAATTGTACGCAGCGTAATTCGAGCTCAGAACGTTGGGGTTAATAGACCGAGTCACTATCCCCTAAGCCACAGACGCCAACAACACTTGCTTTAGCAACGAAAATGAAATTTCCACGATTCGTCAAAAGATACAGAAAAATTAATAACCTTTGATAACTTTGCTGTTTATCAAGACATCATTTCCATTCATCTATAACATCCACCGTGAGATCGAAGTCCTAGTTCTATCGGAGATGGACAATAACTTTGCTGTTTATCAAGACATCATTTCCATTCATCTATAACATCCACCGTGAGATCGAGGTCCTAGTTCTATCGGAGACGGACAATAAGACGTAGATCCCATCCTCAAGTTGAGCACGTAAAAGATCAATTGGCAGTTCAAAATCAGAAGAGCAAACTGGAAAGCCGCTTCCCTTGCACAATTCTTTAGCAAGATTTAAAAATAAAATTCCTACAAATTATTTTAACCATCATCTAAATTACAATGAGGACCTTGGCCGGTGCTACGAAATTCCTGCACTGCCACTGAGATCTTCATTGTGTTAAAAAAAAAAATTCGGAGCACACATGATTACTCACCAAGTGCACACAGACTGCAATGATGATGGTCCTGTCAATCAATACAATCAGTCAATCAATCAATCAATCAATAACATCCCACATTGATGTACTGCCCTAATGTTCAAGCTGATAACTAATTTAAAAGCAAAAGAGCTTTGCAAATGTTAATAGGGATACAATTAGGAGGGGGAAAATAACACATTTTGAGACTAGGTAAGATAAAATAAACTGGAGGAAACGAAATAAAACTTGTCATGAAATAATTAAAAACATAAGTAAAACACTCCTACTGCAAGGTAAAATAAACAAGTTGGTAGAATAGCTCAGCTCAACAGATCCATAGATATTAATGTGACCAAAACAATTTAAAGCAAACTTAATATGATGAGAATCAACGCCATTAAGTAAATTGCGTGTCAACATTGTTGAAAAAAATGTAATTTAAAAACGTGTTTCAAAGTATGATGTTTGTCTGCGGTCAAAGATTAAGACAAGATTGTGCAAACATTAATACTGATATTCGTCCAGAGATTCTCTGATAGAAACATCATTATTAAAATGACATCACAAATAATATCATAATAATAATAACATCTTCATATAGATATAGCAATATTATAATTCAAGCTTCAGTATTAGTATAATATTATTAATATCTTAATATAGGAATATCAATATCTCTATATTATCTGCTGTTTTTTTAAAGTTATCAGTAACATTTTCCTATTGCAACATCAGCAACTTAAAAGATAACAACAGAGGCATTCGGTGGACACTTACACAGTAGTGGAAGATTTGGCTAATACAATCCGATATTAGTCTTTCGGCCAGTCGATACGAGGATGCTGAAATGAAAATAGATACACTTTCCAGAACATCTCAAAGAATATGACTTAAAGTTGATATTTGCACACAAAAAAAAGTAAATGGAAGTAACCAAAATCAGAAAACTCAATTATATTACAAAATGAAATCATAGAGGAAGTTCAGGATTTTGTATACCTGTAAGGTACAATATCTCAGACGGAGATTCAGAAAGACATTGGAAAATTCAAGAAATCATGCCAAACTTTCGCCTTACTTAACAAAATGTGGAAAGCCAAATGATTTAATCTTAAAACAAATCTTAAAATGCTCGTATATAGAAGCAGTGTTCTGGGAGTGTAACTATACAGTAGCGAGTGCTGGACAATGGCCGGTAACATTATAAAAACGATGGAGACATTCCAAAATAAATGATTAAGAAGAATTATGAAAATGTTCTGGCCAAAATAAGAAAGTAGATGAACCCTTAAAAAAGTAACAAACTGTCCATCATTGGATACCATCATTGAAGGACGAAGATGGAAGTGAATTTGGCATGTTTGTTGTATGACAGTAGGGCCAATGTCTAGGACAGCTCTCCGGTGGATTGCTGATTTGAAAGGATGGGATAAAAGGCACGAGAATGTGTGTGTGTGTGTGTGTGTGAGAGAGAGAGAGAGAGAGAGAGAGAGAGAGAGAGAGAAAGAAAGAGAAGAACTGAACTGAATTTAAAGTTAAATAAACTGAATAACAACACTAAACAGTCACTAACTTGTAAAAAAAACACAACTAACATGAACAAATTTACATTCATGTCGATGAAAGTTTACTTTTTGATAACAATACCTGTTATTTTTTATCTTATTTATATATGACTTTCACTAATGCTTGTGATACTTTTAATGATAACAAATGTTGCTAATGATAACTATCTGAAATATATGTTCACTATCTAAATGGGATCACATTAACTGCAATTAAAATAATAATGGTTGGATATATATTATTTGTACGTTCTTGCTATTCAGGGCGGACGTCATGAGCATGTTCATGGTGGACCGTACATTCATGCTGGCAGTGGGCATTATCGGCATGGCGTAGTTCAGCTTATGATTCATACAATTGATCCTGTAACTGATGGTAAGAATAGAATGTGATCGGTTTCTTGTGTTTCTAAGATTATATGAATACATTACGGATGTGTCTAATATAATTGATGGAATATTGTGTATGTGATAATGTCTAACAGTCAATAATATTAGTGAATCAGCTGCTTTGCTGTAATTTTGTATGTTCTGCTGCAGTATAAATCTCATCAGGTAAGATGCCGTTTTTAGAAAATCTCTATCATCACATACCATTAACAATTATCTTACTCTAGTCTAGTTCTTTTTATTGTTCTTTTCTTCTTCCCTTTTTAACTCCCAACGAAGGCCATGTCTTTAACAAACTTATTCGCCCGCTCCTGTCCAGCGTGTTCGTAGCGCGTTCGACTGTGGGTGACTAGCCCTCTGTGAGTACGGGTTCAATTCCGTGGGCTGGAAGAAAAGTCACAGATTCCCCAGATTTACGGTGTTCGTGGCACCGAACCGAAGGGTTACGATGTCCATGGCACCGAGTCGAAGAGCTGAAAGATCAAATGCTTCTGGATCGGAAAAAAAAGAAAACTTCTTCCAGCCCTTTCTCTCTTTTTTCATCCATTTCAATTCTTTCCACGTCTTTCCCATCTTTTTCATATCAGTCTCCATCTCTTTTATCCAGGTACTTCTAGGCTTTCCACGTCTTTCCCGTCTTTTTCATATCAGTCTCCATCTCTTTTATCCAGGTACTTCTAGGCTTTCCCCTACTATTCTTTCCACGTCTTTCCCATCTTTTTCATATCAGTCTCCATCTCTTTTATCCAGGTACTTCTAGGCTTTCCACGTCTTTCCCATCTTTTTCATATCAGTCTCCATCTCTTTTATCCAGGTACTTCTAGGCTTTCCACGTCTT